>CM062293.1:126331621-126794121 GCA_031216915.1 Pictodentalium vernedei | reverse complement strand
AGAAAGTCATACGTTATTAAGCTTGAAGGCTGATAAACTTTTGCATAACTTCAGTGCTAATAAATGTTCGTATAGGGTCGTCAAGGATAGGGTTTACTCTGTAGATGAAAGGCCCTACTCAGTGGAACCTACTTCCATTTGTGATTTAATTAAACGGTTTACTTCCGTTAATGTTATCAACTGGTGGAGTGCTGAATTATTTTTGTCGTCAAAAATTTGTTCCCATGTCTTTGTCTTGTTACAATTTATGGGAGAGTGCCCATAGGCACTCTCCCATAAGTTGTAACAAGGCAAATCCAAAGACTCAGTTCAACGATACAGCGAAGAACAAGCACACAATATGTAGCCTTTAACTCTCGACCCGCTGAGTATTTTCACGATATTATTCATCAAATTTAGATATGGCTGCTGTGAAGCAGCCATGACTGGATTTGATGAAAAGTTCATCTAATTTTAACACAAGAAATCAATGATGACAAAATTAATACAGCTCACAGGGGGTTAATTTGATTAAATATGGCCAAATTCTGCTTATTTCAGTGGCAAGAGAAATCCTGTCTTGGGCAGGAATATCCACCAGCAGCATGCAAGGAGTTAAGTTACAGCACCTATACACTTATAAGAAAAGCCAAATATAGGCTTCATATATAGACACTCCCCCATATATTATAACAAGGAAAATCCGCAGACTAATAATGTTACTTCAAAGATAAGACGAAACACATCCACAAAATAAGTAGCCTTTAAGTTGCAGAACCTACACATCATAATAAAGCTCAAATATGGGCTTCAGTGAATATAAATATGAATACTTTATTTCGCAGCATAATAACATAATAGTATACCTGTATTAAAGAAAATTAACTCTATTATACTGCGGGGAGACAGCATAGTCACAAGGACTGTCTTCCCGCCGTCCCCACATAAAGACTAAATGTAATTTTCACAGCAGATTTCGCCTACATTTTTATTCAGTGAAAGAGACTAATATTGACCAGCATTTAGTAAGAAAAAACAAAATAGTCAAGTTTGTACCTATTGACAGCCCTCCCGAAAAGGACCCACAGTCCATCATGGTGCCGCCCCGCTCTACCTGGTGAAGACATAGTACCCCGGGCAGCACCATGGTCCACCGTGTTACATAATATTGAGGCATCTCAATTTAACACTGGGCGAGATAACAGAACATTGATTACAAGCACGACGATTACTTCAGTAATTACTACAATCTGGGCATGCAGGGTTACTATGGGCAACATTACGTCGCATGAGTGCTAGAATGTCCTATGTCCCATAGGGGACATAGGACATTCTTGCACTCAGGCGACGATTAATGGAGTATGAGCCAAGCACCCTGTCCGTAAGAATTCTTTTAAATTCAGATCTATTGAGATTTTGAACCAATGGTTCAATTTCATTCCACATTCTTGGAAAAGAGTGGAATAGGAGATTAGCTGAAAACTGAGTATGAGGTATGAGACACCACCTGTTAAATCAGAGAATAAAAACTTGGCTTTTTTTCATTCCAGTAGACATCTGCTGATCATTATTCGGACTTTTTCTTTTTATGTATGGGCGCACCAGTGACATGCACAACTAAAGAGGACTTTTATCTGAATTTTAGGCTAAATAAAGTGCAATTAATTGCCGTGTCACTACAGTGAATTTTCTTCTAGCCAGCTGGCTGATCCATTTAAATGTGTTAATCCCTCGTTTGATGACAATTTATTTATTTAATTGCTGTTTAAGGTCACATATTTCTGCACAATGGCTAATCGTGACCGCAACATGAAGATAAATTCAAGTTTAGTCATTCGTATATACCCATGTTGCCCATTTTGGAGGACTTCCACCTCAAGCATTGGAAACTGGGCCCTGTTTTACCAGTAAAACAGATCTTCTTTACCACAGTAAACAAGTACTGCTTCACTTTTCGAGTTCCCACGGGGCCGGGTGATGACAACAATAACTTTATGAATCACGGTGGCTTAGGGCAGCCTTATCTGGCAACAAATCAACAATGCTCAAATCCAAATGGTGTAGTGTCTAGGCTCAGGTGGACTCCGTTGGGTTAAACAGTCCAAATAGCATGAACGATGCTGTAATCTTCTCGAAACACGACTATTAGACTATACTTGCAAGAAATGCCTTGAATAATTAAAAGGTATCATTATTTGCATGAGCTTATGGCCCTCATTGCAACGCGTTAAACAGAGACGGCATCAGCCCCCCCCCCCCAAAAAAAAATAAGAAGAAAAAAAGAAACAAGAATAGATTTTAATATATGTTTGTTGACTGGTTCCTGTTCATAAGAGTTGTGAATGAGAAGGTACGTCACTGTGGAGCATTTCCATGCATTCGCACATTCTGCAGCTGTCAGCGTCGCATAGTCTGGCGAATGAAAGTTCGCATCACAGATCAGAAGCCACTTTGGACTTATACAGCGGACAGACAGAAGATCGATGTTTGCCACTCTTAATGACATCCGGTTCAGTCCTTGGAACGCTGACGTCGTGAGGGGCTATGACACGGGCAAGTCCCGTCACTGCAATGATTTCGATGCTCAAGGTTCCTGACAGGCTGCATGATACACGTGTTGTTCACTCGAGCTCGTTCCAACGAGGGGTCATAACCTATGTTTTTGAGACAAAAAATGAAAAAATAATGAAAAATTAATTGGCGATTTTTGAGAATAGCGCTGGCCGGTTTGACCGTTACGTTGTGTAAAGGGTTAACAAATAAATGCACACGACCAGAAATAGGTATACGTTTCATAACTGTAGCCCATATAAATAGGGCGCAATTGGACTCACGAAGGTAGGGCCTTTAATGAAGAATGCAGAAAATTGGCTAAACTTCAAGACTAAAAACGTCAAAATAGCGTTAAATCTAAAAAAAAAAAAAAAAACCCAACCCCCAGGTATCTCCTAATTTTTTTTTTAGCTTTACAACATAGTAAACAATTAAAAAAATCTGACGCATTTTAATTTTTGACCCTATGGACCTCAATGATGTCACGTCAAAATCCCACCATAACGGTTGATAATTTCCAAGGACAGCACGATATTTTTAGACATGTTTTTTGTGGTGATTATATTTCCCAAAATTTCAAAAGACAAAGACTTAAAATGCGGTTAAAAATATAAGGTATAGAAAAACGTTAAATTGGCATCGCAGGCATCGGGTGCCTCAAACTGAAACAGAAAAACAAAGGTTAACTACACCTGACCAGAAATAGGTATGACAAGTTTCATCACTATATCCTTATAAAAATAGGACTCAACTGGACTCAAGAAGGTAGGGTGAAGGTTTAATGAAGAATGTGGAAAATAAGCTAAGGTTCCGCTATACAGTTTCGCACTATTGCACAGGGGTGAAATTCTAAACAGAGGGCATATGTTGAAACTAAGGCCATGTAAAATAGAGATATATTTTTAGTATCAGATATATACTGAGACAAAAAAGAAAGTATAATAAACTTTGAGGAGCAATTTTTTTAGTATTATCGACTTTAATATCAAACAAATTATTGAAAATGCATATTTCGAGTCTAGCTGTATGAATTCGCATAATTTCAAGTTCTTACTGTCGCCAGCGTCAAGTCAGGACGTCGCAATTCAGACATGGGGTGAAATGAAAAGTTCACACATGCTGTCAATAGCGTGTATGCCCACCATTTGCCTCTTGGATGGCAAGACATCGACGGCGCATGGACCTGATAAGTCTCTGGATGTCACCCTGTGGTAATGCGTTCCACTCCTGCCTTAGAACATTACGTAAATCGCCTAACGTCTGAAGATCACGAAGTCGTACCCGACGGTCCAGTTGATCCCAAAAACGCTCGATTGGCGACAAATCTGGCGAAAGTGGGGGCCAGGGAAGAAGTTCGATGCTCTGCTACTCAAGAAAGTCACGACAGATACGCGCCACGTGACAGCGGGCATTGTCTTGCTGGAATAACTACACTCCGACGATAGCGTTGAACAAAGGGACAACAAAAGCGTTAAGAATTTCGTACCTATATCATTGTCTATTAAGATTACCATCGATGAAGATCAACTGCGTTCGATGGTGCGAGAAATTCCTGCCCAAACCATTACACTAACCCCGCCTAAACACTCGCATTCCCGCACGAAAGCATCAGAAAACCGTTCTCCTCGTCAATGATACACTCTTGCCCTACCATCAGCGCGCCGTAGACAAAATAGTGATTCATCACTAAAAAGAACTGTGCTCCAATGCTGCTGAGTCCTGCGAACATGCTGACGTACCCATTCCATTCTGACGATACGATGACTTTGGGTAAGGATTGGTCCGTGGTATGGACATCTACTTCGGATGCCGTGTTCAGCGAATCTGTTGCGGATAGTTTGTGCACTGATTCTATTGTTAGTTCTACCAGGAGTAATTGCTGCTGTCCTCATCGCCGGAAGGAAGCGCTCTCACAAGTGAGACGTCCTGATGTGTCGGTCTTGTGCAGGGGTCATAAATCTTGGTCGACCTGAACGCGGTCGGTCGGCAGAAGATCCAGTGGTTCTATACTTTCCAATGAGATGGTAAATAGTGGCCACAGTGACTCCGAACTCAGCAGCGAGCTCATCTGGAGGTATCCCAGCCTTATGCATACCAATGGCACACAACCTCTAATTTTCGGTTAATCTTGGCATTTTTTAAAATGTCGGAAGACAAAATCTAGCGTGTTTTCTCAATAACACAGGCTCTCTAGCACAAAATAACACAAAGAAAATCGTTGGTCATCCATTCAATTTGACATTCTCGGGTAGCATGTGCTATTTTGAAATCCGTAGCAAAATTGTATACGATTGGGTGGACAACAACAACATGTCATTAAACTGTTTGCACGACTTATTGTCCACAAACATGCAACATTAGAACATTTTTGACTCAGTATATGATTACCTTAGGCTTTTTGTTGGACAAGAGAATTTGAAGTTTTGGTCCCAAAGTTGGAGTCTGATACATAGGGGTAAATTACCAGATGAATTATGGGAAACAGTGTCTTCGAAAAATTGGCTATTTTTAAAATGTAATTTTTACATGGGTGTTTTACCAGACATGTAACTAAAAAATGAAACGAAACTTATAGCTATCTTTTGCATTTTAGAAACAGGGGATGCTATGCTCCAGGGGTAGGTAGGTGGGGGTGGTGGAAAAATTCAGCTTTTGAGGCTGCAGGACTGGTTTTGGCATTTTTTTTCATGCAGTTTTACAGGTTGAAGTCTTGCTTTTAACAATAAATTATTCCACCCACATTCAGATTGTTTATTTCTACTTTGTCAGATGGTGTTATATGTTTTTTGTGGATTTGGGAAATGTAATACATGTTATGGGTTAGATAACTAAGTTACAGAATATTTGCATTTGAAGAGAGTGTATGACATGTCATTTTTGGAAATGCCTGAAAATCTGTAGAGCGGAACCTAAACTTCAACGTGACGTAAAAACGTCAAAATAGCGCCAAATCGAAAAATAAAAAAACAGCTATCTCTTAATTTTGTAAGCTCTACAACATGCATTAGATTAAAAAAATCCGACGCATTTTAATTTTTGACCCTGTGATCCTCTATGACGTCACCTCAGAGTTCGACCATAACGGTTAAGAATTTCCAAGGACGGCACGACATTTTTAGATTTGTTTTTTTTGTGGAAATTATATTCTCAAAATTACAAATGGTTAAAAAAAAGATATAGAAACAAGGGGCCACATGGAGCCTGAGGCGCTCACCTGACCAAATTTGTTAACCCTTTACCCAACGCAGACGATATCAAAATTTATTATTTTAAATATCATTTTTTTATTTTTGAAAAAAAATTCAACAAAAACATATCATGTGACTCCTCGTTGAAACGAGTTCGACGAGCTCGTTCCAACGAGGGGTCACATGATATGGTTTTGTTGAAATTCTTTTGAAAAATACTATTTTTTCAACTGCTGAATTTGCATATTACGCGGGCGGATGCAGCCGATTCGTTGGATAAAGGGTTAAAAGAGGATTCAGTTGCCATCTACGACTAGTTAACACAACAGAGGAATGGAGTTATTTAATTATTATAACTTTGCTGTCCATGACAGATGATTTTTTTCAATTATTGGGATGCTACCACAGAAGTAATGCCCAGATTTTCAGGAATGGAAAACTGGGGAATCCAAATATCAACCAAGAACTTGACACGAACAAACTTGAAGGATGTTGTATACCAAATATCAAAAGATTCTGACTGGTGGTTCTGGAGAAAAGGATTTTGAAAATATTACCAATTTTGCACTACGTTAAAATTTGCCCCCACCCTCCCATAAGGAGCATAAATATCAACCAAGGGATTTTATTTGAAAAAAATAACCTGAACCCTCCAAGGATGATGTATACCAAATATCGACAGATTCTGGTTGTATCTCAAGAAGCAGATTTTTAAAAATTATTCCTTATATTGGACTAAGTTAAAATTCTGACGCCAATAGGGAGCCCAAATATTTGATTTGAACAAATTTAGATCTGACCAAATATTAAAAGATTGTGACAGGTGGATCTGAAGAAGATTTTTAAAGATTATTCCTCATATTGCACTAAGTTGAAATTTGGGCTTAGAGAGCACAAATATTAATCCAGGCACTCGATTTTAACAAACATGAAACTGCCCCCCCCCCCCCACCCCACCCCCAGAAATGTTGTATACTAAATATGAAAGCATTCTGACTGGTGGATCTGAAGAATAAGACTTTTGAAGAAATTTTCTCATATTGCACTAAGTTAAAATTTAGCCTACCATAGGGATCCCAAATATTAACCCAGGGACCAGATTTGAACAAACTTGAATCTGACCCCACCAGAAATGCAGTATACCAAATATCAAAAGATTCTAATAGATGGTTCTGGCGAAGAAGATTTTTAAAGAAATTCCCTCATATTGCACTAAGTTAAAATTTGAGATCCCATGGGGAACCCAAATATTAACCCACGCACACGATTTGAGCAAAAAGAATATCACCCCCTAGAGATGTTGTATACCAAATATGAAAGAATTCTGACTGATGGATCTGAAGAAGAAGATTTTGAAAGAAATTTCCTCATATTGCACTAAGCTAAAATTCGGGCTACCATAGGGAATCCAAATATTAACCCTGTGACCTGATGTAAATAAACTTGAATCTCACCCCCTAGAGATGTTGTATACCAGATACGAAAGGATTCTGACTGGTGGATCAGAAGAAGATTTTTAAAGAAATTTCCTCATATTGCTCCAAGTTAAAATTCGGGCCACCGTAGAGAGCTGAAATATTGACACAGACCCTCGATAGAATAAACTTGATTCTTAACCCCCTAGAGAAGTTGTATACCAAATATGAAAGGATTCCGACCGTGGATCTGAGAAGATTTTTTAAAGAAATTCCCTCATACTGCACTAAGTTATTAAACTTTGGGCTCCAACAGAGAGCCCAAATACTAATCCAGGGACCGGATTTGAACAAACTTGAATCTGACCCCCCCCCCCCCACCCCCCAGAGATGTTGCATACCAAATATGAAAGCATTTTGACTGGTGGATCTCAAGAAGATTTTTAAAAGATTTTTCCCATATTGCCCTAAGTTAAAAATTCGGGCTCGTGTTTTGAGCCCAAATATGAACCCAGGGGCTTCATCTTAACAAACTTGTATCTGACCCCCACCCCACACCCCACATCCAATGGATGCGGAATACCAAATATCAAACGATTCTGATCTGTGGTTCTGGAGCAAATTCTTTTGTAAATTTTGCAAAAATGCTGACTCAGCATTTTTTGATGCCCCCCCCCCCCCCCCTACTACCAAATAACAGTTCTTTGTTCCGTGTGGTTTGGGAAATATGGGCGTTTGAAAATATTTCTATTTTTAGTTCCGGGGGTTCCCACGGGGATACGGGATTTTTTTTTGGCAGGAGTCAAGTACTTATGACTCAATAATACCACATATCAAATTTGGTTCAAATCGGACCATCGGTTCAGAAAATAGAAATTTAGGGTGGGGCCAAAAATCTTGCCCCTCCCATTACAAAGGCAAATATTGATCCATGAACTTCGTCAAAAGGAAGCTACATACCAAACATCAAGTCATTGTACCCACTGGTTCATGAGAAGATTTTGGGAGCATTTTCCCCACACCCTCCGTATGGGGCTGGGCACGTTGAATTGAACAAAACAAAATGCGATGTCAGAACAAGCAATCACCTCAAATTTAACTAAAATTGGTTCAGCGGTTTAGGAGGAGCAGATGCAAACACCATGTTCACGGACGATAGACGACGACCGACAGACGATGGACGGTGAGTGATCACTATGGCTCATCCCGACTTTCAACCAGGTGAGCTAAAAAGCGTGAAATTGGCATCGCTGGCATCGGATGTCTCAAATTGAAATAAAAAAAAACACTCAAAGATTAACAACTGAAAATGACCAGAAATAGGTATGGCAAGTTTCATTACTGTCTTTACTGTATCCCATATAAATAGAGCGCAATTGGACTCAAGAAGGTGGGCTTTAATGAAGAATGTAGAAAATAGGTTAAACTTCAAAATGGTGCCAAATCGAAAAAACAGCTATCGATTAATTTTTTTTCAGCTCTACGACTACAACATACTAAAATTAAGAAAAAAAATCCTACGCTCGTCGAGCTCGTTCCAACGAGGGGTCACATGATATGGTTTTGTTGAAATGTTTTGAAAAATTTGAAAAAAATGATATTTAAAATAATAAATTTTGATATCGTCTGCGTTGGGAGTAGTATGTCAGGGGCTTTTGGGGCCTAGGTTGCAGGACCCCGGTGCAGGACCCCGGAAGTGACGTCATGTCACGTGATGTAGTGGAGCCATGTTGTGTTGTCATGGTAACCCGCGTGAGCGGCCATGTTGTGACGTCATTTCCATAGTGATACGTGGTGTTAGTGCGCATGCGCAGCGCGTGTTGTTAGGGTGATACGTGTTTCCGTCGTCCATTTTGTATACTGGAGGCCGCCATCTTGGTTTCTATGGTAGCACGTGATTGCTATGTTACCCAATGTTTCTGCAATAAGACGGGGTATGTTCGGAAGGTATGTTCGATTGTAGAAGAGTAATCTAATTACCACAAACAACCCGACAATCCCTCCAAATCACCAAAATCCACCCGAAATCACCGAAATTGACTTTATTTCCCCATTTTATCGGTTTAGCACGTAGTGCTATAGTACTAAGGGGGTACAAGGGGGTGCGTTCGATTGAACAGGAGTAATGTTCTGGCTTAGAATTCTCCCAGAATCTTTTTTTGGATCGCTATACCATGACGTTTTTCCCATTAAACGACACGTTCCTTTGGTCATTACCCAGAATTCTCTGCTTCTATCTATATATGTAATAGTTATCGTTTATCTGGCCATGTTCTTTTATTCTAGATATACTCCAGTAACGTAGAAGCGCCTATTAGTTGGAACAGCTTTGCTTATTATTACTATATTTAGCTATTTTGGTCTATTATTGTTAGTTCTGATCCTAGTCCAAGTACTCTTGTTGTTTCATTTATCTAAATCATTTATAACCAATCAGACTGCTTGCTTTCCCATAATCTGTATACAGAGTTATCTCCCTTGTGTATAACAAAAGCAGTCCCAAAGCCAATAAGCTATCGAGCAGTTACTGATAAGTCATTGCTCGAACGACTCGAAGCCCATCGAGCAAATGAGCCTTAGAGTAATTGCTCGATCGAGTGACTCGGCATATTGCTCGAACGACTCGAATCCCAACGAGCAAATGAGCCAACGAGCAATTGCTCGTTCGAGTGACTCCTCGAACGACTCTTCGACTCATTTCAGTATTTGAGGATACCTGTGGTCCAGGTATTGTATTATTTGAGGATACTTATCGAGGATACCTTTTAGAGGATACTTATCTGAGGATACTATTACCTGTGCCATAAGACATACCTATCCCAAATATCCCTTATAAGCCATCGAGCAGTTACTGAAAAGTCATTGCTCGAATGACTCGAATCCCATCGAGCAAATGAGCCAACGAGCAATTGCTCGATCGAGTGACTCCTCGAACGACTCTTCGACTCATTTCAGTATTTGAGGATACCTATGGGCCAGGTATTGTATTATTTGAGGATACCTATCGAGGATACCTTTTAGAGGATACTTATCTGAGGATACTATTACCTGTACCACAAGACATACCTATCCCAAATATCCCTTATAAGCCATCGAGCAGTTACTGAAAAGTCATTGCTCGAACGACTCGAATCCCATCGAGCAAATGAGCCAACGAGCAATTGCTCGTTCGAGTGACTCCTCGAACGACTCTTCGACTCATTTCAGTATTTGAGGATACCTATGACATGGCTACGTATCAGTTGAGGATACCTTTTGAGGATACTAAATTGAGGATACCTTTGACCTGGTATTGTTGGAGGATACCTGTTGTAGAAACCTTTCATCTGTGTACTTCTGTTATTCTGCCCCATATCTCATCCATTACTTCCTAGCTATACCTATCTCAGTCTCGACTATAACATTGATCAAGGTTGAACCAGACATTGACCCCTCGTCCAATTATAAAGATCATGATCTTTCTAGTTGGAACGATATTATCCACTCGATTTGACTAATTGTGTCTCTTGAACTTTATGCGGAGCAATGATGGTAATTTAGCAAGCAGGTTGCTCTCTGCGGACTCTGCCTAAACAGAAACACCACCCTCCCGCTGGCTTCTTATCCTAGCTTCTCACACTTGAACGTAATTTCGACCCAAGGAACGGAAGAACCAGCATCCCTATCATAGACAGGATAAATCGCCCTATGTTTACTCATCTAGTCACAGTCTGGTCGCGAGTTATGTTTCCTTTAGGGGGTGGCAGGTAGACAGCCAATCTGGCTGTGCCACTTCCCACGGTATGCTATTTGTTACTCATGCATAATCTTTATTTTTGTTTACATCATACATATATGTATATCGTGAATAAAGAATCTGAATCTGAACCAGATGTCTCTTGTATACATATAAGGCATTCCGTAATTGAGATTCCTAGCCGAGTTCGTAAAAGTTGGATTCCGTGATTTGTCATCAACACACGAGGGTATGGAAAGGGATTAATAACACCCAATTATTATTACAAGAACCTGAACAGAGGCAACCACCCACTACAAAACAGCAAAGGTACAACAGAACGAAGATCCAACAGAACCAAGATCGAAGTGAACATAACAAAGTGAAAGAATGTCAAACTAGTTGGATTGATCGAACTAGTTGGACAGACTGAACAGATCTGATCAAATACAATCAAGATGGAAGTGAATTGACTATAACAAAGTTTTCAACTGAATGAACTCAAATATAACCAAACTCGAAGTTAATTGACCATTACAAATTGAACAAAGTTCTGAACTATAACCCTAATGAAGGTATTAACACCCTTTGAACTGTTTTAATGAACTTTATGTAATTAAAACCCTTGAACTGTTTGAATGAACTTTATTTTTTAACCATAACTTTAATGAAGGTATTAACATCCTTTTGAACTGAATGAACTTTATTTTTGAACTATAACCCAAATGAAGGTATTAACACCCTTGAACTGAATAAATTTTAAACTTAATGAACTACAACCCATTGAACTAAATTCTTTCAATAGGGAAGGGGAATACCCTCGTGTGTTGATGACAAATCACGGAATCCAACTTTTACGGACTCGGCTAAGAATCTCAATTACGGAATGCCTTGTATGTATACAGGAGACATCTGATTCAACCTTGATCAATGGTATAGTCGAGACTGAGATAGGTATAGCTAGGAAGTAATGGATGAGATATGGGGCAGAATAACAGAAGTACACAGATGAAAGGTTTCTACAACAGGTATCCTCCAACAATACCAGGTCAAAGGTATCCTCAATTTAGTATCCTCAAAAGGTATCCTCAACTGATACGCAGCCATGTCGTAGGTATCCTCAAATACTGAAATGAGTCGAAGAGTCGTTCGAGGAGTCACTCGAACGAGCAATTGCTCGTTGGCTCATTTGCTCGATGGGATTCGAGTCGTTCGAGCAATGACTTTTCAGTAACTGCTCGATAGGTATGTCCTGTGGTACAGGTAATAGTATCCTCAGATAAGTATCCTCTAAAAGGTATCCTCGATAGGAATCCTCAAATAATACAATACCTGGGCCATAGGTATCCTCAAATACTGAAATGAGTCGAAGAGTCGTTCGAGGAGTCACTCGATCGAGCAATTGCTCGTTGGCTCATTTGCTCGATGGGATTCGAGTCATTCGAGCAAATGACTTTTCAGTAACTGCTCGATGGCTTATAAGGGATATTTGGGATAGGTATGTCTTATGGTACAGGTAATAGTATCCTCAGATAAGTATCCTCTAAAAGGTATCCTCGATAAGTATCCTCAAATAATACAATACCTGGACCACAGGTATCCTCAAATACTGAAATGAGTCGAAGAGTCGTTCGAGGAGTCACCCGAACGAGCAATTGCTCGTTGGCTCATTTGCTCGCTGGGATTCGAGTCGTTCGAGCAATATGCCGAGTCACTCGATCGAGCAATTACTCTAAGGCTCATTTGCTCGATGGGCTTCGAGTCATTCGAGCGATGACTTATCAGTAACTGATCGATAGCTTATTGGCTTTGGGACTGCTTTTGTTATACACAAGGGAGATAACTCTGTATACAGATTATGGGAAAGCAAGCAGTCTGATTGGTTATAAATGATCTAGATAAATGAAACAACAAGAGTACTTGGACTAGGATCAGAACTAACAATAATAGACCAAAATAGCTAAATATAGTAATAAAAAGCAAAGCTGTTCCAACTAATAGGCGCTTCTACGTTACTGGAGTATACTCTAGAATAAAAGAACATGGCCAGATAAACGATAACTATTACATATATAGATAGAAGCAGAGAATTCTGGGTAATAACCAAAGGAACGTGTCTTTTAATGGGAAAAACGTCATGGTATAGGGACCCAAAAAGAGATTCTGGGAGAATTCTAAGCCAGAACATCACTCCTGTTCAATCGAACGCACCCACTTGTACCCCCTTAGTACTATAGCACTACGTGCTAAACCGATAAAATGGGGAAATAAAGTCAATTTCGGTGATTTCGGGTGGATTTTGGTGATTTGGAGGGATTGTCGGGTTGTTTGTGGTAATTAGATTTACTCTTCTACAATCGAACATACCTTCCGAACATACCCCGTCTTATTGCAGAAACATTGGGTAACATAGCAATCACGTGCTACCATAGAAACCAAGATGGCGGTCTCCAGTATACAAAATGGACGACGGAAACACGTATCACCCTAACAACACGCGCTGCGCATGCGCACTAACACCACGTATCACTATGGAGATGACGTCACAAGATAGCCGCTCACGTGGGTTACCATGACAATACAACATGGCGCCACTACGTCACGTGACATGACGTCACTTCGAGGGTCCTGCACCGGGGTCCTGCAACCTAGGCACCAAAAGCCCCTGACATACTACTGTTGGGTAAAGGGTAGTCCAATAATATTAGCCTTCGCCTGTGCTCCGAATTTATTATTTTTTGATTTTTAATACGTCGCACCGTCGAAGTCTAATTTGATCTTTCGTTTTTCCAGCAGCAAAGTTCAGCGAGAGACTCTCGCTGAACGGTTGGACCTCGATTAAAGATCATATTTCCCCACCTGGTTCCTATTTCCGATTGTGTAAAACACATTTTTCTTCATTCTGGTGGTCATTTTCTTGCAAATAAATCGATATTTTGAATTATTTAGGCGTCATTTGCACTGCAATTTTTTCAACTCGAAACAAACTGTTGAATCGGAAGATGGGTTGATAGGAAAACGCGGTGTGAAAAACGGAATACCGATAATGTAGTGCACACCAAGTCACATTCTCCACACAACTGTTTCTCCCTTGCAGCGGATACACCTCTGCCAGAAGTTACTGAACTTTTTACGTCTAAATTTAGATTCACGGTTTCCCCCAATTCAAAACAAAACCGGAAACGTAGACGTTCAGTTCATAAACATGGCACCACAAACACCAACAAAATCGTCGCCGGCGAAGTGTTTCTCGTGCTTGCGGACGAGTATTGCTACTATTTTTAAGTTAAGTAACCCACGGTCAAATGAAGCTCAAGTTACTTAGTTTAACAATTGCACACTGCGTTGCAGTGCTTCATCAAACTCCATGCCGATTGTCGTCTGAGAATTAGATGACACGTGCGTTTATTTGTTTACAAATATCACGTGATTGTCGGTGTATTCTTACTCGGACTATATTTATTTCACTTTCCCCAATTTCTCATTGATTCAAACAGTATTTTTGAAAATTCCTTCTCAGGTAATAAAACCTGTTTAATTAAAAATCGGACTGATTTGAATTTATGAACCCGTACAGCACGGTGCCGAATCTGCAAGATTCTTGCAGATTCGGTAACTTCTGGCAGAGATGTATCCCGCTGAAAGGGAGAAATTATTGCGTGGAGATTGACCAAGTCAAACGACGCGGCAGTCGTTGCAATACCGCTGAGGTCCGTTCCCGGAAATGGGATACGATTTTTAACAATTTTCCAACCGCTGTAACATTACCGCTTGAAAAAATGTTTTTATTTAATTATTGGTATTTAATACGTAATTCGACAGTAAGTATAGGAAATTTATACATCTAATATGAATGTGAAGGCATATCATTCTTGTCGAATGTGGGAACATGTATGGAGAATGAGTATTCATCATATTAGTGTTATGTCGCCTAATTTCGTACTTTGCTGCTGGAAAAAACGAAAGATCAGATTAGACTTCGACGGTGCGACATATTAAAAATCAAAAAATAATAAATTCGGAGCACAGGCGAAGGCTAATATTATTGGACTAGGTAAAGGGTTAATACAAAACACAACGAGGGTGGAATACGGGGGACTAGAATCAAGGCCCCGAGTTGGGATTTGTCCTTTATTTTACGAGCACAGAAGACGCGCGTGAAATACAGGAACAACTCCAACAAGGATAGCTGATTCCTGTCACCCGTATTCTCCGCAAGTTGTTTTTCTGTATTTATACTATCCCGAAACCCGAATTACGTGGATGAAGCTGATATGTTTAAAGAAAAATTTCACCTCCGGCGGTCTGTTTCCATTCTTGCTTGAACACCACGGCGGCGAAGCATTCCTTCCGTGCCATAACGTCACTTAGATGCGTGATGTCCAATCAGACGCGTTCTTGTATGGCGTTTGTACGAGTAATCCAGATTCCACGCGTGGTGTTCGTAGCACGTCTCCCAATGTCTGAATGTGCGTTGAATACGCACTACAATCGTAGTATAAATAGAGGATATCCAGTGTTTTTGAGTGGATACCGAAAATTATCTCATGATTGACCGTGACAAATGTTTATTTTTCGCGAGCGCTTCCACTCAAAAACACTAGATTTTCTTTTTATTACACGCTTTTTATAAGAATTTGATCATTCCTATCGATAATTCCATTCGTTTCAACCTTGAATTGATGTATGAAAGTAAACATCTGATGTTGACGGGGACAGATCGCCGCATCATACAAGTCGCTTTCATCTTCGGCGGTTCCTGTGATCCGGCGATCTGACCTCGTCAACTCGACGGAATACGACAAACCAGATCACTTTACTGCCATAATGATCTGTTTATTATATGCCATTATGGAAATTCATCTTGCACACGAGAAATCAATAGAAGGGTAAATAACGTGCAATTATAGCTAGAACTATATTTATTTTCAAACAAACAACACTTGTAAAATTATGGGGAGTTCTCAAAATAGCGTTTTAAAGTGTCCAAAGTTGACAGCATTCAGCATTTCATTCAGAGTAAGATTCATGCATTAAATATAGAATAAATCGGTACCTGGGACGGTGATCAAAATTAAACCACCACTCGCTTGCGGAGTGGTTAAAACCCTTATTCTACGAGTGGTTTAAATCTGATTACCGGTCCTAGTACCTATTTATTCTATTTATACCATGCTCTCAAATAATCACCTTTGTCACTTAAAATGGAGAAAAAACAATACCTTCTATCGCAAATACATGGGTGTGTTTTGTTTAAATCTGCACATGTGGGCAATACTACCGGCTGCACGCGAATGCTTGATTCACAGCAAGACACCATCATCAAAGCTGATTGAATTTACCTTGCTTTTTCAGTCAAATTATTATTAACAATTCTTAAATTTCATTTTAAATATTTAATAGTAGACATTTTAAAATTAGTAAGTCATTGCGCGTAGTAGATAGTACCGCAAAAAGTTTTTTGTTTGAATGAAACCTCGCGAAGTGTAAATGTATCGAAGTTGGCAAATTGCGTCATGCCAAAGGTGAAGTTGGGTAAACTTCCGACTAGAGGTGTAATTTTTTTTAACCGCAGTAGAACGTCCAGAAGCTTTACACCGGAAGTGGGGTTAAAAGCTAAAATTTAACATACAGGCTTTTCACAGGTAGTAACATAGGCGAGCATGGTATAAATATCTATAACGTAAGAAAAATATATTTTATTGTGATTAATAAGGGTTAGTACATATAAAATTGGCTAAGAACAATATTAGAAATTGACGTTATTCTTCAGTGTTTATTTACACAAATGAAGCGTAACTAGAAACGGTTGATGGCCTGGGCGAACTCGCCCAGTGGTGACCTCGTTCTGAGACCAACCATCTGATACGGAATCGGAAAACCACGAAGTGTGATCCGGCGATCAAGATTCGATGGTTGAAAAATACGGCGTATCATTGATAGGTATATTATAAAAAAAGGTATGCAATCTGAACCGATCACACCGCGAGGTAAAATGAAGTGGAGAACAAGTATTTTTTGTCCTCCCTCAACATTTCATTCAGTTTGGCAGCTTTGGCTTCGCCACAAAGTAATTTCAAGAAGAGTTACAGACCATCGCGATCAGAACGGTATACAGGTTGCACCTTGTGTGCTGGAATTATTTTTGTTCATTATGAACATAGGCCTATAATTAAACCAGACTCCGATCCATCGTTAGATTATAATATGAAGAGTTGCCAGTATTACCAGAACTATCGAGAAGGCGAATAGATTTTCCATTTCCGACGTTATTGCCTGACTGTTCGCCAGAAAATGTTTAAAATTGCGATGAAGACAGAACTCTTGGAAATGAATGTCGATTTACTCTATTCTTTCGTATTATTTGCTTTGTTTCGTACGTGTGTATATAGTTCGCCTTCAGGCTATTTGTTTTAACCCTTTACCTAACCTGAAAAGCAGACGACACTTGCAAACAAAATTCTTGAATAACTAATTTTTTTCATTTTTTGTCTCCAAAACATAGGTTATGACCCCTCGTTGGAACGAGCTCGTCGAGCTCGTTCCAATGAGAGGTCATAACCTATGTTTTGGAGACAAAAAATGAAAATATAAAGAAAATTAATTGGCGATTTTTGTGAGTAGCGCTGGCCGGTTTTGGCTCTTACGTTGGGTAAAGGGATAAACACTCGTTTTCTTACTCTTGGGCGGTCTCTTTTTCGGATTTTCCGGTGCGTGACGTACAGAACCAAACTAAGGTTTTTCAGGGGTGTGATAAAGAGGGACGGGGTGCGTCTCCTACACGCGCGAAGTTTGCTGCCCCAAACGCCCCACGGTTGAGTTTGGACTCCATCATGGAGTCCAACCCAAGGCGTCTGGGGCAGCAAATAATCTGGAAGCAGGGGTCATTTTGAAAAGTAGAATAGGGCACCATAGTATCCCCCAGGTGTTTATAAATCTATTATGGACAGCAAAAATATACACGGTGTACTATTCTTATTTTTTTTAAAGGGCGCATGGGTGCATTTCCAATCATATCCTAGCACAGGAGGTTACTTATTTTGGGAGATTTTGTATGATTAAAGTTGTTTGTAAAAAGATATGCCAAACTTATAGTGTGACAGCGCAATTTTTTTTTTTAGAAATAGACCAAAAGGGAAATACATGATGATCAGACATGAATGACACTCATTAGAAAATTAGTAAGTTATAAGGGTGCGATAGGTCCCGTCCCCACCTCTTCCCGCCCAATTTCATCACCGATTGTGTAAATTAAATGGTCAATAAAAATGATTTCTTTCGCCTTCAAATGTACCTGTCAGTATTCCGAATCATAATCAATCACGACAATTTCTAATTTACTTTAATTACTTTTAGGTGATATATTAATAAAAAAAAATTAAAACCTTTCAGTACTTTAACAGAGAATGAATGCCAGGCATTGTGTACGGAGGACTGGGTGGACTTGAAAAAAACCATTGTCTTAACTGGAGGGGAATGTTCTCAATATGTACATCGAAGAAATAAGAACATATATATATAAATATAGAAAAATAATATTTAATGGACGTTTTCAGCCAATTAAAACTCTCCCGTTTTGAGTCACATTTGGAAAATTTTCGTTCGAACGCCGAAAGGAAAATATACATGAGATAAGAGGTTTGTCGAATGGATCATTTCGCCCTCAGACAAAAATGAAAACTTATTTGATAACCTATAATTGTTTTCCCGTCACACCTGAAAGGAAAGACAATATGATCTTCATTTTATGAGAAGACGATAATTTCCGAACATATCAAGGGGCGGAAAACAATACCAAAATCCGGGTGCAAATTTCTTTCTTAGACTTGGATTCCAAAGCCCAAACAATTTACAGCCTTTCTTCGACAGAGAGATTTACAACTCGGAGAATTCGAGGAATTATTTTCCCCACTTTCTTCTTGTTATTCCAAGCATGGATTTTAAGAACTTGTTGAAGATTTGTTTAGTTTTCGAGTTATGGATTTTATTTTTTGTTGCATCTTTATTTTCTCTGCCCGTCTCGGATACGGAAGCTGGCTTAGAATTACAGAAGCATGTGAGTATTTAATATCACGTAAATTCACCGTCAGTTTGAGACTTATTGTCATTTTTTAAAACAATTATTATGAAAATATTTCACAACAGGATTTCTTTTGTTAAGTTTTTTAAACACCAATAAAAACCTTCTTGAGGCGAAGAAGGAAATGAAAAATGATTTAAATAATGTACAAAGAAAGCACAGACAAATTACCTTACCATTAATTTCTTTAACTCTTTGCCCAACTCGAATTGCATATCACATTTGCAAAAATATTTCTTGAATAATTACAAATTTTCATTTTTCGCGTAAAAACATAGCTTATGACCCCTCACTGGAACAAGCTCAATGAGCGGCCATCAGCTATGTTTTTTGAGGTAAAAATTTTAAAAAATAATGCCATTTTAATGAGGTTTTTGTGAGTAGCGCTTGTCAGTTTTAAACCGTCAGGGTAGTTATTTATAGTTATTTATTAGGGCTTTAACCCTTTACCTAACGAATCGCCCGCATCCGTCCGCGTAATATGCAAATTCAGCAGTTGAAAAAATATTATTTTTAAAAAAAAATTCAACAGAACCATATCATGTGACCCCTCGTTGGAACGAGCTCGGCGAGCTCGTTCCAACGAGGGGTCACATGATATAGTTTTGTTGAGATTTTTTGAAAAATTTAAAAAAAATTATATTTAAAATAATAAATGTTGATATCGTCTACGTTGGGTAAAGGGTTAACGACACTTTCGACAGAGAGGGTCACCTCGTGTCGGAGTTAGGGTAGTTAAAAATATCGTTTTGAGTTTTTGTAAAAATAAATACATGTCTCGATGAATGTCGACGAGTCATTTTAGCAAATAATTCCGTTATTTACTCTTTTATCAGGAATATATATGTTTAAGTGTCTTCTTCTGAATATTGGAGATATAATTTTGCCACACCTACCTGAAAAATGATTTTACTTTCTTGTTTCGTGGCTTTATATAATTAACCCTTTAACACCGAGTTCTTGATTGGATATGTCCAAAAGAATATTTTTTTGTACCACAAAGTGAGCGAATCTATTTGTATTTGTGGGGAAGTTCAGTACTAATTTAATCCCACAGCCCTATTAAATTATTAATGAAACCACCTCATCATTTATTGTTTATCTCATCGTCTTATCATAGAATGACAAATTTTCTTTTACGCAAAAAGTTATGCTTAACAAGTAGAAGTGGTTGAATAATTTGTATAAGGATTTTGCAGGATGCTCCCATTGTTCATCTTTAGGAATACAGTGAAAGACATAACTGTTTTTCTGACTGAATTCCATGGTCACGCTTAAATAAAAAGAAGGTGTCACCCAGCTTGACTGTAGGGAAATGTCGGAAAAATAGTATCTGGCGTACTGCATGTGTTTTTCCAATAACTGATAGTTGTTTCTCAACTTGAATGGCCAACCGCCCGAGAAAAGAAAAAAAATCTGACAGAAAAATCGTTTTAAAAGAAAAAAAAATCACGTCTTTTTTTCTTATATCCTTAACACGTGACATAAACAATAGTCCGGACAAAAATGATACTAACGAAGACGCAAGCACAAAAAAGAAAATTAATAATATTATTTTGATAGCTAAAGCAGTAAATATTTGAACCAAACAAGAACCGATGAAATACTTTTTTAATGAAAATTACCCGCCCCCCCCCCCCCCCCCATAAAAAATATATAGCTCATTAACCTGAATATAAAACTCAAATCCACAAATTGTAACATGACAAAGTTATGAAAACATAAGTTGGATAATTAGATGCTTAAAGAATGAAGAGAGTGCTATTGTTTCAATAATATGATTTAATAACAACAGTGCCTTGATATATTCCAAGTAATAGTAATTTTATTTATTTTTCTTCTATACAATAGACGTATCATTCAAGCTATCTAGACAATCACGTCCATAAACTATGTTCAGGGTCATGGCCATGACAGGCCAAACAAAGTAGTGAGGACAAAATAATTAAAACCGATCCCTGAACACAGCGGTGCAGTCACGGGGCGGGGACTTACCCCCCCCCCCATTTTCCATAACAATATCAACCTTTTTTTCATTCAGCCCTGAAATCCTTCAAACTGGTATTTCTTGGGTCATTTTGGTCTATTCATTTCTTCACTTTATGGGCACTTACGCCTTCGAATATATATAGAACTCAGGTCAAACCTGGAAATAAGCAATGAAGTCCTCAGAGGGTGAATTTGCTGATTCTACTCCATACAGTGGTCTAGGACCACCCAATTTATCCTCTGGGTACCTCTCTCTATCTTTTGACCTGAGACCTTGATTAAGATTGAGGTTCACGGAGGGTAAATTTGGTAATGCTACCCTGCTGTGCAGGGGAGCATCACCAAATGCACCCTCTGGGGACCTCATTCTGCAGATGATAGTCTGCTTATTTCCAGGCTTGACTCGGGTTGCTCTAATTGGCCTGAACAGTTAACTAACTGTTCCTTGGAAAATACCTTGAATCTTCATCTATAGGGTGATACACACTCCAAGCCCAGCACGAGGTGAAATGAAGGAGGGAGAAAACTAGTTTGTCTCCTTACATCCTTTAGCCTGGTTACGCCACTGCTTGAACATCGCCCAATAATATCCACTCGAAAGATCTGATACAAGATATCAGAAAGGTCAACATAAGGTTTCTAACTGGATCGTAAATTGAAATCTTTCTGATTTCACACATTTTTCTATATTCAAAACGCGTCATTTTTCCACTTCGAATATTTGGCGCGAATATGTCCTTGAACAGTTTTCATTAGAAAATCAAACGTCGCGAAAAATTCCGAGCAAATATTAATGCAAATTACACTACGCCATTGGCAAGTCTCTCGCATTGTTAACGCTAATCCATATAGCTATATATACTTTAATATGTTTAATGGTGAGACTGGGGTCGGCGACTTGGCCTGTTTTAGAAAGTTGCTATTCCCATGGAGCTATTCCAAACGGATCTCTTTACCCTTCTGTACACACTTAATAAGGCAAGAAAATAGGAAGAACACAACGTTACTGGAGAGATAAAAACAGGGGCGGACTGGGCCAAGGAAAGTTACCGGGAAATGAACCAGGGCGGACCCCGGACCTGAAGATAATTTGGATTTTTCGAACCGCTTCCTTTCATCTGACTGGTCTATGGCACTTCACACAGAAGACATTTCAATGGCATTTTTGTATCATCTTCATCAGTGGTGGCGCCAAGTGGGGGGGGGGGGGGGTCGGAGAGGTTCAGCCCCCTCCCCACCCCCCGTTGGAGATTTTTAGTCAGTCCGTCGGAGAGTCTCGTAAACCCGACTTCACGAGAAATTTCCGACAATCGAGTGTAGATATCTCGTCTTGTGTCGATCAAGATCGAGGTATATGGTTCTTATTTGTAAAGCATTATGACAGTTGTTATCCAACTGGCGTTCCATTACTTCCATACCTAATCATCGGTTATCGTCATGGTAAAAGTTTGGAATCTATCGAAATCTAAACAACAACGGCGTCCGCACAAGTTGTGTGCAGGACGTTAAGATTTATTTTATTTTATTTCCCTGGAATGTCGGGATATTATTGTTTGTTTAATCCACGCAACCAGTTTGACGAACGACATCAATGAAACTCGCGAGAATCACTATTCTCTGTCAATATTCCAGTGTCGCAGGGTGGAGTCGAACCCGTACAGCACTGGAACTTTGATAGAGAATAGTGATTCCTTAACCCTTTACCCAACGTAACAGCCAAAACCGGCCAGCGCTATTCTCAAAAATCGCCAATTAATTTTCATTATTTTTTTCATTTTTTTGTCTCAAAAACATAGGTTATGACCCCTTGTTGGAACGAGCTCGTTCCAACGAGGGGTCATAACCTATGTTTTTGAGACAAAAAATGAAAAAAATTAGTTATTCAAGAATTTTTTTTGCAAGTGTCGTCTGCTTTTCATGTTAGGTAAAGGGTTAATGTCGTTCGTTAAACTGGCTTTATAGATGAAATATTTCCCGACCGTATTATAATATGTTTACGTTAAATAATCAACAAACATACTCAATTTGCTTCCATTTTGGTTCTCCAATTTACCAATTTTCACTCATTTTACTTCGTTTGCCTGCCGGATAGGTCGGCCCCCTGTCTAGAAATCCCTGGCGCCACCCCTGATCTTCATCGCTCATTCGACAAGATTGGTATCATCATTCATTCCACTGCCTATTTTATTATGCCACCGAATATTTACGCGAAGAGGGCATTAAGTATAATCCTTGTCGATCTCTCCGTCCGTATGCTTTCTGCAAGATAACTTTGATCTTCACTGTTTTCATATTGCATTCACGGCCTCAGCTCAAAGTTCCAGTTTGATTTTCAGAATGCTTGCGCAAATAGTTTCAGAGTTACGGCTCTTGGTTTTACGAAAACTATTTTTGATTTACGCCTGTGTTTCGACTCTCTTTGGCAGAATGTTTTTCACAGTTTTTTCTTACTGTTACAAAATGATGAACAAGTTCGATTTTCAAATCGTCTCTATTGTATAGTGATAAAGTTTTGTTCCTTGATTGTGCAAAAAGTTCGTTATTTTTGGTTTTTACATGGTTTGCGTTTTCCTTTGGCCGATTAAAAAAGAATGGATGCTTTCAATCCTACCATGCGTCTCCTGCTGAGCTCTTTTTCTGTCACCCCCCCCCCCCCCAAAAAAAAACATTGGCCAAATCAACTTTCACATCAACTTTCACAAACATAAATCCCCCAAATGGTCTCCAACATAGGGGCAACACACGCTACAAATGCCTCAGAATAACGTTTGCAAATTTTTCTCGGAGTCGTGTGGGCGCTGGTCTTAACTGACCCTCTAATAACTGCCCCCACCTGCTTCTCTTCAGGCGATGATCCACGGGTCCTAGTCAGGACTAAGTGAGGCAAATCGAACCCCAACGCAACGGCCTTTCAAATATCATCTTTGCGCCCCCCCCCCCCCCCCCCAAAAAAAAAAACCCAGAAAAAAACAAAACTGGCTTGGGTACCCCCATTATAGAATCTTGACTACGCGCCTGGCAACAGGTGTTGAATAACTTTGGGGCCACTAGTCATATCGGTAGGTGATCCAGTGGATCACAAAGTAGCCCACAGGACCGCTTTCTCGTCAATCAAATGCGAGTACTCAGTACTCTAGTGAATAATATTTTCTAACATATAGTAACAAAAACCAAAATCTATTGCGAGAAATAATATATATTTCATACGACGAGCGTCGTATATTATTACTTAGTAACAGACTTGGTTAACCCTTTGAACTCGTAAGATCGATTTTTCTATCCAAGGCAAAATTTCGTCCCATTTTTGTCTTGTTGTAAGAGACGGGGAATTGATGATAAAATAATAACTGCAGTCTGCAGCCAATCCCCCCCCCCCCCCCCCGTCAATTATCTTATCTTCCCTGTATATTGATACTGGACTTATCCATCTCACCGTATAGTGTACACAGGGGCGATACCATTCCAGGAAAGGAGGGTTAAAGGGTCAATGACTCAAAAGGGTATATAGAGTATCAGTAAATTCCACATTGGACGAGAGCGGACCATATCTAGTCCGTCCCTGGTTCATCCCTTATCACTGGTCCATCCCTTGTTTACGTCACTGCCTGTTAAGCGGTCAGTGTGAGTTATTAGCTATTTTGCAGGGTCTTGCAAAAGGACGCGCCCCCCAAACCCCATACTTCGAAGCTCGATGGTTCTGTACTCACCACCACAGATTAATCCTGTGGGCACTGATGTCAAAATATAAAAAATATTATTCCCATAATGCAACTAGCATTTTAACCTATTCAATCTGTTTAAAAGATCCCAGTAGTGTCTGACAAACAAGACAGAACTGGTTAAATACCGAATGTTTATGCGGTATTCATATCATATATATAGAGTTGAGCTGTAGAAGGTATAAAGGCGATGCCCCTCTCGTGCTGGTGGGGTTGGGGAAGAGGCGACGGAGCCACGGGGCACGTACTCCTCCACTTTTTTCCAGAGATATTTTTCGCATTTACACAACGAGTTAAAATGGGCGCATGCAAACGTGTCAATATAAGGCATTCCTGTAACAATATTTGCTAACCCAAACAATGTTTAGCCAAAGAATCCCACTGTCGGTCGCTAGCCTTCGGGTTGGAAGATGATTGAAGCAGAAGAAACGGACAGGACCGTGACCACACAGCGGAATATTCATCTGAACGAGAAAGTATAGCGAGTCATGGTGCATTTGCCGATACGACTGTAACCTTTCTCACACTGGGTCGAACCATGGTAGCGTGGTAAATTTGTGTCCCTCCACTTATATCGAACTTTCGCTGCCCAATGGTTTGGGGGTGCATATGTTTCGAAAATGTCTCCATGGAGGGCCAAGGACTGAAAAAAATGCCACAGATGGCGTTAGTATGAGGCTCGAAAGAATGTCAAGCGTGGTTTGTCGTCTGTAATTTCATTAGTTGACGCCCCATACAGATTATAGAATTCAGGATTTTTAGGGGACAAGTTGTAGTGTCCTGCGAAGCTTCGAGATTCGATTCGATTTCGAGTCTCAAATTGTTTTTCGCTTCAATTCGAAATTCGCAGTCCGATTCGCCACTTTTCGAATGTTTACACAGGAATACAGCAGGGTATCAGTCATCTACGGCGTCTCACAAAACGTTCAGCTCAGATGGAAATTGTACATGAATAATGCTGAAAATAAAGACCTTGTGTAATTTCCGATACATTAACATAAATAACATCTGTACCCTTGCCACCACCACTGCTAATTCCTGTCTTGCTAGTCACCACCACCGTTGAAAGCAATTTATAGTTCCCAAACCATGTCGATGATTAACTGTTGCTGTCGGCTATCCCTGTACAGTATCTAGTAGCGGAAATTCTCGCACCGGTTCCCGTTTTTGAACTATTATCCTTCCTGGGTAATATTCCAACCATATCACCAAGTCATGCCTTCGACGGAGGTATGCCTTGATAATGTGATCGAAATATTTTATTAGTCGGGTCTTGAGCCATCACAGTCGGAGCATATCAAGTTTACAGACCCCCCCCCCCCCCTCCCATCGATCATTTTCAACACGCCTCTGATTCGATTCGAGGTTCGATTCCATTTCGAACAAGAGAGTTTAACCCTTTACCCAACGTAACGGTCAAAACCGGCCAGCGCTATTCTCAAAAATCACCAATTAATTTTCATTATTTTTTTTCATTTTTTGTCTCAAAAACATAGGTTATGACCCTCGTTGGAACGAGCTCGTCGAGCTCGTTCCAACGAGGGGTCATAACCTATGTTTTTGAGACAAAAAATGAAAAAAAAATTAGTTATTCAAGAATTATTTTTGCAAGTGTCGTCTGCTTTTCAGGTTAGGTAAAGGGTTAACGACATCCATATCCCCCGTCGGCTTTCATGTTATGATAGGAACAAGTATTTGTGACGGAAATTTTGCTATTACCAAGGGCCGTCACCACGCAAAATTCGTCGCATCGAAAATCCCTGGCCACATGTACATCTACACTTGATACTAATACTTCAGACCGAGTTTCGTAAAATTCCACTGAAAACTGTAGGAAGAGTTAAGCGGACGGACACCATTTCAATATCCCCTTCCCGACTTCGTCGGCGGGGGATAATAATAGACCTGACTCGATTCGACATTCGATTCAAATGAAAACTACGAGATTCGTAGGTACCCAGCCGGTGAGTATTTTGTTTTTGGGAGGAGGCGTGGGGGGGGGGGGGGGGGGAGGGGGGGGCATCCCCTCTGCCTACACCATTGTAGTGTGGAGGAGAGGGTTGACTTCCCACCCGGTTAACCCTTTACCCAACGTAACGGCAAAAACCGACCAACGCTATTCACAAAAATCACCATTCTATTTTCATTATATTTTCATTTTTTTGTTTCAAAAACATAGCTTATGACTCCTCATTGGAATAAGCTCGCTGAATTTTATTACCAAGTGTCGTCTGCCTTTCGTGTTAGGTAAAGAGTTAAACTGACTTTACAGCTTTCTTCAGCCAGGAAAACGGAGGACTCTGAACATTGGGAATTAACCACGAAGTGAGATTTATATTGAAATTCATTGAATTACGATGATCATCTGTCAATTATTTGTCATTTACTTACCACGATTGCTAACAAATCTATCATTATGAAATATTTTACTGTCGGCCTCATAAAATACAGGCTTTAGGTATGATTTAAAGGCCACTTACAGCAGATATAGTTTAAACATGCAGTTACACGTAAAACGTTTAAAAGGTCATGTTCAATTATGCAATCCTTTCATCTTCTTACTTACGCACACAGCCCTCCTCCAGGCACAACCATGTTAAAAGACAAGTGACTATGATCGTATACTAATTACATTCGTGATCGAACTCTGCGTGTTTAACCCTTTACCTATCGCCCGCATCCGCCCGCGTAATATGCAAATTGAGCAGTTGAAAAAATTAAATTTTTCAAAATATTTCAACAAAACCATATCATGTGACCCCTCATTGGAACGAGCTCATTGAGCTCGTTCCAATGAGGGGGTCACATGATATGTTTTTTTTTTGAGTGGTCACATGATATGGCTCATTGAGCTCGTTCCAATGAGGGGTCACATGATATGGTTTTGTTGAAATGTTTTGAAAAATTTAAAAAAATTATATTTAAAATAATAAATTTTGAAATCGTCTGCGTTGGGTAAAGGGTTAACACAAAATTGAAAGGATCTTTTATTTAATTAAACTAACAGATATCATAACCAAGAGTTGTTTACTTGATTAGTTTTGGTTTTAGTACCCGGATAGAACCACCGAGCAACTGTCAGACTCCCCAACATACTAACTCCACACAAGCAGGGTTAGCATTGGTTGAAGACAAGTGCAGCACCGGCGTGCAGTACGCCTTAGTACACGGCGCCACCGTGCCCACACGCGGGCAATCGGGATGAAGTGCCTTGCCCAAAGACACAACGCAGTTACCCCTGGCGGGGATCGAACCATGTTTGAAGTCAAATGACGTAACCACTGAGCCACCGCGCCCCGATTAGTTTTGGTTAACATTTGCTCTCTCTCTCCTTCTCCCCCTCCCCCTCTCTCTCTCCCTCCCTCTCTATCTATCTATATCTTTCTCCTCCTCTCTCTGAATATAAGAAACTATACCAGTAAACGCTTCAGAAATATGCATGACTATGAGGCAAGTCATTAACCCCTTGAAAAACGAATTTTTGTCACAGAATCACAATTTTATAAAGCATATGGCTGGTCAGTGGCTTTGTGGGGTACACCAATCAATATTTTCAATGCGCAGCCTTAGGGCTGCAGGCTGAAAATATTCACTGATATACCCCCAAATAATATATATGGACTCTTCCAACTGATACAAGTGAACTTACATAGGAGATCCCATTAGGGTTCGATGGTTGAGCTGCTTGAATTAGTTTGAAAATTGATCTGAAAAAGAGAACATCAGTTATTATAAGCAGAAATATTGAGCAATAATTGAGACAACGTTAGTATTAACCCTTTACCTAACCTGAAAAGCAGACGACACTTGCAAAAATAATTCTTGAATAACTAATTTTTTTCATTTTTTGTCTCAAAAACATAGGTTATGACCCCTCGTTGGAACGAGTTCGACGAGCTCGTTCCAACGAGGGGTCATAACCTATGTTTTTGAGACAAAAAATGAAAAAAATAATGAAAATTAATTGACGATTTTTGAGAATAGCGCTGGCCGGTTTTGGCAGTTACGTTAGGTAAAGGGTTAACAGCGTTTGCGATTGATATCCCTCACATCTAGCTTTTGAAGATTTGTTTCCAACATAAATTTGCCAAAGGTACAAATACATGGCTCATGCAAGCAGAAAGAAGCAAAAGAAAATTACAAAAATCACTGATAATCAATCCATTTTAACGAGCTTGTTCCAACACGTCGTTATAAGCTATACCACTCACATTTTGCTAAGGGGCACACCTGCTCATCGACATAAAAGGTGAATGGGAGGAAAATGTGCATTTGTAATCACTCCCCACAGTTCAGATTGATTTTCTCGTAACCCTTTCATTTGTTATTACCTGTTCGCAATTACACGCGATGAAGGCAAGTGATGCGAAAGCGATTACCCCTTTTCTGAAGAATTTAAACCTTCACCGAACAACTCACTTTTATACAAAAATGATTTATTCATATCAAGAAAATCAGTTTTAGTATAAAGTATGTACCCCTCTGGCATTCAATAAGTGTCTATCAGCGTTTCCATATTCTTGGATCAATTTTGGAATGTCTGTTGTCTCCTTCTGGACAGGAAGAGATTGTTTGAGTTCTAGGAGCGTATTAAGTTGGACGGAAAGGGCTCTCCTGTTGTCTGGAACCTGTCCCATGTATGCGCTTTTGAGATGAAGTCGAGTGAGCATACCAGCCAGTACATCCACGCAATTTCTTTCCCCTCCACTTGATGGGTCACCAGTCTGGCTCGATAGGGCTTAGCATTATTGTCCATTAAGGTAAAGTCGGCGCCTCCTGCTCTTACATACGGTCATCTAAAAGTTTCCAGAACCTCATTTCTGTACCATCTTCTATTCACCTTCTCATTCTGGATGTGGCAGTGGTCTGTGTAGTCATCAAAACTGATATCACCCCACACCATTAACGAGTCACCACTGTTCCGGTCATGTTCTCCTCATTGACATCAGTTACCCTCCCGTTGACCCTTCTCCATATTCTGTCACATCTATCTAGCATATCTAGAAGGAATTTGGCCTCATATAAAAACAGACGAGTCTTGTCCAACTTAGACATATCGTAACCACTGAACTCTGTATTGTTTGTGCCTTTCTTGCACAAGGAAACGTCTTCAACGTAATCCAGAGTTGTGGAAACGGTTCCTGATAATTTGTGCGGATACGGTGGCTCCAGTTGGATTATAGGGTTACTTTGCAGAGCTGTAGCATTAATGGTGCAGTACATGCATTCAATAGTAACAATGTAAATGTCTTAATAAACTGTTATGTCACTTTGGCGACCTGCATCATGTTTTCTCTCAGCTCTACAAGAAGGGCCGAACTGAGAATAGGCCCTAGAGATCACACTTTGGGAAACCCCTTTCTACTTTCTTTTATATGCCTGATGCCGCACCCCATATCTCTTCGGATTTTTTGGTAAATTCAAATGACGTCTGGGAGGCATATGGGATACTAATTTTCACATGCAAACCGTCAACGTAATGTTTGAAATTCAAACGATGGAGTTACGAAGACTTTAATCCATTGAACACTAGTGGTATCTTTCATGCCAGTTCAACGGCAGCAATAGGAAGAGTCCTTTTTCATATTTGGGGATAGACCAATTGACATTTTCAACTCAAGGCTGCACGTTGAAAATGTTGATTGGTTTACCCCGCACATTGATTTAACAGCCATGCTAAAGGTGAAATTATGACATATCGTGTCTCCCAAGACCGGAAAACGGTCTTTCAGGTTCAAAGGTTAATAGCATCTTTACAAAACAAAACAAAAAACAAAACAAAAAAAACAAAACAAAAACAAAAACAAAACAAAACAAAACCCCCCCAAAACACCGCCTAATTAAATTTGACATTCTCCGAAAGGGGGTAGTCGAAGATGATGCACCTGTCTTCAACCAATGCTAATCCGGCTTGTGTGGAGTTGGTATGATGGGGAGCTGCTCGGTGGTTCTCTCCGGGTACTCCGGCTTCCTCACCCGTAAAACTGCCATGGTCATGATTAGCCATAGTGCAGAAATATGTGACCTTAAACACCAATAAATAAATAAATGAATAAATTAAATCAGTTTGAATTAAAAATTCCATTCAAGGAATGAAATACATATCATCCGGGAGCTCAAGTTAACGTGAGTAGTATGTAATGTGGTTTTGAGGGAATAGTTGGGGGATCTCATCGGGGGATCTCATGTGACGTCATAGTCACGTGACCTAGTGGCGCCATGTTGTGTTGTCATGGTAACCCGTGTGAGCGGCCATGTTGTGACGTCATCTCCATAGTGATACGTGGTGTGAGTGCGCATGCGCAGCGCGTGTTGTTAGGGTGATACGTGTTTCCGTCGTCCATTTTGTATACTGGAGGCCGCCATCTTGGTTTCTATGGTAGCACGTGATTGCTATGTTACCTAAGGCCTACAATAGGATAGGGGTATGTTCGGTGGGTATGTTCGATTGAATCGGAGTAAATCTGATTACCACAAACAACCCGACAATCCCCCAAATCACCAAAATCCACCCAAAATCACCGAAATTGACTTTATTTCCCCAATTTATCAGCTTAGCACGTAGTGCTATAGTACTAAGGGGTACAAGGGGGTGCATTCGATTGAACATGAAGCATGTGCCTTTGTGTTAGGGCACATTGTGTCACATTGTGCTTTTTCACATAAGCACATATGACAAAAAAGGGATTCTCCAGTAGGTATCCTCAATAGGTATCCTCAAATAATACAATGCCGGGCCATAGGTATCCTCAAATACCCGTATGTGCCTATGTGATAGGGCATATTGTGTCACATTGTGCCTTTTCACATAAGCACATATCGGCACATAAAGCATGTGCCTTTGTGCTAGGTCACATTGTGTCACATTGTGCTTTTTCACATAAGCACATATGACAAAAAAGGGATTCCATAGCCACAGGTGTTTTCCAAAATGGGATTCCATGGGATATGGCCATTGGATATAGGCTTTTGTTATACACAAGGGAGATAACCCTGCATACAGGTTATGGGAAATCAAGCAATCTGATTGGTTAGTTATATAAATGAAACAACAAGAGTACACGGAATAGGGTCAGAACTAACAAGAATAGACCAGAAATTGCTAAATATAGTAATAATAAGATAAACTGTTCCAAATAATAGGCTCTTCTACGCTACTGGAGTATACTCTAGAACAAAGGAACATGGCTAGATAGACGTAAACTATTGCATATATAGATAGAAGCGGAGAATTCTGGGTTAAATTTGTCCTATAGCACTACGTGCTATTCTTAATAGGGAAAAACGTCATGGGATAGGGATCCAAAAAGGGATTCTGGAAGAATTCTAATCCAGAACATTACTCCTGTTCAATCGAATGCACCCCCTTGTACCCCTTAGTACTATAGCACTACGTGCTAAGCTGATAAATTGGGGAAATAAAGTCAATTTCGGTGATTTTGGGTGGATTTTGGTGATTTGGGGGATTGTCGGGTTGTTTGTGGTAATCAGATTTACTCCGATTCAATCGAACATACCCACCGAACATACCCCTATCCTATTGTAGGCCTTAGGTAACATAGCAATCACGTGCTACCATAGAACCCAAGATGGCGGCCTCCAGTATACAAAATGGACGACGGAAACACGTATCACCCTAACAACACGCGCTGCGCATGCGCACTCACACCACGTATCACTATGGAGATAACGTCACAACATGGCCGCTCACACGGGTTACCATGACAACACAACATGGCGCCACTAGGTCACGTGACTATGACGTCACATGAGATCCCCCGATGAGATCCCCCAACTATTCCCTCAAAACCACATTACATACTACTCACGTTAACTTGAGCTCCCGGATGATAAGTTCCATAATATACATCATTTGTGAAATTATTGTAGGCAGTTGAGTACCTCATGGCTGGTTGAGGTGCTTGGGTTGGCACTCGTCTAATAATTCGTCATCCCTCTGTGCTGTAGAAGGAAGTTCAATTACTTTATAGCTGGCTTGTTCAAGGGCCTTCGCATATGCACGAAAACGCCATGCAAACCGGTTTGAAAAGGGTTGATGGAAAGTCTGAGATGAGCAAACCAAGAATACCCAATGTTTCTTTCGTGACTTTTTTCAAGCTCTCAGGCCACCATTACAATTCTGTTCGGAATTCAACGCTCCTTTGGGAATTCACCAAACTTTTTGTTGAAATCTATGCACAGACGGCCGTTGATGTGATGTTCCTTCACTTATAAAGATATACAAGTGTTTTTTCCTGTCCCAGTAATAGATGTTCCAAGCAATGAGTATTTAATTCCCCTTGAAAACATCGAAATACTGACATAATTTTAATCTGTGGAACAACCAGACGTAATCATGAAACTACGGCTATGGTGACTCTAAATTTCTGATTGTAATGTAATCAAAATGTCGAACACATCAAGCCAAATCAAGCATTATTTCTACCATTTCTAGCTTTGATTCACAGAATATGAATCTCTATGACGTTTTTCGGATTCAATAGTCAGGAATATATCAGCTGGTTGGAAAAGCGAACCGTAGGTTCGCTTTTCCAACCAACTGAAATATTCCTGACGAGTAAATCTTAACGTAGGCGATGACTTATTTGAGGGCCAGACTTGTTCCAGGCCATAACAGCGTCGAATTTCTTACAGAAATAACGCAAAAGCTTGAGAGTTGGGTCTTTCTTTTATGAAGACAATGATATGGAGTAACCTCTCCTGTTGTTGTCTAAGGTCCAGTAATGTAGGTGAACGAAACATATCTCACTCTATTTCTTTCGAAACAAACAATGAGTAAATGGATTGGTCCTTCCTCCAAAATTTACCATTCCGATGTTATTCATTCTTCTTTGACTTCTGTTCATAAACTGAATTTTAATACAGAGCTTGGCTTAAAAGTATCCCCCACTTGATTATTATGAAATATCATCACTCTAGTAGGCGCATTGGGTATGTTATGTGGTGTTGAATATGAAGTTTTTGTAATGCCTTATTATTTGAAAATTACCAAAGTAGGACTAGAATGGTGGCGTAATTTTTCCATGGAAATCAGAAAGGTGCAAACTGCACATTTATTTGTGTGTTTTGCCTTCACAGCATCTTCACAGTAAATAAATGGAACACCAAGGGTGGCTTTGCCGCCGGTCCCCACTGCCAAGCATGAGTTTCGAGTCATTTATCTTTGTTCATATTGAATTAATAAATATCTTATCTTATCTCCATTAAACCATAGCACTAATACAGTAGGCCACCAAATGTGTCCATGGTACACTATTGCCCACGTTTTTTTGTCTTCTAAGTCGGAAAAGGGCCATAACTCTGCCCCAAAATATCGGACCAAGCCCACAATCAATCCCAACCTGTATTATGTGGTTATAAACCTACTCATAAAATTGTTTTTCATTAAGTTCAGTCAAACTAAAGCTATCGCTCGGAAACCATATTCGAGACGGACGTACAGACGTACGGGCGGACGGGCGGACGAACGGACGTTCGTATGGGCGGGCAAGGGTAATATTTAATGCACCTTCGCCAAATTGGCGGGGGCATAAAAATATGCACACTTTATTATTATATATTTTGTATAATATTATTTCATTTTTGTCTCCAAAACAGCATATGAACCCTCACTGGAACGAACTTGTCTAGCGCGCCAGTGAGGGAGCTGTAGGGGGGTGGGGGTGGGGGGGGGGGGGGGGGGGGCAAAATGACTGTATCGGGTCGATATGTAGTTAATTGTACTGGAAAGAACAACGTCAGATTAGAGCTCTTTCAACTTTTAGTTTCGAATAAGTTCTTTGCAGGAAATCATATTTTTAAAAATTATTTTGGGGATTATTTAAAAAAAAAACTGATAAGAGAATAAAGGCATCTTATCACATGAGTACTAACGATGTTTGCCAGAAGCGTTTGATAAATGAAAGTATAGGCGTGTACTTAAATCTATAATTAAATAGGTATAAATTACATGTCTGAACTGGCGAAAAGTCGGCTGATATCATTAATGTTTACACCAGACAAGGCTGGTCTGTGCGGTACGCAGGCCCGTAACTATCTTCAGGTACTGGGACGGTAGTCGCCAGTAGTAACCATGCCACACATTTTACCAGACATGCTGATTGTCGTTTCTAAGTACGGTGATTGGAGACTAATTGTATCAGCAGCTAAAATAGACGCAAAGGTGTGGAGACATAAGAGCATATTAATGACAGTGGTCAGGCAGCCATGGATCCCCGTCCCAGTACCTGAAAAAGAATTTTTGAATAAATAAATTCATTTTCTGGCATCAGAAATGTATCTCATGGTCCCTTATTAAATCGTTCCAGAACACTTTCATTCGAGTAACTTTGCTCATGCTACATGCTATGTAATCGATATTTGACTTGAAGATTGAATTGGGATCCACAGATTCAAAGCCTGCGGCCTCTCGTTTTATCCTTCCGCGCTGGCACTCGTGCCATATCGATTAACCCATTCACACGCGCTTGTCGTTCTGTGTATTTATGTCATAACGTCACTCAGACGCGTAACGTCTAATTAGATGCATTCTTAAATGGCGTTCTTACACGGAATCCGAATTCCACTTGTGGTGTATCAAGAGCATTTTCCAATGTCTATACTGTGTCGCGTAAAGTTGAATAAGCGGGGCAAGCGTGATATAAAGGCCATTTTAGGATCGAACCCAGCACCCATTGTAATTGTAACCATTCCAGAGATTTACCTGAGATTGACATACTAAAAATCACCGAAAATCTAAGCATTGGATCATTGCCATTTTGACCTTAGTTGGAGATTTCTTTATTTATTTATTGGGATTTAACGACACTTTCGATAGCCAGGGTCACCTCGTGTCGAACAGTTTGACGGATGGAGAACCCGAGAGAACCAGAGATCAACGGCGAGCAACTACCAGACACCCGAACGTACTAAATACACACAATCAGGGTTAGCAGTGGTTAAAGACAGAGGCACGCCTTAGTACACGCCGCCCCTATGCATTCAATCGGGGGTGAGTGGAGACAACGCACTCACCCCTAACGGAGATCGAACCGTGGACCTTTCGGTTTGAAGTTCAATTCTGTAACCACTGAGCCACCGTACTCCCTCCTGAATTGGAGATAACTAGGCAACAAAAATGTCATTTAAAATTTAGGTGCAAAGATGTAGATCTATGGGTTTGTCTCGTCTAATTCTTAAGCAGTCTTAAACTGTTGGTTGTCAATGGATTAGCACTAAAGAGACCCTTTAAACATCACTGTACCAAATGTGAGAAGATAAATCTAAAATTGACGTTTTCAAAGATGATAATGCTTATTGACGAAGCGAAAAAACACTCAAAAATATGTATTTCCAAATTGGCTGAATCAATGTGACAAAGCGACATATTACATGCCCTCGACATCACTTTCCGGGTCAGGGTTCACCACATGTCGGGGAATATTCAATTCCATGCTTTCTGCAGTTACATCGATGTGCATAGCAGTCAGACTTTCAGTTACAGTTGATTGATTGCAGAGGATACTCGGGTGACGGCTTTAAGTTGGTGTGCACCACCATCCTCCCATTGCTGATCTTCCATCCACGATCCCTAGGACACATATTGACCCACTCCACTGTTGGATCTGTAGATAATTGCATTGGCTATGATACTAGGATAAATAACCCCCAAGTACCACTTAGTTTGCCCATCAAATCCAGCTCTCCGGAAAACAAAAGCGTCAAGTTTTCCAGATCGTCATCATGTCCGTCTCAAACGAGGCGCACGTGAACGGACTTTTTTTTTGGATATTTTTTATTCAGATTAAATGGATACATTTCTGAGTAAAGAAATTGATACAGAATGCATATTAGATGCAGTTATCTACAGACATACAGATTTGAAAGCAGAAATATTTTCTACATCAGGAATTACAGAGAAACAATAGTTTACCGAACAGTGTCAGGGTAAAGTTGTATAAGGAAGTACAGGCTTTTCATGAAAAAAAACCCGGAAAATACTTGTAGTGTCGAAGGGTATTGCCCCGCGCGTACGAGGAATTACTGAATAAGTTGATACAGCAGGGCCTGGAGAGATTCCCATCTGGTCTTTATCGATCTCATCTTTTTTTTTGGAGTACATTTGATGTGAATATAGCTCAACTTCACGATATTGACGGACTTCAATAAAACCATGGAAGCTCGGTTGACATTTTCTCACCCTGCATGAATAAATGTACTTTTTATATAGGAGAGTTAGAAGAGGGAGTGTTCTTGTGGACAGAGTCGCTTATTATTATTATGAGGATAAAGTTTGATATCAATGGAAGTAGAATATCACATTTCTCCTGAAGTCGCTCGGCCAGTTGTAACAAGAATGTCTTGTCACCGAACATTCGAAGAACAAGTGAAACACTGTCTCTTGAGTGTTACAGCAAAATATACACAATTCACTCTCCGATAATCTACACTTAAAAAGGCGAACATTCGTGAATAGTGCTTACTGTAAAATCTTATATTGCAAAGTTTGGAGATAAGTATCGTCAGTTGTTAAAAAAGCACATTTGTATATCGATCTCCAAGCATCGGCTTGGACATCGATGTGCAAAAGTTTGTTCCATTTTTCCTGAGACCGGGCTGGGAGCAAAGCCATTTGTTGAAGGAATGATGGGTAAAATGTTTTGTTAGCCATGGTGTTTTCTTTTAATTTATCTATCAGTGTGCTCTGGACCAACTCTGATTTTTTATTGTGTTTAATTTCATTTTGCCATCGTTTTGGAAGAGAGTGCAGGGTGTTTTTATGTTAAATTTTGTTGAGAAGGCTTCAAAGCTGAGGAAACCCCCGCTGTCACCCAAGAGGTCATTAAGAAAAAATATACCTTTGTCACACAAGGTTGATTATAAAATAGATTATTATTAATTTTTATATTCTTATTGTAGAATAAGGGTTGAGAGCAGATTTCTTAAAAGTCCGTCGGAGACTTGTCTTCCAAAAGAGACCAGGCCATGAGAACGTTTTTCCAAAAACTGTTTGAGTGTTCCCCAACCTTTCTTAACCCTTCTTTGCGTAAAAAGCATGTTTTGAAACCCTCATATTTTTCAAAGTCGTCTAGAATAAGAGTTTTCCAAGCTGCTTATGTTCGCTCTATCAATTTTTTAATCCAAATCATTTTTAAGGAGTAGCTGTATGACGAATGTTTGGAAACCTGATCCCTCCATTCTCAATTTCGTTGATTAGAATATTACGTTTAATCTTTTCACCCTTCCCAGACCATAGAAACTGAAATAGTTGTGACTGAAGTGTATCTCACATATTATCAGGTGAATTTGGCAGAACCGATAGGCAAAGTATTAGGGGAAGTGCCAGTGTTTTTACGACTGTTGTTTTTCCAATTAAACTAAGTTTTCCAAACAACCATTAAAAATTTTTCCATCTTTTTGGTTTTTTCGATATCATTTTTTATTATGTAATTTTCTCTAAATAGATCATAAGAAATGCCTAGAATCGTAAATTTCCCGTTATGGTTCCACCGGACATTGCGATCCGTAGAGACTCTCTCACTTGACCCACATTTCGATCCAAATTGCATAACTTGTGTCTTATGAGAATTACCTTTTATGCCTGACTGCTGAGCAAAAGAGTTAACAGCTTCTAAAGCTAAATTTAACGAATTTAACGATAATGCCGTTGATATCCGAGTTGTATTTAAGAGCAGGCACTTAATATTTCCACACTTAAAATGAAAAGGTAGGGAGGGAGGGAGTCGCCCTGCCTCACTCCTCTCTGTAAGTTAATTTTTTCCGAACAATGACCACTGTTTAATACATAAGTGAAATATTGGAATAAAAGGTATGAAACCAGCTAATAATAGAAGGACCGAAATTAGGGAACCTTAGTATTTTTACAATGAATGACCATTCGATGGAATCAGTCTATAAGGACTAATATTCCAGCCAATTTTGTTTCCTCGCATTTTTCAGTTAAGTTAAATGTTAGTCTTAAGGACTCTCCAATATATCTCCCTTTCTAAACCCAAGCTGGGTTTCCGATATTAATTTAGGTAAGACCATTTTAATTCGGTTTGCTACAGCTGTGGAAGCAATTTTGGTATTGACGTTAATAAGCGAGATAGGCCGCCAGTTTTTAATAAATTCCTTTGGTTTGTTTTGTTTTGGAATGCAGATAATGATACCAGTTCTTTGTGGATTAGATAGCTGTTTAACATTGTATCCATAATTTAGAGGGTTGATTAGGCAGCTGCCAATATCTTTCCAGAAGAATTTATAAAACTCTAAAGTAAAACCATCGGACTCAGGGGTTTTATTATTTTTCATTGCTTCTAAGGCTCTTAAACATTCAGAACTAGTTAGAAGTCCCTCCAAAAAATTGCTTTCCTCTTCATCCAAAAACTGTAAAAAGGGATTGGTTTTATCAAATAAAGGGTTATTGTCCTCGAAAATACTAGATGATTTTAACTTTGAGGTATATAAATTTTCGCCAAACATCTTTTGTTCATTTAATATTTCAGATAATTTATCAGTGGTACTACCAGTAGAAGTTACCAACTTGGATATATTTTTTCGGTGTAGTGTCCTTTTTCCAGGTTACAAAAGTATTTGGCTGGTTTTTCTCCGTCAATTTTCCATTTTGCTTTAGGTCTTAAGATAATACCTTTAGTTTTTTTATTTCTAATTGTTTATATCAAGGGCGTTAATTTAGGAATTACTGACATATCTCCCTCATCCATACGAGAGCTTAAAAGTTTAATTTTCTCCTCAGTTTCTGCCAAACGATTGTCAGTTCTACGTTTAACCTGGGTTGAGTAAGCAATAGTTTTGCCGTGAACGGACTATTTCTACCAGTGACCTATTAATAAACATAGAACATAAGCACAGGACATAAACACGAGTGTCTCCTCATTAAACTCCATTGACAAGCATTCCAGTAGAGGTCTATTTGAAAATGCCGTGCTGAATAATTGCAAAATAACAATTAACACCTTTTTTTCAAGATGCGAATTCAACAAAACGTAAGAGAATTTGTATTATCGAAAGCGATTCCGGTTGAAATTCTTGCCTCCATCCGCCAGATCAAACGAGACGCCACAGGCCGCAGGCGTCGAGTTTGTTCTGGCCGATAGCATCTCGTCAACGAGACGGAATACAGCAACACAGATCAGTTGACTGTTGTAGTAATCTGCATAATGATGGTGTGGATGCGGGCTTGTACGCGTTTATAATTAGTGGCAACTTTCTGGTGGAAGCTTTGAAGTCGCAGGGGGTCCAGCTTCTCGTCAGGTTAACCATTGTACATACACACTAAGGCATACATGTTCTCCATCGGTCACAACGTCATCTCGCATGGTCTGTGAATTTGTTGAAAACTGGAGCCAGCCACCGGGAAATTCACCCAACTTCAGCCTTTTCAGGGCCACTGGTTAGTCATACTAGAAGGTACAGAAGAAATGTGGTTCCATATTGGATCAGTTAGTATTGGTATGTTGGACATAAGCAGTACATTAGTACAACAAATTGAAAATTTGTAGAACTGACGTTCGGCAGAACTGAGGAGACAAACATCGAGGTCTCATAGCGTTTAATTTGAAGGACGATTTTTGTGTTGGGAATTTTTGGAGTTGACGATGACTCGACCGCGTGATTGGGCAAATGGACAAAGTAGGACCCAACGCAGCTTCAAGATTCGCTTCGATTTCAATGAAGGCATGCCTTGATTATGTAGTTGGAACATTTTATCAGTCGTGACTTCAAGACGCCTATATTCGATTCCTGATTCGATTCGATATCGAATAATAGACTCGAATCGTTTCGAATCGAAAAAATGTGATTCGCAGGTAAACGCAGAGTTGACAAAATAATATCCGTCGGCGTTCATCTTCTGCAGCCTGAAGTTAAAAGACTAAAATTCGAAGCAGAAAATTTCCGCGTGACGCAACTACAAATTTAACCAGTTCAGTTTTGTTTTAACCCTTTACCCAACGCAGACGATATCAAAATGTATTATTTTAAATATCATTTTTTTAATTTTTTCAAAAAATTTCAACAAAACCATATCATGTGACCCCTCGTTGGAACGAGCTCGACGAGCTCGTTCCAACGAGGGGTCACATGATATGGTTTTGTTGAAATTTTTTTAAAAATAATATTTTTTCAATGCTGAATTTGCATATTACTCGGGCGGATGCGGGCGATTCGTTGGGTAAAGGGTTAACTAAAATTCCGACTGGCCAGTGATCCCAATTCATCATCAATGTATGCCTTCGACAAATGTAGTTGGAATATCAAATCACAGAAGGGCTAAATCAGGTATGAAACCTACCCCCCCCCCCATGCGTTCTAAATGATCGAGAATATGTTGGTAACGTCATCCTTTAGTATCTTTTTTGCTAGGTAAAGAATTAACTCTTCACTCAACGCTTAAGGTATCAAAATTAATATTTTAAATACTATTTTTTCAATTTATTTATTTCATGAGGTTTAGCGACACTTTTGACAGCCAGAGTCGCCTCGCGTGGGACAGTTTTATGGGTGGAGGAAGCCGGATTACCCGGAGAGAACCGCCGAGCAGCAGCGGTGAACAACCGCTGTCTCCCCAACGTACTAATTCCGCACAATCAGATTTAGCATTGGTTGGAGACAAGTGCATAATCGACGTGCAGTACGCCTTAGTACACAGCGCCACCGCGCCCGCACGTGCGCAATCGAGATGATAAACTGCCTTGCCCTATTTTTTTCAATTTTTTCAAAAAGTTCATTAAAACTATATCATGTGACCCTTCATTGGAACGAGCTCAATGAGCTATATGGTTTTGTTGAGTTTTTTGAAAAAATAAGTTTTTTCAACTACTAAATTTGCACATCGTTTGGTAAAGGGTTAAGACAAGAAGTAATGTTTCACCGGATTCTATTTTATTTCCGTCATATATACATATGGATCAATCCATCATAATAAAAGCTGAATTAAGCAATTACTGGGGAATTTTAATAACGAATATGTCTGGGCCAATCATAAACTATGAATGAAAACGTATATGAGGAAACATTCAATCCATTCCACTTACATGTTGATGGAAAACGTTCCTTCGAGAAGAAAAAGAAGAAAAATAACCAAGACTCGGAAGAGAAGGACAACATTCGGAGGCAGTTGACGTGCTACTGATTACCCTAATGTTGTTAAGGCCACATTGCAATGAAAAAAATGAAAGAAAATTAGTTGGCGATTTTTCTGAACAGCTTTGGCCAGTTTTGGCCGTTACATTGGCTAAAGGGTTAAAATAGACGCGTGAATTAGAATCTATTCTCGCAAAACTCGCAAGGCAAATAATGAGAATCAGTTTTGATTCTCACAAAATGGTAATTTCATTTTATTCTTGTCAAATATTCTAAAAGTGTCCTGAAAGGCCCGGACAATTCCACTTATTTTTGTCCCCCCACAATAAGGCGATACTTTGAATTAGCAGTATATATATATAGTATTTAAAGAAGTCTAGGCTGTCTATATAGGCAGCCAAGACTTCACTATAAACTAGAAACCATTGCCAAGGCACTGTAACTTCTATCAGCAAGACTACCAAAAGCCTGCATGTTTAAATATGTGTACCAAAATGTATTATGTAAGGTAAGAAACTCTCACATTTTGGAACTAGACACTTAAAGGTTAAACTATGTACTGGTCATGCTCATAAATGTATACGAGTACGCTCAAATTCTAAATTACGTTAGAACTGAAAATTGATTTTCGTAACAGGGCTTCGTGGGAATCAAAATCAATTCTCACGAATCGCAATACAATTGTAAAAGTAAAAAAAAAAACAACAATTGTAAGGCCTCATTGAACGTCGGAACAATATATGCACACGCTTCGCATTGTACCTAGATAGGTCTAATCTAGAATGTTCTTAATTTAAAAAGCGTTTACAGACATGTAGAGTGAGACTTTTGATTGATTATACACATAGCACCACACTGTTTTCGCCTTTTTATGATCAGTAAACGGGATTAAGGCAGGTTACGCTTAGTTTCCAGTTTAAACTGACTTACAGATGGCTTGACCTTCCAGCGCTGACCACTAATATAGTACTTCAGACACAACACCATAATTTATGTTTTCATTTATTTTATTTTCAAACCATATATACTTAACGGTTTTTGTGTCTATTTATCGACGTATATAATTCTTTGTACACAGTAACTGGCAACCAGTTGTCGGTATATCTCTCAGGAATTTTATGGTAAAGCTGTTGACGATTAAACTTTTATTGAACACCACACACTGCTGAGGCCTTTTGGTTTAGGAGTGCATCTAGCCAAGTGTCGTCTGCTTGTTGAGGCAGACAGCTGTTGACTATAAACAAACAACCCAGAGCTGCTCAGATTTTACGACTCTCCATCCTCACTATTATCCGAGTCGTCAGTTTCAGAGGGTCTCCTTATTACATCACGATTATCCGAGACGTCAGTTTCATGGTATCTCCTGTACGATATCACGATTATCCGGGTCGTCAGTTTCAGGATATCTGCTGTATTACATCACGGTTACCCAGATCGTCAATTTCAGTGTCTCCTGTATTACATAACTGTTATCCAGGTCGTCAGTTTCAGGTTGCCTCCTGTATTACATCACGATTATCCGGGTCGTCAGTTTCAGGGTATCTCCTGTACGGCATCACGATTATCCGGGTCGTCAGTTTCAGGATATCTGCTGTATTACATCACGGTTACTCAGGTCGTCAGTTTCAGTGTCTCCTGTATTACATCACTGTTATCCAGGTCGTCAGTTTCAGGTTACCTCCTGTATTACATCACGATTATCCGGGTCGTTAGTTTAATGGTGTCTCCGGGCAATTAAACTCGATCTTAGGTTTCCAGACGTTAATCATACGAAATACTTATAGAGACGTTGTCAGGAACACTATAGTGGAGCATTTTTTTTTCCACAACGAACGCATCCAACTCTTTAATTCAATGTCGAAAGTTGCCTTGCTTCAGGAGAGTCAACTGATAAGATAGACTACTTAATACGTTATCTTTAACATGACTTCAGATTAAGGGTACGGTATTGATCAGTGTACATTATTAATACGCAATCTGATAGTAAATGAAAAGAAATTAACCACGCACCGTCTCCTGAGAGTAATACTGGCACCTTGTTGCACTCCAAGTACCGGTACGATACTTTGATTTAGTATAACCTGGCTCTTTTAAGTATTTTAGCTGCAAAATACCACACAAATGCTAATAATGGTGACCCGACATTTTGAACTTGTAGCAAATAATTTTTTTATCTTTTAGCAGGATTATAAAAAAAGATTAAGCAAGATAAAAAAGATTAAGTAACAAAGAAATGTTTTGATAAGAATCGGATTAAAAAGACGAACTGTTAATTCATTGGATCCATAACAGAGAACGATTATTGCTGTTGCCTTTGTTACTTGACGGGCGTGAATTCTGTCTCGCCTGTGTCGTCAGACAGCGATTTTATAAAAACGACGCACTGAAAATAATAAACCACAATGCCTTTGAGACCTACAAAAAGTATATTTTTATGCCAAATTGTGGTGCCAAATGCTGTATTTTTTATGCCAAACGAATATTTTCAGTACAATTGGAAGCCGACAGCAACCGCAGTACCTTCTGGCGTGATATACAGAAATCAAATATATCCGTTTCTCGGTATATTATATGGCAGAAATCGGACAATTTGTCTTTTTACCGTATTTTAACGGCAATTGTTTAGAGTGTAATACCAAAGTTTAAACATGTTGCACTTTTTAGTCTTTTTATGTTTTTGGTAAATACCTAAATTAAAAAAATATATAGGGTGATAGCTATAGAGGAGCATATCGTTTAAGTCATTTAAATGTATACTTTGAAGAGCTCGTTCAATTGAGGGACAAAAGATTATGTTTGGAAAGAAAAACAAAATAATTTCTGTTCATTCTGGAAAGGATATTGATAGATTCGTCTGTAGGTCACGTTTGGTAGAAGGCAGAAGATCAGAAATGATCAGTCCGGCCAACATTGGTGGTTGTCGCGACAGTGAATAAAAAGGGTTACTGTAGTGTTTACAGATATTGTATATCATACCTCAGGGATAATGTTGTAATCGGCTACAAAAATAAAGATTTTGTTTTCCTTTTACGTCATCAAATTATAAACCATGGGGAAAATGTTTATAATAGAAAACGTGTAAACAACGTTAACTCTTTACCCAAAGCACATGATATCATACTTTGTTACTTTAATTTTTGTTTTCAAATTTTCAGAAAATTTCAACAAACCATATCATGTGACCCCCTCATTGGAACAAGTTCGATGAGCCCGTTCCAATTAGATTTTTTTTTCAACTACTCAATTTGCAAATTACACGGGCGCATGCGGCCGATTCGTTGGACAAAGGCTAACCTCCAAACTAAAACAGATTGAAAAATAAAGTGTTATACGTTGCCTAAATCAACTTACTTACCTTTCGAAATATTACTCATATCGCATCGGGAAACGCACTTGTTCCAGTGTGGGTTTTATTGTCGATGGGTTAAAGACGAGATTGAGGTATCTAGATAGAAGATTATCTTCCGCGGAGCGTCTTGTAAAAAACCTCCCAAACTGTAACCCCAGGAGGAAGCAGAAAACTTGAAGCCTTTGATTAGAGCCTTAGACATTTAATTACCTGCTCCTGTGGCTTTTCTAATGATCAGTGCCGGAGACAGTCTTTGTCGGTGGCAAAATAACAGAAGTGTTTAAGAGTTATCCTGAAACGCAATTCCATTGATACAGAGTATACGATCGTGCTAACTTTTGGTGTATTGGGAATTAGAACCAGATGTTAGTTTTCATAGGTTTCAAGCCTTTAAATTTAGGAAGATGGAGAAAATTGCCTTAATGAAGTCAATATAGACATTTCAAAATATTTCAAAACTTATGTAAAATAACTAGTGCGCGATAATGAGTTAGTTTCAAAGAAGGGGTGAACCTACTATAAGAACGTCAATAAGAGCACTCCAATGCAAATTTATTTATTTATTTATTTATTTATTTATTTATTTATTTATTTATTTATTTATACGGCCATCAGGAAGTATACGTTATTATGTTATACCAAGGAACGTATTTTCCCCATTCAAGGTAAAAACGTCAAGAAGAAATACAAATCTGTGTTGAGGGAAGCAACCGCACATGCGATCATTCGATTCAGAAAGAGAACATTTTTTACCTTCCCTCAGTTGGCATCAAGCTATTACACATGTTGAGGCCACCGTGTTTGATAACAGCAATTAAATGATAAATACATCGCCAGATGAACGAAATAAATTAGACTAGACCATTTTTTCCATGACGACATTTTTGTATAAGCCTACTATGGGTTAAACACGAAAAACAAAACAAAGAAACACACAACTGAAACACAACTATAAACTTCGGCGGTTACAGTACAAGTAGAACAATGAATGGGGATTTCGTCGTGCACTGTACAAGAATGTAATACCATGACGTCATGGTCTTTATTCATAAAAAAAATAAATTCACAGACGATAAATGGTTGTCAAATCAGACGCCGTTACAAAACTGCAAGAAATCCCTTCATTATGCGAAAAAGTCAAGAAAGTTAGGAATATTGTAAGATAAATTCCTACACACTACATGGCTACCACCCCCTTACTAGGACCACAATGCCTGATGGCTACAATGGACTGAATTGGCTGGAGACAGTTTGATATTTGTTTGATGAGTACAAGGTATCAGTCCCCCTCTTTTCTTCCTTCTCTTTTCTTTTGCTGAATATCTACCATATTAACACCATTGCAATCTTGAATAGCGTACTGTTTATTATGATGTGTATATATTGAAAAAATGCTGCATTTACTTGTTAATCGTATACACAGGAGAGGACGTGTTTTAAGTGTTGAGCATTTGTTGTCCAATCCTTTTTGTTTATTTTGACAAATAAAATATGTTTAAACTAAACTACAATGGAAGTGGTGGTATTGGTATGTACATCATGGAGAAAATAGCTTTTAAGACTCGTCGGGATCTCTCAGTCTTTATTCCGCATGTCATCGAATCCCTGTTCGTTGAAATCAACTACAACAAGTCTAGTAAATTGCTTGGGGTAATATATAGACCCAGCAGCACGCAACCTAAAGCAGACATTGATCTGTTTCTGGTCAAATTAAATGAAATAATTGACAAAAATACAGAAAATCATACATAATGGGGGACTTCAACATTGATCTCTTGAAATCGGGTGTCCATACTAAGACCGACATTTATTTACATATAGTGATTAGTCAAGGCTTTTTACCACATATCACTAAGCCGACTAGAGTAACGCAGCACTCCGCTACATTAATCGATCGCATATTTACAAACAGCATTGTGTCAACATCCCTGTTGGGCAAAATCATCAAAGACGGTTCAGATCACTTCTCCATCTTCCACATTGAAAGAGGCCAGAAAACGTATGACACTCCACCAACAACTGCAAAGCGTAAATTTAATCCAGACAGTATAGCTAACTTTAAAACAATTTTGACTGAAAGTGACTTTTCCCCCGTGCTCGAGACTAACTGTCTGAATGTTACATGCAACCTTTTTATGGACATATATATACCAATCCGCTTTCGAGAAGGCCTTTCCTCTAAAAAAATTCGGTTAAGATAAAAGTTCGTAAAACGAAATCCCTAGATGACGAAGGGGGCTCCTAACCTCAACAAATAATAAATCTAAATTTTATAACAAAAAATTGAGATACCCAAATGAGCAGAATATTAGAAAATTTAAAAAATTAGAAAATATAAAAACTACTGTAAAATATTTACCAAAATTAAAAAAACAAAGTAAAGCAATGTTGCACTCTAACATACTATCAGAAAATACAGGTAATTTACGCAGAACGTGGCAAATTAGTAATGATGCCCTACTTAGAACAAACCATGCAGCTACCTTGCCACAATCCTTCGTAATACAAAATAATAAAGAAATAGATGATCATGTGGAAATAGCACAGGAATTCAACGACTTTTTCGCGAACACGGGGAAACGTACTAGCGAACAAATAAATGTATCCCAGAATTTTTTTTCTGGACTTTATGGACAGTAATGAACCAAACAGTTTTTTTCATAACGCTAACAACTGAATACGAGGTATTTTCTGTTATTAATTCTCTTAAGTCTAAAAATAGTGAGGATTGCGATGGCATCACTACTACCCCCCCCCCCCCAAACACTCAATCAATATAATAGCTCCTCCCCTAGCCCACATCATTAATATGTCATTTATCCGCGGTATTGTCCATGATAGGATGAAGATAGCAAGAGTTATTCCGATTTTTAAAAGTGGAGACAAGCACGTATTTAATAATTATAGACCGATAAGTATTTTACCAGTCTTTTCTAAAGTATTAGAAAGCTCATGTGCAACAGAATCATGAACGAAACGTCGCATATCTTATATCACCATCAATACGGATTTAGGAAAAAGCATTCTACCATACACTTAGTAATGCAACTACTGAAACTTATAGGTTCTGAAAATAACAAGGAAAGTAAAAACAACACACTAGCATCATTTCTGGACCTCTCCAATGCATTCGATACAATAAACTACAACATATTGGTAACAAAAATGGAAAAGTATGGGTTCAGAGGCATCAGTAACATTTGGTTTAAAAGCTACCATTCGAATAGATCGCAATATGTTCAATATGGTGAACAAAAGTCTGAACTCATCGAATTAACATGTGGGGTCCCACAGGGGTCAGTTCTTGGTCCAGCCTTATTCCTATTATATATAAATGACATCAGTCGTTCTACAACTCTTAATCTCTTGTCATTTGCGGATGACACAACTGCTCATGACCCAGTCCCTAATACCAATCCCATAGATACCTATTTTAACCATGAACTCAATAATCTATATGAGTGGTGCTCGGCAAATCAATGCGCCCTGAACGCCAATAAAACAAAATACATTATTATTAATCCAAACCATAAAGCTAATAGTTGCATTCACACTGACATTTTCATGAAGAGTAAAAACTTAAAAAGGATGCGTTCAAATGAAGAAGATAAATCACTAATTTTTTAGGTATTCGGAGTTTTGAAGTCGAGACCTTGTCTCTGGGCATATATCGAAGAGTCCGTTTCGAGACGAAATATGACCCAGAGTCGCGGCCAAGACTATTAACAACATTTCGGAAACCCACAGGGTGGCAATAACCAATTTAGATTTATTTAACGGAATAGTTTACAGGCAATTACATATTTAACTATAAAATACATATAGATAATTAGAAAATGATATTCAGTCTATACCGTTGGGAGATGACATAGCCAGATTATCTGTCTACCTGTCACTCCCGTGCAACTTCGGCTCGGCTACGTACCCCATTAATCTATTTCTTTAGATGGACGAGTTTCCAGGTTAAAAATGTGATAGTGGGTATCCCGTCCCCTCCGTGCTAATCTGATATTATGGTTACCAAACTGGGCGGAGGTTAAATTTAGAAAACAAATATGGCACGGTTCAAGTTCTCGGAAACCCACTTGGTGGTAATAACCACCGACATTGGAACAGTAAGATTCCGAATTCATTCTGTTGCATGGGAAAAGGTAATTTTGTTATAACCATCTACACTGCTGTCGAAAATTTGAGCTCCGCCAAACCCAAGATTGAACTGGTTGAATTCCCAGTAATCAGGGTTTATTGTTCATTTGGATTCTCGCGAAAATGGTTGCGAGAATCCATACTTGCTATGAGTGTCACAGGATCCCATGAGACCACCATGGTTGAACCCCTGTTGTGTACTAATAACACATGTTAACCCTTTACCCAACACAGCTTTTTGATTTTTAAACATAAACTGAATGAGATAATTTTAAAAATTAATAGACAATATTTACCAACAAAAGCTTTCAAATATGGATGTGATTAGAACCGGCTCATTCAGCCGGTTCCAATAACAACCATTTTTTACAATTCGTTGACAAAGTGTCAGGATATTACAGGTCATGTTAGACTTGCAGTGGTTGATTTTCTGTCGCTACATCAGATAAGGGGTTAAATTGACCAATTTCTTTTCACGCGAATCCTAGCAGAGGTGCAGCGAGAATCTACATGGATTCTTGATATGTTTTTGATGCACGATTCTTTGCGTGAATTGATTGTCGGATTTCACGTCGAAATATAAGCCCTTCAGTTGCCTTGAGGTAAAGAAAAATGCTGCTTGAAATTATGTTTTCATTGTAGTGTGCAGTAGGGCTGCACGATATTCAAAACTGAATACCGGTATCGGTATTCAAAAAATACCGCGGTATACCGGTATATCGAAAACTGTTCAGATATATGAACATAAGTACCACAATCGAGACTCAAGTTCACAGTCGGAACGAATTAGTATGCCTTGATGATGCGGTTCGAAAAGCCTTTACTCAACACAGACTATATAAAAATTTATTATTTTCAAAATTGATTTATCAGATTTTCCCCAAAGATTTCAAGAAAACTATATCATGTCACCCCTCATTGGAACGAGCTCAAATAATGAGGGGGGTCACATGATATAGTGTTTGTTGAAATTTTTGAAAATTATTTTTTCAACTGCTGAATTTGTATATTACGAGGACACAAGCAGACGATTTTCATATACATATATATAATAATTAGATTAGATAATGAAATTAGATTAATTTTAGAACTGAAACGATTAAAGGGTTTTCTTGATCGATTAATCGCATGGATTAAATTTGGTTAACCGATTAATCACCTGCCCTAATAGGTAGCTGAATAACTGCCATACCATTGATGATTTATATAATAACTTTACTCAAGTACCGGAGTAATCGTGCCAATGACAGTTTTACGAGTGGAGGAAGCCGGAGTACCCGAAGAGAACCACCGAGCATTGACGAGCAACTGTCAGCTCCTCAACCTTCTAACTCTGTTCAAGCTCCACCCAAGCAGGGTTACAGCGGTTGAAGAAATGTGCACCACTGACATGCAGTACGCCTTAGTACACAAAGATATTTCCTATCGTGACGATATTTTTGTAATTACACCGGTATTATTATATTAAAATATATTAATTATATAATTATATATATTATATTATATTACCGGTATTATTCAATCGATATTGGTTTGAATACCGGTATATATTGGTTTATCGATATACCGTGCAGCCAAAGTGTGCAGAGAGTTAAGTTAAATCAGTGTCCGCCAGTATCGATAGAAAGAATAGAGAGCATATCCTGAACGATTTGACAATAATGAAATTTTCCGTTAGTCTAAAACCTACACATAACTACCCTTTAAGTACATCTGTTACAAGTTTTAGAAAGGTAGTGATCAGAATGAATTATACACATTTATTCATGCCATGCGTTCCTATCCCAGAGAGCAAGAAACATTCACACTGCATTTTTGTTTCTCACATGTCACAAAATTAGAAAATATGGACCCAGAGGCATCCATTTGTCACCTCATTAATTTCTAATTCAAACAAATAAACGTTTGACCCATTTTCGGATAAAAATTCAAATGAGATTTGTTCTAGTTGTTAAGTAACAACTTAAATTTAATCGAAGTAAAACTTTTGGGGATTGTTTGAACTGCAAACTAAAAACGCCTGATTTCCATTCTCTAGCGCTATTTATCAAACACCCAACTATCCGGAAATTTTATGACATGCAAGTACACTTGAGTCATTAGAAATGTTTTACCGCTTGGGGGAAGGAACACCGTGTGCGAATGGGGTGAACTTGCTCTAAAATCAGCCTATGGAAGTTTCAAAGAGCCGAGTCCTAGTCCTTCAGCTTACTATTATGGAACACCACACTTCAAGATATTCTGAACTATGAAGAAACACCTCTCATACAACAACCTAAAGCGTAATAAAAAAACGTGTAAAAATGTATTAACCCTTTACCCAACGCAGATGATATCAAAATTTATTTTTTTAAATATCATTTTTTCAAATTTTTCAAAAAATTTCAACAAAACCATATCATGTGACCCCTCGTTGGAACGAGCTCGACGAGCTCGTTCCAACGAGAGGTCACATGATATGGTTTTGTTGAAATATTTTGAAAAATAATATTTTTTCAACTGCTGAGTTTGCATATTTCGCAGGCGGATGCGGCCGATTTGTTGGGTAAAGGGTTAACGTGTTATATAAGAAAAAATAAACGAGTTTACTGTGACGATCCCAAGTTGAAATTAAGGATCTGCGAATCACAATTTTTTTCCGAATCAAATCTCGAATCGAATCTTGTCTCTGATATCGATATCGAATCGAATCTTAATTGACAAGTTATTTTGTACTGCACGAAACGGAAGTTACGGAACACCGCAGTGACCCTTACAAGACTGACTGAACACCTTAAACACCAATAAATAAATTTTCTCTGTATAACCGTCGCTGAAACATGTAGGCCTAATATCCAAAGTTTTAGTTTTTGAAGGCTTAGCTTGTTACTATTCACCGCAATCTGTGACAACAATGACTGCCTTTGGACAATGTGAGCCATACAGACAGAGCCATAGCATCAATCAATATTGTACCTTCGATTCGGCACATAGAAAAGTGATATTTTCGGAGATATATTCTGAGATATATTCTGAGATGAGACAGTGCGGGAGACGGGCGAGGAAAGAGGTACGTTTGGGGAGTATATTAAATTGCGCACTGCTGCTTCTGTTCTTCGTTGTATCCAGCATTCCATCCGTATTTGTATCTACATTTTACAGTATGATATGGCCGTACGCTGTAGCAGCATCAATACCACAATTGATGTTGCCAGAGAATGTTCGCTCATCTCAGAATCTCTCCCGATCGTAGATCAAGCCCGTGACCTCCAGCATGAGAGACCAACACACGAATCCAATCAGTCACCACATCACTCTCGTACGCCAGTCTATTTTTATGGGTCCGAAACGACATTGTGCGAAGCGACTCGGTATAAAATGGTAAAGGAACTAAATGACCCGGAAGATGAAGTGGTAAAGGAACGAAAAGACCCGACACCCTATTTGTCGGTCACCCCCGGCGACGATAACTGTAACGCGTCACTTTGTTATTCCATTGATTATGGTCGATGACACTGCCTGATTTTTAATTTTGAGTCTATTTTCGGAGCGGATAGTTCGCAGTGTTAACGTGTTACTCACCACAAAAATGCACAATTAGTCGTCTCAAACTGGATATTCTGAACTCTTTCCTAAGATTATTATTCATTGATAAGGAAGTCCGAGAAATTAACTGCACGTTGTTCACGACCCGAGGACGTTCTATAGTCTATACTTCAAACCTAACAATTAAACATTGTCGATTGCTCAATTAAATATGAATTGAGTCTGCATGAATGAATTGTCTAATGCCAGTTTTATTCAATTTTCGTTGGAAATGTAACAAATTGAACTAAGTATGACCAAACGGTCCGCCTGCAAAGTGGAACCACGCGTTACTTCCACTGGGGAATCACTCACTCAGGTGTCTACACAGGTGTTAGCACTTTCTGATAAATAGAAATTACCGTCCCCTGGAACGCCGCCGTGGCAACGTCTCGGAGAGAGTGAATATTTATTTGCCAGAGGGCGCTTGTCAACGGAGGGCCAAGGCTGGGGTTGATCAACTTTGCCGGGGACCTAAGATACTCTTTTACCGGGGACAGGGGATTTTCACTAGCTCACTTTTATAAATCGCAATTGCTTATTCACAAACCACAGAGTAGCGCCGCGCTTTATTCAATTGCTTTCAACGGTAATGAACTAGCATGGGCTAATTTCTTGGCGGGGCTGAGGTTCCATCAATTCCTAGGGTACTCAGGGCTTCTTCATTAATAAGATAAAGACTATTAACAAACCAACAATTTTTATATATAAATCTTCTATACTCTTATTTACAAATAGCCAACAAATCCTAAATAAATAATCTCAACACTACTGAAATGAGTTTTGTGACTAGTCACTGAATCCCACCGAAAACAAGTACTAAAATATCATCTAAAATTAAATTGTTTCCCAAATTTATATTCGTAGAGAAAGGTCGAAGCTGCGACAACTGGTAAGAAATCACGAGATCTTTCACTCAACCGCTCATGCGCGCATTTATCCTGTTGCGCCTACCACATTATGGGGAATTACCTTTAATACTAAATTTTACCCTTTAGAATATCTTATCACCTACAATTCCTGCTAATAGTGCTTCTAACTCGCAATAATAACAACTGATCATCTAATAACACAGATTCACTAATACACTTAAAACTGTTAACTAATAACTATGCAACTACGACGTGTTATCACAACTAAATACTATAAACTAAATACTACATATACTCATCGATTCTTCTTCGGCGTCTCCCTTCGATGCAAATCATCAGATCGGGAATCCTGTCGTCCAAATGACGGCTTACCGGAACCACACAAATACATTAACTCTTGTGAACTAACGATTATCCCATCCTAGCGAGTCTGTCCTGAGGTAAACTCGAGGGGTCTTATATAGACGCGTGCATCACCTATCAAAGACTTGATTTGGGCAAAGGTGCTAATTTACAAAAGACGGCTTTGATGACTTGCAGTGACATGAACTGACTTTTCAATAAGTTCTAATTTGGAATGCATTGTTTACACAATCCCTGCATGACAGCGACTGAACAAAGAACACTTTCCGAATACGAACTTAATTAAATTAATGCGCTTACCCAGTTTACTCATACTGATTATTAAAAAGTTTCTTTCTTTCATTTATTCTACATAACTCGGATTGTTTACTTATTTTTAAAATTTAGAATAACCTTAAAATAACAACCCTGTGATATATGCCTCCCTCTAAATTAAAAAGCTCCGCTTTTTCGACGAATATCTCATTTGGCAAACTTGAAAAAGGTAAAACATGATAAAATGAAATGAATGCATGAAAGATAAAATACAATAATTTTGAAAACTAATGGAGTGTCTATTTTTTTCTTCTTCTGTGATCTTCTCTTCCTTGTAATTGAATATATTGAGGTTGAAAGTGTCCGAGCGCGTTTGTGATACTATGTTGTTGTTGATAATTCGATACTGTCCGATGCATATAAAATGAATTGTGTCGCCAAAATCGTTAGACGTTGAGTATGAATGTTGAATGTCACGTGGTCCTTTTCCGAATGAATTCCAAATTTAGTTTCTGTGCTGATCCAAAGTTGTTGTCCGCGTGCTTCATGTCCGTTTGTTGTTAATTTATTGTTAGGTCTAGTTCTTTTCCTCATCTCGATGTAGCGTTATTCCTGGGGTTTACTCTTTCTCTTCAGGCTTGTCGTTGTGTATAATTTGGTTTCCTGTTGTGTGTCCTTCGTTTGTGATGTCTGTGTGCTCTGTATAGTACCATTTTACCATCTCCATTTGCAACCTGAAAATATAAACTAGACAAAAATTGAGTTTACGCGTTCTGAAAAAAAAAACTTGTATAATGTTGCCCTGAAAGAAGAAACAAATTAGACGCAGCGCTCTGGTTAACCTGTAGAAAAAAAAGAACAAACATTGCATTGAACAAGGAGCAACTTGAAAAAAAAATAAAAAAATAAACAAAGAGCTACTTTGAAAAACATCACAAATAACCAATGAGGAACTAATCAACCAGTCTTTATATCCAAGCGAAGAGCCTTGCCACAGATCTCCGTTGGATATTTTGCGCAATTTGAATGCAAGTGGCAAGATTGCATTCAGATCACACAATGTTATTATTATTATTATTATTATTATTATTATTATTATTATTATTATTATTATTATTATAATTATGATTATTATTATTATGATTATTATTATTATTATTATTATTATTATTATTATTATTATTATTATTATTATTATTATTATTATTTTAAGGTAGGGGTCCGTCTTGCGGGTGGCCCCTCTAAAGTATTATCATAATTTTAATAACTATCCTTATTGAATTTTCATTTTGCCCTTTAAACACCTGTAACTTTAATACCCAATGGAACTTGTATTACTCTTTAAGCCAGACAGTTACCCTTCAACTGGCAAATGCTTTTTTTCTGTTTTAACCTCTTTACACAGCTTCGATTGTGCCGTGGAGCGCGTAAGCGGAATACGTGGAGTACACGAGAGAACGCGAGTTTTACGGGGTAATAATAACGAGACAACATTAAATCAGGAAAAAAAAAACAACGCTTCACCCAACAAAGTGGTGGCGTATCCGTCAAGCGGTACCCACCAAGAAACTCATACTAACCGTAAATTACATATGTATTATATGACGAATTAAATAACGGGACTTATATTATTTTATTTTATTTGTGTATTTATTTTTTAATAAGTTAACAAATGCTTTGAATACTTAGTTTTGTACTCACAATATCTCCCACTCGTCTAAGTCTGGGATGCTGATGGAATCAGATATTGTGTTGACGCTTGTTTTCAGTTTTCTTTTTCTTCTTTTTCCTTTTGCGGTCTTTGAAATGTGGAATTCTTGGATTAACTCTTCCGGTACATTTTCTCTCGGTTCCCATGTAGTTTCTTTAGATCCCTGCCACTTAATTTTATAATGTTTCCGACCGTGAAGTTTCTTGCTCGCTAGGATCCTATCTACAAAATAGGTGTCTTCTTCGTTTTTCTCGGTGTCTTCGTCTGCGGGAGTCTGGTTTTTATCTTCCGGGCGGGGATTCGACGCGATATCGAGTTCTGTATCTGGAGCTCCTGTTTCCTGAGCCGTTTGCTCTTCGAGTGTAGTGGTCGGACGATCCTTAGGGTTGGTGAACGGCTTGAGACGGTTCGCGTGTACTGGTGACTTGAGTTGAATATCGTCCGAACATCTGCGGACAGTGTATGTTGGATTGCTGTCGTGCGTGATATAGTATGGTCCTGTCCAACGTTGGCACAGCTTCCGTGAAAGCCCAACAGGGGTTTTGTTGTTATATAACCATACTTTGTCACCTGTCGAGAATCTTGGGGGCTTTGCCTTTTTGTCATGCTGTTGTTTATACTTAAGCTGGGCGTCTTTAATATTTTGTTTTACTATTTCTCTGGTGACTTCGAAGTCTTTCTGTATGGCGTCTAGATGTTTATACGCTTCGGTTCCGATGTTGTTAGTTGGAATAAGCTCCGTATCTATCGGTAACTGGCAATCTTGACCGAATAAAACACGAAAAGGACTCATCTGCGTTGACTCAGTGCATGGTGTTGCCCTATACGCGAACAGCACACTTGGTAAAAGATCCGGCCAATTTTCTTGTTTCGCATCGCAATACATTCGGAGTGTTTTTGTTATTGTCGAGTTCATCCTTTCACACGCGGCATTTGTCTGTGGATGGTAACTGCTTGTCTCCAGTTTCGTAATCTGAAAAAGTTTACAAAGTTCTTTGATAAGTTTTGACATGAAATTTTGTCCTCTGTCTGACAATAGTGTTTTGGGGGCCCCGTACCTACAAATAATTTCTGAATATAGAATTTTAGCTATTTCTGATGCTTCCATTGTTCTTAAAGGGAATGCCTCGGGCCATTTTGTGAAAGCATCAACAATTAACAAAATATATTTATATCCATTCGGAGAGGTCTTGAGGGGTCCTAAAATGTCAATATGGAGACGGCTAAATGGCGCTTCGACAGGTAACGGTTTTAGAGGCGCTGGATGGTGGTGGGTCGCATCCTTGTTTTTCTGACACTGGAGACATGATTTTACATAATATTGAATGTCAGAAAATAAGTGTTGCCAAAAATACTTGAATCGAATGGACTGATAAGTTCTATCAATACCTTGGTGTCCACCCAGCAGTGAGTCATGATATGACAATAGCACATCATTCCTCAAACTGAGTGGCACCACGAGCTGTTTAATTAAACGGTCTATTCTATGGCCCTTACCTTTTGGGTAGTAGAGATGATACAGGATTCCATCTTCCAAAATGTAGTCATTTGCTTCCAAAATGACTCTTCTAGCGTCTTTATCGTCTTCGGGTAATATTCTGTCTTCTAAATATTCGATAAAAACATTTACGTCCGGATCCGATCTTTGTTTATTTTTAATGTCAGCCTCGGAGACGGCTGCGACGCGCGTAATAGAATCTATTGGGTCACACTGTTGTATTACCTCTTCGGTTTGTGTTTGAGACGCCGCGTGTTCTTTAACGTTGTTTGTGGCTATCACGGTGGCCTGGGCAGTATCGTTTATTGCCGGTTTTGTAATTTGTGGATATTCATGTCGCGATAGCGCATCCGCGTTCAAATGCTTTCTACCTGCTTTATGGACGATTTCAAAATTATACCCTTGTAATTTTAGCGACCAGCGGCCTAATCTGCCGCTACATTGTTTAAGGTGTCGTAAATATGAATTAGCAACATGATCGGTGATTACGGTAAACTTACCATTCGCTAAATAAACATGATAGTGTTTAATACCTTCAACTATTGCGAGACATTCGCGTTCTGAAATACCAAATTTTTGTTCTGCTTCAGAAAGAGACCTGCCTCCATATGAGACAACCACTTCCTTACCATTTTCATCCAACTGACCTAAGATATAACCTATTGAATATCCTGACGCGTCTGTATATAGAAAAAATTCTTTATCAAAATCTGGGAAAGCCAAAATTGGAGGTTTTGTCAGGGCCTCTTTCATGGTGTTAAAGGGCTTCTCACATTCTGCATCCCACTGAAATGGTACATTCTTTTTGAGAAGATTATTGAGAGGTGCTGCTTTTTTTGAAAAATTGAACACGAAACGTCGATAATAGTTACAGAGACCAAGGAAAGCACGAACGTCTTTGAGGTTTTTTGGACGGGGGAACGAGGACACAGCGTCCGTTTTCGAAGTATCAACAGAAATACCATCTTTAGAAAGAACGTGCCCCAAATAGCGTATTTCCTTTGCAGCGAAATCACACTTAGAAGGCTTCAACTTTAGATTTGCTCTACGCAAGGCCTCAAACAATTGTGACAAGTGCTGGAGGTGTTCCTCAAAGGACCTAGAAAACACAAGGAGGTCGTCTACGTAACACAAACATGAGTGCCATTGTAAATCTCGAAGGACTTCAGCCATGACCAACTGGAAACTTGAGGCGCTATTCATCAAGCCCATGGGAAGTCTTTTAAATTGATGAACTCCCCTGTGGGTGACAAAAGCGGTTTTGTGTCTGGAATCCTGGTCTAAATCAATTTGGAAATATCCTGAGAACATATCAAGACAAGAGAATATCGTAGACCTTGATTTTCCAAGAGTGTCGAAAACGTCCTCCAACCTGGGCAAAGGAAATGAAATGGGCTTTGTCAAGGCATTCAGTTGCCTGTAATCTACAGTGAACCTAAACGAATTGTCCTTTTTCCTAACCATAACAACAGGGGACATCCATTCCGAGACTGAAGGCTCAATAATGCCATGTTCTTCAAGTTCGTCAATTTGTCTGCTAATCTCTTCCTTCATTGCTGGTGAAGCCCTATAAAACCGACGTCTCACTGGGGCCGCATCACCTGTATCGATTTTATGGCTATATATGCGAGACATTCCAAGTTCGGACAAATCCTTAGCGAAGCAATCCCTATTCTGACCTATTAGCACCAAAAGTTCCTGTTTCTGAAGACTTGACAAATCAGAGTGGGATAAATCGATGCCAAGCGACTCGGCTTCGGCAAAGTAATTGTCATAATTGTTGGAACCATCATGACCAATGTAATTCACCGTCGCTTTGGCACTAACATCGTTTTTTTCAACGGAATGCAGAATATCATCAGGACGGATGGGGTAAAAACAACCGATAACCTGTGAAGATGTGAGCCTAACATAGGAATTGGTGGGGTTAAGAACTTTAGAAACAGCCCTATTGTTAACCACTTCTACAAGCGTACGTGCAGCCAAAATGTTCTTGTGACTAACTAAATTTGAATCCGGTTCGATAATACCTACACGTGAAGTAATTCTATCAAAACCCACACGTACCGGTATAATAGTCTCACTTCGGGGTTCCAAAGTTACGTCCTCTAGCACTGTTACATTATTTGCACAATTAGGTTGTTCTTCGATATTGTTTATTGGAGCGTGTGTCATACCATTCTGCAGTATAAGAGTTCTCTGACCTAGGTCAATATTAGCCTTGTTTTCAGTTAAAAAGTCCATACCTAAAATAATATTTGCTGGCATTTTTTCCAAAATTAAAAAGGTTTGAGTCATATCTAGCCTACCCAGGGATAAATGTAAATTTGTTTCTCCTAAAACCTTCAGTAAATTGCCGTCTACACCCGCTATGAGTTTAATACTAGGAGGAAGAATTTCAATTTTGCCCCACAAGCGAACGGACTCTAAGATTTCTTTTGATATACAGGAGCGACTGGCTCCCGTATCAACCAGTGCAGGAATTCTAGTATATAGATTTTCCAACCTAACGTCGACTTTATTTCCATCCATTTCCGTACTAACTGAGGTGCTTAGTACAGGTATCGCATTAAATCTGCATGTTGAACTGACATGGCCAATGCGCTTACACGTGTTACATCTATAATTCCTAGCGGGACAAGTTGATGAGTTATGGTAATGTCTTCCACATCTATGGCACAAGGGAAATTGTCGTCTCTTACCTATAAACGGGCGATACTCCCGACGTCTTGAGAAATCTCTTTCAGTGTGTAGTTGGCGCTGGCCACGGCCATTCCAGTGTTTATGTGGGTCAGAGTTACGTGAGATCTGGGCAGCTCGAATTGCATTTTGCTGAATGACTTTCTCCTTAATTTCACGAATGTAATCAAACATCTCTCGGAAACCTTCTGTGGAACCCATTGTCAGTCTAGTGAGAGTACTGGGAAAGGTTCAAGCTAAATAGATGAACTAATTCGGATTCTCCACCAAATATGACCAAACGGTCCGCCTGCAAAGTGGAACCACGCGTTACTTCCACTGGGGAATCACTCACTCAGGTGTCTACACAGGTGTTAGCACTTTCTGATAAATAGAAATTACCGTCCCCTGGAACGCCGCCGTGGCAACGTCTCGGAGAGAGTGAATATTTATTTGCCAGAGGGCGCTTGTCAACGGAGGGCCAAGGCTGGGGTTGATCAACTTTGCCGGGGACCTAAGATACTCTTTTACCGGGGACAGGGGATTTTCACTAGCTCACTTTTATAAATCGCAATTGCTTATTCACAAACCACAGAGTAGCGCCGCGCTTTAGTCAATTGCTTTCAACGGTAATGAACTTGCATGGGCTAATTTCTTGGCGGGGCTGAGGTTCCATCAATTCCTAGGGTACTCAGGGCTTCTTCATTAATAAGATAAAGACTATTAACAAACCAACAATTTTTATATATAAATCTTCTATACTCTTATTTACAAATAGCCAACAAATCCTAAATAAATAATCTCAACACTACTGAAATGAGTTTTGTGACTAGTCACTGAATCCCACCGAAAACAAGTACTAAAATATCATCTAAAATTAAATTGTTTCCCAAATTTATATTCGTAGAGAAAGGTCGAAGCTGCGACAACTGGTAAGAAATCACGAGATCTTTCACTCAACCGCTCATGCGCGCATTTATCCTGTTGCGCCTACCACATTATGGGGAATTACCTTTAATACTAAATTTTACCCTTTAGAATATCTTATCACCTACAATTCCTGCTAATAGTGCTTCTAACTCGCAATAATAACAACTGATCATCTAATAACACAGATTCACTAATACACTTAAAACTGTTAACTAATAACTATGCAACTACGACGTGTTATCACAACTAAATACTATAAACTAAATACTACATATACTCATCGATTCTTCTTCGGCGTCTCCCTTCGATGCAAATCATCAGATCGGGAATCCTGTCGTCCAAATGACGGCTTACCGGAACCACACAAATACATTAACTCTTGTGAACTAACGATTATCCCATCCTAGCGAGTCTGTCCTGAGGTAAACTCGAGGGGTCTTATATAGACGCGTGCATCACCTATCAAAGACTTGATTTGGGCAAAGGTGCTAATTTACAAAAGACGGCTTTGATGACTTGCAGTGACATGAACTGACTTTTCAATAAGTTCTAATTTGGAATGCATTGTTTACACAGTCCCTGCATGACAGCGACTGAACAAAGAACACTTTCCGAATACGAACTTAATTAAATTAATGCGCTTACCCAGTTTACTCATACTGATTATTAAAAAGTTTCTTTCTTTCATTTATTCTACATAACTCGGATTGTTTACTTATTTTTAAAATTTAGAATAACCTTAAAATAACAACCCTGTGATATAAGCATGAGAGACTCGAAAAAATCGAATCTTCAGACTGATTTGGGATCGATCTCGAAGCAGACGTACAATATCGATATCAAATCGAATCTCGAACATTCACAGGATCCTATTTGAAATTCTGTAAAACTAAAACAATAGTTATCATAGACAAATCGTCCCCTGAGTTCCAATGTGTTCTATGTGCCTATTGGCACATAGAACACATTGGAACTCAGGGGACGAAATTATACATTAAAATGAAGGTTCTAGTGTATAGAATATAAACTAGATCGAGTTATTTGTGTGCAAAGCACACAATGGTGTATCCTCGCATTTCCTTAGCATAGTTTTAACGTTTCGAATTAAATACCCAAGGAGCCTTTCGATGAAAACTGATTTTCTAACGATAAAAGTGGTTCCACTGGAACCACATGGGGGCCAAATCAAAACTCCGAAACCTTCATGCACATCTTGTGATGCTACCTGAACACATTAGCATAGTTTGAAAGTTTTGAATTAAATACCCTAGGAGCCTTTCGATGAAAGCAGATTCTCTAACGATAAAAGTGGTTCCACTGGAACCACTTGGGGCAAAATCAAAATTCCGAAACCTTAATGCACATCTAGAAATGATACCTGAACACATTAGCATAGTTTAAAGATTCGAATTAAATACCCTAGGAGCCTTTCGATGAAAACTGATTTTCTAACAATAAAAGTGGTTCCACCTGGGGCCAAAGCAAAATTCCGAAACCATCATGCACATGCAGAGATACAAACTGAACATCTTAGCATAGTTTAAATGTTTCAAATTAAATACCCCAGGAGCATTTCGATAAAAACTGATTTTCTAACGATATAATGGTTCCACTGGAACCACCTGGGGGCCGAATCAAAATTCCGAATCCTTCATGCACATCTAGAGATGCTACCTGAACACCTTAGCATAGTTTAAAAGTTTCGATTTAAATAGCCTAGGAGCCTTTTGAGGAAATCTGATTTTCTAACGTTAAAAGTGGTTCCACTGGAACCACCTGGAGCCAAATAAAAATTCCGAAACCTTCATTCACATCTAGAGATGTTACCTGAACACATTAGCATAGTTTATACGTTTCGAATTAAATACCCTAGGAGCCTTTCGATGAAAACAGATTTTCTAACGATAAAAGTGATTCCACTGGAACCACATGGGGCCAAATCAAAATTCCGAAACCTTCATGCACATCTGGAGATGTTACCTGAACACCTTAGTATAGTTTAAACATTTCAAATTAAATACCCTAGGAAACTTTCGATGAAAACAGATTTTCTAATGATAGAAGTGGTTCCACTGGAACCACCTGGGGCCAAATCAAAATTCCGAAACCTTCATGCACATCTAGACTAGTACCTGAACACCTTAGCATAGTTTAAACGTTTCGAATTAAATACCCTAGGAGCCTTTCAATGAAAACTGATTTCCTAACGATAAAAGTGGTTCCACCGGAACCACCTGGGGCCAAATCAAAATTCCAAAACCTTCATGCACATCTGGAGATGTTACCTGAACACATTAGCATAGTTTAAACATTTCAAATTAAATACCCTAGGAACCTTTCGATGAAAATTTGATTTTCCAATGATAAAAGTGGTTCCAACGGAACCACTTGGGGGCCAAATCAAAATTCCGGAACCTTTATGCACATCTCGAGATGTTACCTGAACACCTTAGCATAGTTTTAACGTTTTGAATTGAATACCCTTGGTGTCTTTCGATGAAAACTGATTTTCCAATGACAAAAGTGGTTCCACGGGAACCACTGGGGCAAAATCAAAATTCCGAAACCTTCGTGCACATCTAGAGTTGCTACCTGAACACCTTAACATAGTTTGAAGGTTTCAAATTAAATACCCTAGGAGCCTTTCGATGAAAACTGATTTTCCAATGATAAAAGTGGTTCCACTGGGACCACCTGGGGCCAAATCAAAATTCCGAAATCTTTATGCACATCTAGTGATGCTACCTGAATACCTTAGCATAGTTTAAAAGTTTCGAATTAAATACCCTAGGAGCCTTTTGCTGAAAACCGATTTTCTAATGATAAAAGTTGTTCCACTGGAACCACCTGGGACCAAATAAAAATTCCGATACCTTTATGCACATCTAGAGATGTTACCTGAATACATTAGCATAGTTTTATTGTTTCGAATTAAATACCCTAGGAGCCTTTCGATGAAAACGGATTTTCTAACGATAAAAGTGGTTCCACTGGAACCACCTGGGGTCAAATCAAAATTCCGAAACCTTCATGTACATCTAGAGATGTTACCTGAACACATTAGCATAGTTTAAACGTTTCGAATTAAATACCTTAGGAGCCTTTCGATGAAAACTGATTTTGTAACGATAAAAGTGGCTCCATTGGAACCACAGGGGGCCAAATCAAAATTCCGAAACCTTCATGCACATCTAGAGTTGCTACCTGAACACATTAGCATAGTTTAAACATTTCAAATTAAATACCCTAGGAACCTTTCGATGAAAAATTGATTTTCCAATGATAAAAGTGGTTCCAACGGAACCACTTGGGGGCCAAATCAAAATTCCGAAACATTTATGCACATCTCGAGATGTTTCGAATTAAATACCCTAGGAGCTTTTCAGGGTGTGACGTACAGACGGGCGTACGGACGGGCGTACGGACGGACGTACGGACGAAGATCAGGACTATATCCCCGCATTTTTGAAAATGTGGGGATAGCAATACGCTCTTTTGACCAACAACGATGTTACATGAGAATAAAAGGGACCAATACTATATAACTTTTACATTTGTATTTTCTGGAATTATATTTTCGTTTTCTTTTTTTATTTATTAATTTTTGGGGATTTAACGACACTTTCGACAGTCAGGGTGACCTCATGTCGGACAGTTTTACGGGTGGAGGAAGCCAGATTACCGGGAGAGAACCACCTAGCAACGGCGAGCAACTGTCAAGCTTACCAACATACTAACTCCACACAAGCAGGGTTAGCATAGGTTGAAGACAAGTGCACCATCGACGTGCAGTACGCCTTAGTACACAACGCCACCGTGCCCCCACGTGGGTGAAATGTTTAGCCCACGGACACAACGCAGTTGCGTGGGATTCGTACCGAGAACCCCTCTGCATCTCTACCAACTGAGTCGCAGCGCCCCGTCATTTCTTTTAAAATGCTAATGATTAATTTTCGTTAGTTATATTATTAGGTAGAAATTACAATTCTAGAAAATACAGTTGTAAAGGTTTTACAGTATTGGATCCTGGTCGTCAAATGTGCTCCAGATATCCCGGAACAAAGCTAGATATTCAAAACACTTCAAGGTGATGCGACAAAGATACATTCAGGAAAATTTCAACTCTCTGTCGGCATTTTTGTCTCTTGAAGGACACTATATCCGTAACATGTGTGTTTTGTCACGTGATTCCCATAACTTAGGGATAAAATGATTTCCGAGGTTTAGGAAAGTCAAACAAGTGTCATGATACCTTGTAAGTAATACTTCAACTGCGCAGTTTTCTTATTATGCCAGTCCGCAGTCTGAAGGCAACAGAGCTCAAAATGTCCTTTTAGAATGCATTGAATATCGTTGCTTCTTTGCATCCACTGACCTTGACCGAAATGTAAACAAGTAGCCTTGCGTTTTTACTCCCAAGAGAGCCAACAGTGTTGGCATTTTCCTCCGCGTAGCTGTCTCGCTGCATCTTGGAAGTATTTTGAATTCCTATCGTTGTTCTTAGATGTCTGAAACACATTTAGCCACAAGTTATTCTCTGATATATATTTGTTTTTGTTTTATTTCATTCGTTTTTCTCTTCCCCCAAAACAAATCGTATGACCACTCACACTCGCGGTCGTATTCCACTCTAAGCGATGACAGACTATTTTCTCTTGACGTGTTTTGAAAGTAACCACAGAATCAATTATAAAGGGTTGTTTTAGGGCTGCACGGTGTGTCGATAAACCGATATATACCGGTATTCAAACCAATATCGATTGAATACCAGTGTCATTACAAAAATATCGATTTATCGTCATTATTTATTTACCCACAATTTAATTTTCAAGACATCTTGAGTTTTTTTTAACTGTATCCCCGAATGAATAATATTATCCCTTTATCCAAGAAATCGTCTGCTTGTGCCCTCGTAATTTTCAAATTCAGCAGTTGAAAAAATAATTTTCAAAAATTTCAACAAAACTATATCATGTGACCCCTCAATGGAACGAGCTCGTTGAGCTCGTTCCAATGAGGGGGTCACATGATATAGTTTTGTTGAAATCTTTGGGGAAAATCTGATAAATGAATTTTGAAAATAATAAATTTTGATATCGTCTGCGTTGGGTAAAGGTGTTTCGAACCGCATCATCAAGGCATACTAATTCGTTCCGACTGTGATGCCTCGAGTCTCGATTGTGGTACTCGTGTTCATATATCTGAACCGTTTTCGATATACTGGCATACCGCGGTATTTTTTTGAATACCGATACCGGTATTCAGTTTTGAATATCGTGCAGCCCTAGGTTGTTTTGGGTAAACAAATAAGGAAGACATAAATACAAAAGTTTACTGCTCGGATTCGAGTTCAATTTTATCCTCTCGAGAGCCGCGCGGATTATTTCACTCGGGTAACGCCTCGTGAAATAATCCTCCGCGCACCCCACTCGAGGATACAAATCGAACTCGAATCCGAGCAGTGAACTATTGTTTGTATTATCAGTTCTGTTACGAACATGGTCGCATACTTCCACGAACCATTTATGCCTGCCATCAACAATGCGAGTTAAGAGCGTATATTTATCGTGTTCTATACACCACAACCTTCATTTCGCTGTATAATTTGTTGAATTGCATACCAAGGAATTTCAGACTCGGAATTTTCGTAGTAATTCATATGTTGTTACCGATATAACCCCTCAAAAACCGATAATGTTCCAAACGACCGATTAACAATACACCTGATTCCTCAAACCCCTTAGCTCTTTGTATTACATTATCCGTCTGTGTTTCGTTGAAGGCTAATGTAACACCACAGCTGGTAATAGAACCTGCTTCCACTTTGGATAAATCGAGAGCGCGGTAGCTCAGTGGTAGATTGTTGGACTTCTATGCTAGAGATACCGAGTTCGATCCCCGTCCGGGATGATCCGCTTTATGTCCTTGGGCAAGGCACTTTATCCCGGTTGCCTACGTGGGGGCACGATGACGCCGTGTACTAAGGCGTACTGCACGTCGATGGTGCACATGTCTTCAACCGTTGTAACCCTGCTTGAGCGGAGCTTGAACATTGTTAGAATGTTGTGGAGCTGACAGTTGCTCGTCGATGCTCGGTGGCTTTGCGGCTTCCTCCACCCGTAAAATTGTCACGGTTACGATCAGCCATTGTGCATAATAATGTAAGCTTAAACACCAATAAATAAATAATTTATATAAATTCATTAAATTTTGTTCATTATCCCCCTTGAACCCGAAAAGCCGTTTTTCCCGTCCAGAATCGTGATACGATCTGAAATCATGAAGTGGATAGTTACTCAGAGAAATTGTGTGTTAGATCAACCAAAATTTTCAACGTGCAGCCCCAAGGCTGCACGTTGAAAATATTGATTGATCTTCCCCAAGTTATGAATATGGACTCCACCTGTTGATGGCTCTGAACTGGCATACCGCCCGTGTTCAAAGGGTTATTTTGTACGGTTTCAGTATACTTCGCGACACATTTCGGAAAGTATCACACATATCGTTGTTGCAAATGCCAACAAGGTGGAAAATAGAAAACATTTTATTTTTGGACTGCCCAGCCTACTGAAACATTAGAAAGCAATTATTTGGGATTATCACATTCTCTTAAAGCGAATACACACCCACAGTTCGTAAAACGAATTAAAATTGACATCCTACACTGTGCAATTCCATCTGTAACGTGGTCATGCTCTTATCCTGGGAAACAGAAGCGTTATGTACCCAGAGTACATGATGAGTAAGGAAGTATCCTAGCAATTGGGAAAGCAAACCGCAGATATTTCTATTTGTAACTTGTAACTCTTTTCCAAAAAACGAGAGACAGTTGACACTAGCAAATTGTTATCTGGAATAACTAAAAGTGTTCATTTTGCTTCAAAAATATAGATTATGACCCCTCATTGGAACGAGCCCAGCGTGCACGTTCCAATGAGATGACATACGTTATTTTATGGAGGCAATTTGTTTTTTAAAATAATTTAATTTATATGGGGATTTTTGTGAATGAGGCTGGCCTGATGTGGCCGTTGGTTTCGATATAGAGTTAAACCCCTTTATATTTTTGTCATTATTGCAAATATTATCCTCCATGTATTATTATTTCTGCAACCTGCCTCATTGTGGATGTATTGCACTGTTCCAGCCATTACTGAATGAGAATAGATTATATCACAATGAATTAAAAAAAACCCATCTGCAGCTAATATTGCAAAGTACAAGCTATATTGTTGTTTGTTTAATAAAGTCAAACTCGATGCTTCTTGCTATCGCCAGTTACAGGAACAATATACTGTATCACGATAGAATTAATATGATACAAACCAGACCTGGAAATACTCCAAAATACCATTAATAAGTTCCAGACTTTAAAAAAAAGGTGAATGGCAGGCGAGAATCAAACCCCAATTATATAGATAATCATTAACCCTTTACCCAACGAATCGCTCGCATCCGCCCGCGTAATATGCAAATTCAACAGCTGAAAAAATATTATTTTTCGAAAAATTTCAACAAAACCATATCATTTGACCCCTCTTTGGAACGAGCTCGTCGAGCTCGTTCCAAAGAGGGGTCACATGATATGGTTTTGTTGAAATTTAAAAAAAAAAATTTAAAAAATGGTATTTAAAATAATAAATTTTGATATCGTCTGCGTTGGGTAAAGGATTAAAACAAACATCTTCCTACAAATCGATCAAACATTAAGTAGAAGTATATGCTATACGGCCAATATTCTTCTGATTATCTGATTGTAGTAGTCTAAATATTTTTTGTCACACCTACAGCGACAATGGAAGTTATCTCCGTTACAAAAAAAAAAAAAACAATGAAAGGAAAATCAAATAGGGAATGCAACTACAAGAGGAAGTGATAAGTGGAATTGTCGATGAGTATTCTTCCACTACTCTCCAAAGTAGGGATGAAACGGCGGTTAAAGGGTTTTCCTGATCGATTAATCACATGGATAAACCTTGGTTAACCGATTAATCACTTGCCCTTATAGGTAGCTGAATAACTGCCGTACCGTTGATGATTTATAGCATTAACTCTATACCCAATGTAAAGGACAAAATCGGCCAGCTCTACATAAAAATTTTCCATTCAGATTTTATTATGTTTTCAATTGTTGTCTCAAAAACATAGCTTATGATCCCTCATTGGAACGAGCTCGTTCCAATGAGGGATCATAAGCTATGTTTTTGAGACAAAAATTAAAACTTTTTAGTGATTCAAGAATTTATTTTGCAAGTGTCGTTTGCTACCCCCATTTGGGTAAAGGTTAACTTAAGAATGGCCGGTTCCAGCTACTGATACCGTATAATGACCATGCAAGTGAACAAGTATATCATCGCGTAACTTGCATGTTTTACTCTGTCTCATATAATTGATGGGAGTCAGTGTGACAATGTTTGCCTGTTTTGGAGCAGTAACGGTTAATCGATGAAATACATTTTTGATCGATCAAGACGTTGATCATTGGTTAATCGATTAATCGGTTAACCGTTTCAACTCTACTTCAAAGAGCTTGCGATACTCATCTGCAATAGACTATGTGTGTTATTTAGAAAATATTACTTATTATATCCTAAACAATATGGATTTCGTAAGAAACATTCTACTTTTTTCCCTATGTTGTATCCTCCCAATTATCTTGCTAAAAATAATAATAAACACACAAAAAGGCATACATTGTTTTCATATATTTAAAAAAAACATTTGACGTCGTTAAGACTGAAATATTATTAGACACATTCATCGCGTTCTGGACACTACAATCGTGTGACTGCACAGTTACCTTCGTGTACAGTTTGTTGCGTATAATGATACAACATCCCATTTAGAAGGGGAAGAGTTCCCCGCAGATCTGTTCTAGGACCACTATTGTATTTGATTTACATGTACAACGCTTATGTGCTTTCACTCACTGATGACACAACTACGCATGCGTTACACACCAGCGCCGAATAATATGTAACGATCTGAACCAAGAAAAATGTTCAGCTCAGTGAGCAAACAGAGCAGCAGCTCAAGCTATAAACGAAATACTGATTCTATTCAAAACTGAAGACTATTCTACACTAACACTTTATTAACGAAACGGCCTCGTAATTTTCAAATTGAGGAGTTGAAAAAAATTACTTTTAAGAAAATTCAACTTCGAGCTCGTTCCAATGATATGGTTTTGTTGAAGTATTTTAAAAAAATTGAAAAAATAATGTTTAAAATAAATTTTGACATTGTCTGCATCGGGTAAAGGGTTAAACTATGGAACAGTTAAACATGCCCAAAACGCAACCGTAACGTGTCAAATGTAGGAAGGTATAGTATAGAACTTTAGGTTTATGAACACATTACCCAACGTAACGGCCAAAACCAGCCAGCGCTATTCTAAAAAAAATCGCCAATTAATTTTCATTATTTTTTCAGTTTTTGTCTCAAAAAACATAGGTTATGACCCTCGTTGGAACGAGCTCGTCGAGCTCGTTCCAACGAGGGGTCATAACCTATGTTTTTGAAAAAAAAAATGAAAAAAATGAGTTGTTCAAGAATTCTTTTGCAAGTGTCGTCTGCTTTCCATGTTAGGTAAAGGATTAACACTACTAATGTGCGTTTCCAAGACTGAAATAGACCAACAAAATTTGTACAGGTCTTCACTATTATTATAACATAATAATCCCGTATACCCGAACACAACCCGAAACGATGTAGCCAAGGCAAGAGGACTACGTGTAACCCACATCAACCACGTCACGTCAGAATCCAAGATCAATCTGGACGACGGAAATGCATATTCCCCTAACAATACGTGCAGCGCATGCACAATAGCTCTATGTATCGCCATGGCAATGATATCGCAATAGGGTTGCTACCATTACAACCCACGTAACACCCGCCATATACCATGTTATGACATCTCCGAGACCACCAATACGGGTCGAAGTGAACATGCTACTCGACTTGAAGCATCTCTAGCCTGCTGGTGTTGATGAACTGAAACTGTGTGAGCGGATTACATTACTAGCAAGTATACAAACTAGGCTGTAGCCTGTACCCGCTGTGATTAGGTCTTTGTTACTCTGGTATATTTAATTAGTTACATGTGGGGGACAAAAGAAAAATTCTTCTAGCTTTTGTTCCTTAAACCAAACAGTATCTGTTAGCCTCGGGAAACACTCTTTCACTAGAAAGAGATTAAATAAATAATGACAATGATTAATACGTAAAATAAAATAAAATAAAGAGAACGGGAGAGGAACTGTCTGCAAACGTGTGATTTTGTTGGTCTACGATTCAGCAACCGCCGTACCGGATATAATAAAACAGAGTTACGCAAATTTGAGAACGAAACAAACGATATACTCTGCACTGCCATTGGTCGATCATAAGTCGATTATAACAGGATATGATGGCGTATTTGTGCAGAAGATAGCATTCTACAATTCGACCCCTAACAAAATTAATGTCAAGTCTTTTAATAAGTGTGTAAATTATATGTTAACCCACTACTCTATTGAACTCCCGTGGGTGATCTAGGGCAGAGAGTTTAATTTTTTTAAATTTTATCATCTGATGTACACATCATTTCAGAGCTATATATCGTCCATATACAAGTTAAGTCTTTAACCCTTTACCTAACATGAAAAGCAGACGACACTTGCCAAAAAAAATTCTTGAATAACTAATTTTGTTCATTTTTTGTCTCAAACACATAGGTTATGACCCCTCATTGAAACGAGTCGTTCCAAATGAGGATCATAACCTATGTTTTCGAGACAAAGAAATGAAAAAATAATGAAAATTAACTGGCGATTTTTGAGAATAGCGCTTGCCGGTTTTGACCGTTACGTTTTTAAAGGGTTAAATAACGTAACGATAAAATATGAGGACAGTGCTATTCATAAAAGTCGTTATTCAAATTTATATAATTTTTGAAACTTTTGCCTCAAAAGCACAGCTTATCGCCGCTCATTGGAACGAGCACGTCGAGCTCGTTCCAACGAGGGGTCATAAGCTACGTTTTCGGGGCAGAAAATAAAATTGTTTATAATTATGGTTTTTCGAAAAATTTGTTTGCAAATGTCATCCTCTGGTCTTATTATGTAAATGCTTAACTCTTCATGGAAAAGTCACATACGATCATCTCAACTACAGATGCAACAATATGTTTGTATTTACATCAAAACATGAGTATACAGGTGAAATGTTCCAGTTAAATTTGAACACCGCTGACGCGTTATAGGCCTGTAGGTTTAACAAAATATGAAGTGACTATAGGAAGCTTTAGTTAGGACTTCAGTTGCTAAGGATTTTGAAACCGAATGGAATCATTTTTTGCAGGAAATACAAACAACGGGAGGTGAGTCAAAATCAATTAGAAAAAAAAAAAATATAAAAATAAAAAAAAAAATGAGGAGACAAAGGTTGCTCTTTCTTTGCAATCGGCTTTGATTCGAGTTTATGTATTGGTGTTTTTCACGAAACCATCAAGGACAATGTCATATGCTATAAGACAGACAGTTTCGGGGCGGAAGAAGTCGGACTGCACATATAGAATCACGCTGCACCCGCTGGTAACCGTAAGACTTAACGACCAGGCACAAACGTATCCTGATCTCGATCACATTACTTGAAGGCACATTTATTTATATATTGGTGTTTAAGATCACATATTCCTGCAAAATGGATACTCGTGACCGCAACATGGACATAAAGTCAAGTTTAGTCAATGATGTATACTGATGTTGCCCATTTTAGAGGACTTCCACCCCAATCCTATTTTACCAGTAAACAGAACCACGGTAAACAATCACTGCTTCGCTTCCCAGGCTCCCCTCCCCCCGGGGGAGGGGCAATGGTTCGCGCATATAAACTGAACAACTAAAATACATACATATTAACGACTTGAGAACATCGCTAACGGAAGTTCATAATCTTAAAACTTTGCTAAATTTCAGCAATAAATTATACAAACCTGTCAAGAATTATAGGTACCTGAGATTTTCTCGAAGTATCATCATAATTAAAAATGTATTTTATGTTTCAATTAAGTTTTTGTCTAGACTGTAATAAAGTCACTGTCGTCCAGTCCCCGAGGCACATCGTATCTATGAATGAAGTGCATTGACCACCTGTGCAGATTAAATTTTATCTAGGGCTCACTCAGCACGAATACCGTTAGTATTTTTGATTTATTTTTCATGCTGAGGCTTTTGATTAGAAACCAGCATTGCACTGATCACTTTCAACTACACAGGGCTGGAAATAACTGGCGGACGATCCTTTGGGTTACGTGGGGGTTATTTGAACAGTGAAATACGCACAGGACCTACATGTCTGTTTACCAGTGAAATTTGAAGGTCGTTTGGGACAAAGTCTACTCAAATGTTGAGCAATGTATCTATATGGATAGAGTGATATGCTGTTTACATCTTAACAAAATTCCGAAAAATGAATAACGACAAATCACGCACTATCTCGACAAAGCGAGATCGTGAGTTAGTTGTTGCTTTGTATTTTGGTGAAAATTTTGTAAAGAAAATTATAGGGCTGCACGATATTCAAAACTGAATAACGGTATCGGTATTCAAAAAAAAAAAAAAAAAAAAAAATACCGCGGTATACCGGTATATCGAAAACTGTTCAGATATATGAACACAAGTACCACAATCGAGACTCGAGGCATCACAGTCGGAACGAATTAGTATGCCTTGATGATGCAGTTCGAAACACCTTTACCCAACGCAGACGATATCAAAATTTATTATTTTCAAAATTAATTTATCCGATTTCTCCCAAAGATTTCAACAAAACTATATCATGTGACCCTTCATTGGAACGAGCTCAACGAGCTCGTTCCAATGAGGGGTCACATGATATAGTTTTATTGAAATTTTTGAAAATTATTTTTTCAACTGCTGAATTTGTATATTACGAGGGCACAAGCAGACGATTCCTTGGATAAAGGGATAATATTATTCATTCGGGGCTACAGTTAAAAAAACTCAAGAAATCTTGAAAATTAAATTGTGGATAAATAAATAATGACGATAAACCGATATTTTTGTAATTACACCGGTATTCAATCGATTTTAGTTTGAATACCGGTATATATCGGTTTATTGATATACCGTGCAGCCCTAGAAAATTCTTTTAACGCCATCATTGCTGACGTAGTAAAACAGAGAAGTTGGGAAAGATTCTGAAAACCTTTTCCATCCGTTACCTCCATATCATATAGCGTAACCTGGGAATAGGTTACGACGTAAGCTCTTAATTTTCAGGCCTAAATACAAATTCTTAGGAAGAACAACCACATTTGGGTACAGTGAGAAAAGGTTCTTGTTTTACCATCATAGGTGCCATCAGTAGGCCCTCAAGCCTCTTCAGATATTAGGGGTGCGGAGGGGATGACACACGTTTGTCCAACCATGACATAAATTTCCCGGACGGTTCTTATATGTACACATATCAATACTTCTTGGCGAGCTATTCGGAAACTTGCAACCACCGAAAATAGGTTCGTGTGTTGGGAGCCAATATTTGGAGCTTCACTGACACCTCTCATTTTCCGTAGCCATTCTTCATATTCTTTGAGAAAAAATTCGCCGGTGTGATGACTCTCCCCAATAAATTATTACAAGTAAAGTACACGTGAACTAATTGTAACAACTAAATTTAATCTATGATTCTTCGACTCAATGGAAGAAACTCTAAGAATAGTGGATACCCTATGATGAAATCGGCCATGGAACTAAATCGTTAAACGTGTACTTTTCTGAACTACCGACGCTTATCCAAAAGCCACAAGTATCTGAAGGCAAGGGTTAACAGCTAGTCGTCAAATGACTTGGAATACTTTCTGGCAGATCTTTGTGATTTATGCAATAATACACACCAGACCTACCGAATTGCAACTGCTTGTTGATACCCGAGGTTTGAACGCTGGTTCGCAGACATGAGATCGTCAAGAATGTTGAGTTCTCGAAATATCTCCTCAAAAATCCGTTTATGTCAACATGCCGTTCGCGAAAGATCTCATCAAAAAACTCTTTATTTCAACATGTGACCAATACTGTCTCTGTTTGTAAACGTTCACTGCAACAATAATTGGTTATTCCTTTCTCATTCTGGCCTGACTTCGATTCTGGGGTTCATACCTCTTACTTTTTTTCCACCCTATTCTCTCAATCTCGGAACACGTCCCTCCAATACCTCACATCCCTCTAATACCCCAATACACTTCAGACCCAAGCCTTGAGTAGATAACCCCCTGTGTTGGTATTCGAATATGCCACACTAAGACCTGTCGTTTTGAAAATCACAGGAAAGCGATTAACGTCTTGGGTGAAGCTTGAGAAGGGCGACTTCCCTCAATGTATAACAGCCATTTCAAAATGGCGGGCAGCTCGGTATCATTGATTTTTTTTGATACCGTCTATGGAGAGCTATTGACCACCAAAGCTCTTCGCACGGACTTGATAAACTCTTTGAACTCAGAACATGTACTAACAACATGACATACAAACCAAGAAAAGAACTTGCGAACAATAAATATGCTATCTTTTGAGTCAGCAAATAGACCTAATATATATCTCAACTGTTTAAGGGTCAATGCCTATCTGATACAGCCAAAACTACCCGAAAATAATTCGAGTGTTTTCCACTGGCATTCAGCCTCAAGCCCCCATCCACCAGTCAACTTCTGTAAGGAGTTCGACGCTTTTAAGACCTGGAAACAGGCTAGCCATAAATAGCCCTGTGGTTTGCTTTTCCGACCAACTGAAATATTCCAGACGATTGAACCTAAAAGTACCATAACCATTCATTTTCTTTGAATGAACGCAAGAAATGTGTCTTAATGGACAGTTGATTTGACCGAACCTTTAATGAGATTACAATACAGTCAGACATGTCTGTGAACTAAGTTTTTAACCCTTTGAACTCTAGTGATATCTTCCAGGCCAGTTCAATGGCAGCAATTAGAAGAGTCCATATTCGTTGTTTGGGGTAGACCAATCAATATTTTGAACGTGCAGCCTCGGGGCTACCCCACACATTTAATGAACAGCCATCCTATTTAATGACGTTATGACGTATAATGTTGCTGGCCGGAAAAACGGCCGCTATGGTTCAAAGAGTTAAGAATGTATATTCACTACGGCTTTATTTATTTATTTATTTATTTATTTATTTATTTATTTATTTATTTATTGGGGTTTAAAGAAACTTCCGATAGTCAGGATCATCGCGTGTCGGACAGTTTTACGGATGGGGGAAGCTGAAGTACCCGGAGAGAACCGCCGAACAACAGCGAGCAACAGGCAGATTCCCCAACGTACTAATTCCGCACAAGCAGGGTTAGATTTGCTTGAAGACAAGTGCTCCATCGATGTGCAGTACGCCTGGGTACACAGCGCCCCGTCTCCTCAAGTGGGCATTCGGGATGAAGTGCCTTGCCCAAGGACAAAAAGCAGTGACCCTGACGGGGATCGAAGCGTGGACCTTTCGGTTTGAAGTCCAATGCCGTACCACGGAGCTACCGCACACCCATACACCACGGCTGTAGATTTAAGGTTACGCCCCGAGGTCCCGCCTGTTATATTAATATTTTGATGTCCTCAAGGCGAAATAAATATTTATTGATTGAAATATCTCTCACTGGAGCCCGACGGAATATCTGTATGTTTTTGCAAGTAAACGGACATTGATTAAATCAACGTTAGTCTGCGCGCAAACTTCAAGAAAGATGGGTAAACAAACAGCCTATAACAGGATGGGATTCCTTACGGAATTAGACTCGTGGCGTAAGAGATTGATTAAGCCCATGGCAGTTCTTTCCAGTTGTGTATCTCATACCACCACCATGCAAGCCAGAAAATAAGCAGACAGTCATCTGCAAAATGAGGTCCCCAGAGGGTGAATTTAGTGATGCTACCCCGCACAGCAGGGTAGCATCACTAAATTTACCCTCTGTGAATCTCAATCTGAATCAAGGTTTCCAAACTAAACAGAAAGAGGAACCCAGAGGATAAATTGGCCCAATGCATAGGAGAGCATCATCAAATTCTCCCTCTGGGGACCTCATTCTGCAAATGTCAGACTGCTTATTTTTAGGCCTGCCACCATGCCTGAAAATAATCAAACGGAGGTCCCCAGAGAGGAAGTGTAGTGATGCTAACCTGCACGGCACTAAATTTACCCTCTGTAAACCTCAGTCTGAATCAGGGTCTCAGGCTCAAACAGAAAGAGTGACCCAGAGGATAAATTGGGGGATTCTAGCCCATTGTATGGGATAACATCAGCAAATTCACCCGTTGGTAACCAAATTCTGCAAATGACAAATTGCTTATTTCCAGGTTTGACGAACACCCACAAGGACCCACCAGAAAATGAAAAGACCATTAACGCATTGTTTTCATTCCTAGAGCTGTTTTCTAAACACTTTTGAGTGTAAACATGCCACCCGCCCTTGCTTATATGCGTATCACCTGGTTCACAAGAAAACGTGTCTTATTGACGTAACCGTATTTGAAAAGTGTCATAATTTAAAAAAAAAAACCTATAATGAATATTGATTGTTATTTAAGACAAAGCGGAAACAAATTCCTGTTTAATTAGGCAGAAAAAATTCAATGTTTGTCAACACATAAGTAAGGCAAATCTTCCGTGATATCTTGTCACGAATATGCGCTATGCTTGGTGAATGTGAAACGAAAACCTATTGAAGCGTTTTAACATGCAGTCTGTCACCTGGAAACATTCCAATTCGAAGATATCAGAAAATCGAAGCCCATCCTGTGTTGAGAAGATAGTGAAACGAGTTTTAGCAGAAGTAGCGCTTCACTAGTCTCATGCAGACGATTCCAAGAAACACCAAATCTTCGCAGCCAGATATCGCCCCTTGAATGTAAAAAGGTGCCACCTGCAATGTTGAAGAATTACAGTTCGCACCTTTTTGTTTTAAAGAGATAACATTCTTTAACCCTTTACCTCACATGAAAAGCAAAGGACACTTTTCAAACAAAATTCTTGAATAACTATTTTTTTTCATTTTTTGTTTCAAAAACATAGGTTATGACCCCTCATTGGAACGAGCTCGACGAGCTCCTTCCAAAAAGGGGTCATAACTATGAAAATTAATTGGCGATTTTTGTGAATAGCGTTGACGGTTTTTCCCGTAACGTTGGGTAAAGGGTTAATTGATATTTTTTATTTATAATTTTCCCTCCATAAATTGAAGCTAATGGTCTGGCAGTCGAACAAGTTCACCACCCTACTCGTTTACCCGAGGAGTCATACAAATGTATTGACGATAGAGGCGGGGAATACCCCTTTTGCGTAAGAGTTTTTCCTCCACTCAATCGGTGCTTATCCGAACAATGGTGTTCTCCTTATCTATTCAAGAGCAGATAATTTTTAATTTTATGTTGTTCAAATGTTTACCCCTTCACTGCTGATCGGCAGTGATGTAATCTCTGTAGGAAGTCAATTTGGCCCCACAAAAGTAGATCTTCTGTTTCTTTGGCCATTTTTTTTGTAAAATTACATGTGGACGGGCGTTTTTTTTATTATTGTAATTATTTCTTTGCCATTTATTTATTTATTTATTTATTTATTTATTTATATTTATTTATTTATATTTATTTATTTATTTATTTATTGGTGTTTAAGGTCACATATTTATGCACATTGGCTAATCATGACCCTGACAGTTTTACGGGTGGAGGAAGTCGGAGTACCCGGAGAGAACCACCGAGCAACGGCGAGCAACTGTCAGCTCCCCAACATACTAACTCCACACAAGCAGAGTGAGCATTGGTTGAAGACAAGTGCACCATCGACGTGCAGTACGCCTTAGTACACAACGCCACCGTGCACCCACGCGGGCAATGGAGATGAAGTGCCTTGCCGAAAGGCACAACGCGGTTGCCGCGGGTGGGATTCGAACCGAGGACCTCTCGGCTTGCAGCCTGCACCTCTACCTACTGAGCCACCGCACTCCCTTCTTTGCCATTAACTGGTAGAGTGCTGAAAGCCCATGTTTGGGCTTTATTCTGAAGTACAGGTACCACAGCTTGGAGGCTCATATTCAGTGCATGTACTTTGTATTATCATTGAAGTGATATTATTCAGTCTCTAAGAGTTTGCCTTGTTACAATTTATGGGAGAGTGCCAATAGGCACTCTCCCATAAATTATAACAGGGTAAAGACATGTGTACAAGATTTGATAGCCAAAAATAATTTAGCACTCTACCAGTTAAAAGTTCATAATCTTGGTTTGTTTTGTATTTTAGACCTTATAATCTACAGAATAGCATGGGTGATGGAGTATTTCGTCCCTTGGGTGCAAGAAGGCTTTGAAATGCTAAAGCATTGCAAAGCCTTGTTGCACTCAAGGAACAAATTTATTAATCTTATTAACATGGGTAAAATATTAGACATAAACTATTTAATTTTTATATTTTAAGTTTGCATTGGTTATAAAAAGAAAGCATGCGGCAGCCAAAAGGACCATGCGGGGGAGGGGGGGGGGGGCTGATTTTTAACTTTTTAGATCTTATCAATTATTCAAATAACGGCTGAGTTTCGTGCTGTCCTTGTCAGTTGTACTCTTGACGACGCCAGCTGACTTTGACAACTGCAAAGAAGGGTGACGGTTCTCCAAACGTTAACCGCGACAGTTAATGAAGTTGTCACTATCAAAGACACAGAAGAAGACACTTGCAAAAATCATCTTGATTAGCCAAAAGAATTCATTTTTGGCCTCAAAAACATAGCTTGTGACCCCTCCCCCGCCCCCATTGGAATGAGCTCAAATTGAAAAATATAATAAGATTTCAATCACGATTTTTGTGAATAGCACTGGACGGTTAAGGGGGTCATAAGATATGTTTCAGAGGCAAAAATGGAAAAAAAAATAAAAAGATTTTGAATGTTAAATTTTCTGAATAGCACTGGTCTGTTATAAGCTTTGTTTTTGAGAAAAGAAGTGAAAAAATAATAAAGATTTTTAATGGCTATTCTTATGAACAGCGCTGGCAGTTTATGGGGTGAAAAGCTATATTTTTTAAACAAAAACTGAAAGGTTAATAAGATTTTAATGGCAATTTTTGTGAATAGTGCTGGTTGGTTATGGGGTCATGAGATTTGTTTTCATGGGAAGAATTGAAAAAAATAATAAGACTGGAATTAAGGTTTTTGTGAATATCGCTGGTCGGTTATGGTAGTTAGGGTTAATTACTCCTCTGTTTATTGTATTGATCTGGCAGATTCACTCCGTAGAGTACTACAGGGAAGATGGTTTTTGCGCGCCGAATGCTCACTGGAACGGTTCAGGGTACTTCACCCGCTTTTGATCCAAGTGGCAATGTTCCTGATTGTCTGGCGTGTCTGTGCAGCGTATGGAGCGAAAGCTTGTATTGTATTTTCAGACAAGTATAATCTGCCACTTACATTTAGTTTGCAGGGTCATCATCAGCAAATATTTGTAAACCCAATACTGAGCTGGTTATCATTGAATAGCTACCAATTTATCGTTGTTTAACCCTTTTCCCAACGCAGATGATATCAAAATTTATTATTTTAACTATCATTTTTTCAAATTTTTCAAAAAATTTCAACAAAACCATATCATGTGACCCCTCGTTGGAACGAGCTCGATGAGCTCGTTCCAACGAGGGGTCACATGATATGGTTTTGTTGAATTTTTTTTAAAAATAATATTTTTTCATCTGCTGAATTTGCATATTACGCGGGCGGATGCGGCCTATTCGTTGCGTAAAGGGTTAATTTGGCTTGTTCAACCATTATAACAAGGCCGTTCGTTTTTATTTTTTTATACTCAAAGATAAGCCGTATGCACAAAGAAGAACTGCAGCATTAACCGCGCTCCATCTACCAAATCCATCATTTCAAAGAATTCCGACGAATCTACTCTGGGTATCATTCCTGTTATTCGAAACATAGTCGCCCGTAACGTGCTGTAGGTAGAGGTTAGTGTAGAGAACTGTTAGTAGTAGTGTATGTACCCGGACGAGGGTAGTTTGGATGATCTCATGGATGATCTCATCTGACGTCATAGTCACGTGACGTAGTGGCGCCATGTTGTGTTGTCATGGTAACCCGCGTGAGCGGCCATGTTGTGACGTCATCTCCATAGTGATACGTGTTGTTAATGCGCATGCGCAGCGCGTGTTGTTAGGGTGATACGTGTTTCCGTCGTCCATTTTGTATACTGGAAGCCGCCATCTTGGTTTCTATGGTAGTACGTGATTGCTATGTTACCAGTGGTTTCTAACAAGACATGAGTATGTTCGGGGGTGTGTTCCTTTGTAGAAGAGTAAATCTGATTACCACAAACAACCCGACAATCCCTCCAAATAACCAAAATCCACCCCAAATCACCGAAATTGACTTTATTTCCCCAATTTATCGGCTTAGCACGTAGTGCTATGGTACTAAGGGGGTACAAAGGGGTGCGTTCGATTGAACAGGAGTAATGTTCTGGCTTAGAATTCTCCCAGAATCCCTATCCCATGACGTTTTTCCCTATTAAGAATAGCACGTAGTGCTATAGGACAAATTTACCCAGAATTCTCTGCTTCTATCTATATATGCAATAGTTTACGTCTATCTGGCCACGTTCCTTTGTTCTAGAGTATACTCCAGTAGCGTAGAAGAGCCTATTATTTGGAACAGTTTATCTTATTATTACTATATTTAGCAATTTCGGGTCTATTCTTGTTAGTTCTGACCCTATTCCGTGTACTCTTGTTGTTTCATTTATCTAGATAATAACTAACCAATCAGATTGCTTGATTTCCCATAATGCAGTTATCTCCCTTGTGTATAACAAAAACAATCCCAAAGCCAATAAGCTATCGAGCAGTTACTGATAAGTCATTGCTCGAACGACTCGAATCCCATCGAACAAATGAGCCATAGAGCAATTGCTCGTTCGAGTGACTCCACATACGACTCTTTGACTCATTTCAGTATTTGAGGATACCTATGGCCCGGCATTGTATTATTTGAGGATACCTATCGAGGATACCTGTCCAGGATACTTATCTGAGGATACTATTTCCTGTATCACAAGGCATACCTATCCAAAATATCCCTTATAAGCTATCGAGCAGTTACTGAAAATCATTGCTCGAATGACTCGAATTCCATCGAGCAAATGAGCCATAGAGCAATTGCTCGTTCGAGTGACTCCACATACGACTCTTCGACTCATTTCAGTATTTGAGGATACCTATGGCCGGGCATTGTATTATTTGAGGATACCTATCGAGGATACCTATCGAGGATACTTATCTGAGGATACTATTTCCTGTATCACAAGGCATACCTATCCAAAATATCCCTTATAAGCTATCGAGCAGTTACTGAAAATCATTGCTCGAATGACTCGAAGCCCATCGAGCAAATGAGCCATAGAGCAATTGCTCGTTCGAGTGGCTCCACATACGACTCTTCGACTCATTTCAGTATTTGAGGATACCTATGGCCTGGTATTGTATTATTTGAGGATACCTATTGAGGAGACCTATCGAGAATACCTTTTGTAGAATCCCTTTTTTGTCGCATTAGGCTATGTAAAAGCCCTCAATGGGTCTAATGTAGTCTTACCAACCGCTTCCATCTTGTCGCCAAAGCTCCAAGGCCATTACAGGTCTATGGCCTATATGTCCTATCATTAGCTTCTACAACAGTCTTGTTCCATTGCGGCCTTGTACCAGTACTATTGGCTTCTGTTATTCTGCCCCATATCTCATCCATTACTTCCTAGCTATACCTACCTCAGTCTCGACTATAACATTAATCAAGGTTGAATCAGATTTCCCCTGTATACATATAAGGCATTCCGTAATTGAGATTACTAGCCGAGTCCGTAAAATATGGATTCCGTATTTTAACATCGTCCTGAAATACTGAAATGAGTCGAAGAGTCGTATGTGGAGTCACTCGAACGAGCAATTGCTCTATGGCTCATTTGCTCGATGGGCTTTGAGTCGATAGGCTCTTCTACGCTACTGGAGTATACTCTAGAACAAAGGAACATGGCCAGATAGACGTAAACTATTGCATATATAGATAGAAGCAGAGAATTCTGGGTAAATTTGTCCTATAGCACTACGTGCTATTCTTAATAGGGAAAAACGTCATGGGATAGGGATGCTGGGAGAATTCTAAGCCAGAACATTACTCCTGTTCAATCGAACGCACCCCTTTGTACCCCCTTAGTACCATAGCACTACGTGCTAAGCCGATAAATTGGGGAAATAAAGTCAATTTCGGTGATTTTGGGTGGATTTTGGTGATTTGGAGGGATTGTCGGGTTGTTTGTGGTAATCAGATTTACTCTTCTACAAAGGAACACACCCCTGTCTTGTTAGAAACCATTGGTAACATAGAATTCACGTGCTACCATAGAAACCAAGATGGCGGCTTCCAGTATACAAAATGGACGACGGAAACACGTATCACCCTAACAACACGCGCTGCGCATGCGCACTAACAACACGTATCACTATGGAGATGACGTCACAACATGGCCGCTCACGCGGGTTACCATGACAACACAACATGGCGCCACTACGTCACATGACTATGACGTCAGATGAGATCATCCATGAGATCATCCAAACTACCCTCGTCCGGGTACATACACTACTACTACTGTTTTCCGAATTTCTGAAAATCCCAATGACTGGAATCAAAAATAAAAAATCAAGACAAAGTGATAACAGAATAAGAAATAACACAACACAGATCTTTGCAAGAAAACATTTAATTATTATTTATTTTTTGGTGTTTAAGGTCACATACTTAAGCAAAATGGCTAATGGTGGCCGTGACAGTTTTACGGTGGAGGAAGCCGGAGTACCCGGAGAGAACCACCGAGCATCGACGAGCAACGGTCAGCTCCTCAACATTCTAACTCTGTTCAAGCTCCGCTCAAGCAGGGTCACAGCGGTTGAAGACATGTGCACCATCGACGTGCAGTACGCCTTAGTACACGGCGTCATCGTGCCTCCATGTAGGCAACCGGGATAAAGTGCCTTGCACAAGGACACAACGCGGATCGTCCCGGGCGGGAAGAAAACATTACACTTCTTGAAGGTCATAGCCCACTCTAAATGTTGTCATTCTATATGCTGACGTAGTTGACAGAAAACTATTGCAAACATCTCATTCAACTCATAAGACAGCCAATAATGAGTAATGAGTACCGTAAGAACACCCTGTAAATGGAGTTTTTGACTCAAACTGCATGGGTGTTCTATGCAACAACATAGTTTATCGGTGCTTGTTAGAAATGATGTGTCTCTAACCCCAAAGGGAAAACAATCCCAGTGTCTATAAATCACGTATACTCCGTTATTTATTACTCAAAAACATAATGTACGGGTCTTGTATATACGACAACCACACACACTGAATGTCTAGAGAAAGAAACGATATCGTCATTTGAGAACAACAAGGCGCCATCTGCAATGCTCCAGTATTGCAGATCGCGCCTTGTTGAACTCAAATGACGATATATTTTTTGACGGAGCTCGTTTTTAGCATCATTGTGGAAGGAAGAATGAATGGAAATGGTTCAAACGCTTACCTGAAGAATTCCCCAAGTAGGGTCGTACTAACTCAAGAATTTCGGGCGAATGAAATCTCGAATTGCATCAGGAAAAGTATTTCGTATTTCTAATTGAATCGAATTTCGACTTGAATCTCATTGCATTTCAAGCTGTATTTATTGCATCTTCTTGCAAAGGTGGTATATAGTAAATACTTCCAGTTTCCACTAGAGTATTCTATTAAGTTGTATTAACCCTTTACCCAACGCAGACGATATCAAAATTTATTATTTTAAATATCATTTTTTCAAAAAATTTCAACAAAACCATATCATGTGACCCCTCGTTGGAACGAGCTCGTCGAGCTCGTTCCAACGAGGGGTCACATGATATGGTTTTGTTGAAATTGTTTGAAAAATAATATTTTTTTCAACTGCTGAATGTGCATATTACGCGGGCGGATGCGGCCGATTCGTTGGGTAAAGGGTTAAACGATAGTTCATCTGTTTGGACAAGTCGATCAAAAGAAGAAAATAAAAGCAAAAAAAAAAAAAACAAAAAAAACAAAAAAAACAGCAGAATACTCCAGAAACGATGTCAAAGCAGTTTCGAAAGCACAACCATTTTGAACACTTCTCTATCATCAGATCTCCTGAACAGAAGACACGGTGAAAGAAGGGGAGTTCAAAAAGAGACACATGGTATAGGATTACAGTACGGCAGCCGTGGACTGGTCACTTTCCACAGGTGGGCAATATTTCCACGAACGTAATAATTTTAGATTCCAGACACTAAATATAGGAATAATCACCAAACATTTAATTCATGAAACGCCGGATACAACCCGGTGCTTCATTAATTAAAATGTTGCTAGTGATGATTTTATTGCCTCGTAAACGCATGCGTGGACATCATTGCCCACGCGTGGATTCCGACCAGTCCACCACGGCTGTACAAATTGTATGAGAACAATTTGACGTTTCGAAAATTTCTGAATCGGCGCCACTCAAATCGAAAGTTAACCCTTTACCTAACATGAAAAGCAGACGACCCTTGCCAAAACAAATTCTTGAATAACTAATTTTTTTCATTTTTTCGTCTCAAAAACATAGGTTATGACCCCTCGTTGGAACGAGCTCAACGAGCTCGTTCCAACGAGGGGTCATAACCCATGTTTTTGAGACAAAAAAATGAAAAAAATAATGAAAATTAATTGGAGATTTTTGAGAATAGCGCTGGCCGGTTTTGGCCGTTACGTTGGGTAAAGGGTTAAGCAATTTGCAACCCAAACAATTACAGTGGTAAATTACTCTTATTACACCACCGGTATCCTACATCCAGCACTATCACGTCAACCAGCAGCAGTAATAACAAAAACATATGAGACACAACCTCCATCACGACAACCAAAATAACAGTAAAACAAAATAGAGAAAAAATAATGTAAAATGGTATATTACAAAACAACAAAAATGAAAACGACGACACAATCTTTACGAAAAACAATTGTCATAAAGAAAACAGAACTTATGCAGACAGAACGACCGCCATCCTCCTCCAAAGAAAGATCTGATCAGCTTTTGCATGAACTGTGATGAGGAAGAAGTTTGCAGAAGATGCAACTACTACAACATGGACGCCTCCTCTACCGAAAACAACTTCATTGACTGGAATTGTGTTACAATCATCGGTGGTAATATTTTCGGTTTATAGAAACTGCGCCCAAAGTGACAAAAAATATTTTGTTTTTGTTATAGCGTATAGTATCTCATAAAGTTTTACTGGAAACACAAAAAGAGAGATAATTTTGTGCCACAGGCTATCATTACGACATCATTACCGCCCAAACCGGACGCAAAGTTGTATCCGTAAATAAACAGCACGTGTAAAACCACATCGCTCAGCGATATAGTTCCAACATGGAAGTCAGTTCTTCTTTTCCAGAACTTTGCGACTGAAACCGCGATACTGTTTACAATAGTACTGTTGCGGTCGAGGAATACGGGCTAACCAACAAACTGACCTGTAGGTCCAGATTACTTAGTCTTGTGGTAAATCGAGCGCTTTGCGTGTTAGATGTCAGGATTTCGAGCCTCTGATCGCTTTTCTCCCTCAATTTGTTACAGAATCTTCACAAAGTATACTCCATGAAAACTGTGAAATGGCCATTTTTGTCAGTGATGAACCACTATTGTTACCACAGTCTGTATAGCAGTAGTGTAACCACAACAGGGCCTCGGGGCTTTTGCCCCAATGATTTTCGCTGCCCCCCTCCAAAAAAACCCATTACTCCAATGCAACTTTAACATAACACAGAGACCTAAAATGGTCTCTGCAAATGCCTCCGATTCGCTCTTAGAGTACTGGAGTTTGCAAACATTTCTTGGAGGGGGGGGGGGGGGGTCTAGTCCAAACTAGGACTTCCGGTCATTACCCCAATGAAGAGAAGTGTGTGGAGGGATAACGACCGGAGGGTCATAGTTAGGATCAGGGGAGGCCCCCGAAACACCACAGTCGCATTCTATATTATAGAATCCAGGCTACACACCTACTGTATAGTTCAAGCAAATTATTCTAATCTTATGGGGCCCTCAGTGGCGCATGGCAATGTGATCTGTTCTGGTCCCTACAATGTACACAAAGCAGACCCTACAAGGCACTCTATATTAAACCCGTGAAAACATAGCCCATGAGGGGTGTAATATTTGAACTCGTTGCTAAATAGGTTGGATTACTGGGAGATGATAGGTCAGGAGCAAAACACGGTAAGTTCAATTGAAAAAGCAAGATAAGTTCAGTTGGGAATTTTACTGCCTAATTTTCATTTGGAAAACGACAAACATTTGGGACCTAGTCAGCCTTGGGTCAAACCCCAGTTCATGGGATACAGGTGGATCTCAAATCAGAGGGGGACTGGCCGTATGGTCCACCGGGAAAGCCCACAAAACTGATCCAGCCCAACAGCTGTTGGTGCGTGAAATTTCACGAAAAAGACCAAAAGGCGAAATAGAGATTGCACAGACTGCCGGCATATCAAAATGTTCTCTATGGCAGTCCACATAGAGGAGATTTCAATATATTCCAACAGTCTAGCCTGCCACTGATCGCCCAAATGAAAGGAAACAGCGTTCCTTCATATTTATTTATTAAGGTTTAACGACACTTTCGACAGCCAGGGTCACCTCGTGTCCGACAGTTGTACGGTGGAGGAAGCCGGAGTATCCGGTGAGAACCACCGAGCAACGGCGAGCAACTGCCAGGCTCCCCAACATACTAACTATACACAAGCAGGGTTAGCAGTGGTTGAAGACAAGTGCACCATCGACGTGCAGTACGCCTTAGTACACAACGCCACCACTTGGACAATGGGGTGAAGTGTCTTGCCCAAGGACATAATGCGGTTGCCGCAGGCGAGATTCGAATCGAGGACCTCTCGGCTTGCAGATTGCACCTCTACCTACTGAGCCACCGCGCCCCAGCGTTTCGTCAATTTCAAAAATCACATTTTTCTCCCAATGGGCCGACCTATAGTCTTTCCGATGGGTCCTCCCCCTACCCCAACCCGTAGAACCATTCAAGTTTGCGGAATGATCGATGAAGATGATATAAAAATGCCATCGAAATGTTCTCTATACGGCCTGCCATTCATCGCTCAGATGCAAAAGAAGCCGCGTTCGTTCAGTTCGAAAAATCAAATTTTTCTCCGGGTCTGTCCCCCCCCCCCCCCCCCTTCCCCCTGGTGCATTTCCAGGTCACTTTTCTTGGCCTAGTTCGCGCTTGTCTCAAATATATTCCAATTGATTTTAGTGGACTATGTTAACAACTTTCATTTTGAATCGCGACTTTTTATCGGTTTTTTTTTCAATCATCACGTCTCGAAATTAAGATTTATGTTGTTATCTCTATCTAAACGATAACAGTGAAAACATACAAACCATAACTATTTGGTGACAGGTACAGGTTGTAAAATTTAGTCGACGTCAATTCAAGTTTTTTGACACTTTATATTTTGTTAAGTGCAAATCGCCACAGGAAACTGAGACCAGAAACTTTGAGACACACAATGTGTAGAAGAGGACACTGTTCATTAGGAACAGATTGTAATAATAAGTGGCGACAATATTCGGATGAAAATTATTCTTAACCCTTTGAGTCCGAGAGATCGCTTTTCCGGTCCAGGAACATGATACGTCATACGTTCATGAAGTAGGATGGCTGCTAAGTTAAAGTGTGGGGTATATCAATCAATATTTTCAACATGCAGCCCCAAGGCTGCACGTTGAAAATATTAATTGGTCTACCCTCAAATAATAAATATGGACTCTACCAATTCTTCCATTGGAGACCTTGGAACACTTTCTTCTAGAATGCCCAAAGTACCAGTCCAACAGAATAAGATTCACTAGGAGTCTATTGAGGAAGTGGGATGGGAGAATGAAGGACATGTGGTTAGGGGACTCAAAGGAGAGGGTTAATATGCTAATCGGAGAGATTGGGAAGAATGGGGCAAGGGATGTCATCAAGCAGTTCGTCTGAGTGTTGGGAGGAGAGGAGAAGCGTGAGAATAGGGAAGCAGTTGGGAGTACAGGGGTAACCAAGGCCTTCTCGTCCGAGAATCGCGACAAATCAGCGGCTGGCCAAAGTGTTATTATTATTATTATAACTGACAGGTAAGAGACCACCAGGGCTCAAGGGGTTAAGTAACACAGTCAAAACATTAAGTTATCTGATAGTAATAAAGTAAAAACGAATACACCCTTTGTGACAAACAGAAAGAAGGTAAAAGGTAGTTACGTCTCTATTACATTTATGGGCGATATCTCCCATAGGCGCTTACATTCTATCCACACTTCCCCATTCTACCAAAACACCACATGTACAGACCCGTATCTACCTTCGCGTCTCGGTTGAATATGAGCTCCGAGACGCAAACATCAGACCACGTTACTGTCAATTCATCACAATAACGTATATGTTCCAATGAAAACCCAACCCATAGCCCAAAACGTCGTGAATTAATAAGGCAACTTGAATGAACAAGCCATCTTTAACTATAACAAATTTAGTAAATAAACCTCCCGTGTTCCCCACGAAGGCACTGGACAACAAAAAATTAATAACTGAGATAAAAGTCGAAGTTACGCCATTACAGTTCAAATCAAGAACAAGTTCATGATTTGAACTGAGATGAATTAACCTCGACCTTTTTATAAGTGGGTTGTGGGTATAAATTCATAGACTGATCACTGACCTCGAAAAATACGATTTTATAGGCAGTATTTAAATCTCCCCCCATTGTTATCATCTTTTCAAATATTTCACTTGGTGACGTCAGACTGTAACATATGCCACTGGAGCCGTACACACAGAAAAAACTAAGCGAGCTCTCGTTCATTCAGAGGGCGGGGATTTTAGTCTTATTGGAACATATCTCTACCTCTCGGCCAGCTATTAAGACAAAGACTCAACTTTACCGTAATAAGACACACGACAATCGACTTTGTCGTTGTAAACGCCGTGACAAGCTTCCGCGGCTTCCATCAGGGCATTATCGATTGCCGTGGCAAAATTCCTTTGGGCTGATACTTATCACCCAACTAGCTACCGCCTTTGACAGCTTTATGTATATGAGAAGATCTTAGAATATGCCAATTGTTGTAAAATACTGAGCAATTTTACTCTACTATTGCCCACTGAGGCAAAGAAACATTTTCTTTGAAGTGAGAGGATATTTGCCTCCCTGAATTTACGTCTCTGCATATATTGTAGATGTCTTCACCTCTGACTCTGAGTGGATATCGAAATTAATTTACAAGTGAAGATAAGGCACCACAGAGTAGATCTTCAGAGTAGAACCAAGTTCATGTTCTTGGGCTGTGTTATCTTTTAGGCCTCAAAATCTACAGAATAGCAGGGTGATGGTGTATTTCGTCCCTTGAGTGCAAGAAGGCTTTGCAATGCTAAAGCGTTGCAAAGCCTTGTTGCACTCGAGTGAAGGAACAAATTGATCAATTTTATTAACCTGGGTAAAATATCAGACATAAAACATTTAATTGTTATTTTTTAAAGTTTGCATTGGCTATAAAAAGAGAGCATGCGGCAGCCAAAATGACCATGCGGGAGAGCCTGAGGAACAGATTTGTAACTTTTTTAGACCTAAACTTTCATATTTTCTCGACTCCCTATAATCTGTATTATCGTTTCATTATTGAAATGGCGTGTTTAAATATTTTATTCTTTTATTTTGAATTATTCAACAAATCAACACATATTATAAAACCATGTAGCCATCTGATGACCCTGGTAGTAAATGGTAAACTCCAACAATTATATGCGTTTGACTTGTTCTTCATTCCGCAGACATGCGATAAATGTTCAAACGCCCTAGATTGAATGAATGAATGAATGAATGAATGAATGAATGAATGAATGAATGAATGAATGAATGAATGAATGAATGAATGAATGAATGAATGAATGAATTGGGGTTTCAAGATATTTATTTATTTATTTGTTTTGGTTTAAAGACATTTACAACACCTAGTCACATCATATCTGGCAGCTTAAGGGTGGAGAAAGACCGGATGCCCAGATCCAGCAACCGGGGAGCGGCGAATAACTGTCAGACTTTTCAACTTACGAACCCCTCACAAACAGGGTGAGCATCAGTTGGAGATATGTGTGTCATCGACCTGCAGGACGCCTTAGCACACTGCGCCACCCTTCACCCAACGAACTTTCACCGGGGCAGTGTCAAAACTGAAGTTCAATGCCCTAATAGAATCAGCCACCGCGTCCCCCGATATTCCTTTAACCAAAGGGTTAAGACTCTTTTGACCATTCCTCGAGAGTTGACACCCTTCAGGGCGGCTTTCATTAAAACCGCTCTGAAGGGAGTCAACTCCCGAGCATGGCGACAGTTTTGAAAAATGTGTATTTATTATTGGATGAACTGTATATATATACTACCCAAAGTTTGCTAAGCACCAAGTATATCCAACCACCTGTTTTACGTTTTAGTTGAAATATTGCTATGAAAATGTATATATTCTTTATTTAATTATATCTTTAATGATTTAAGTACAGAAATTAAGATTTTATTTGTGTTTGACATTATTTTTTAGCTTTTGAATACGATAACCATGGAAAATGGATATTATTGTTAAAAGAAGAAATTTTTCAAATTTGCGGCAAATAGTTGACGGAGCGAACCGATATGGGCTCAATATTGAGTATGAGACCCATTATTGTTAATTACAGCTTGACAACGCCTTCTCATGGGCAACATGAGGACGGGTATTATCGTAAATCAGAATGAATCTATCACCCACTGCACCTGCATACAATCTGGCGTGGGCATCCAGGATCTCATCAATATACCGCTGTGCAGTCAATGTACCACGGTCAAGGACACAGAGCTCTGTAGTCCATCCCAGCTGATGCCACCCCAGACCATTATTGACCCTCCACCATAGCGGTCATGCTCAGAAATGTTACTTGCATGGAATCGCTCTGCTGGTCTTCTCCATACCCCAGAACGCCCGTCTGTGTTGTCTAGGCAGTACCTTGACTCATCTGTTAAAAGGACAGGTTGCCAATCTTCTCTGGTCCATCCAACGTGATCCATGGCCCATTCATTTCGTGCCTGGTGGTGGTTCTAGGACAGCTGAATGCGAATACATGGTCTTCTCGATCGGAGACCACCTTCGTGCAACCTTGCCCGGATAGTCTGCGTCGAAGCATTTACCCCGGATGCATTCTGAAGGTCACTGCGAAGCTGGGTTGCTGTGTCAAAGCGGTTCCTACGGGCCTGAATGACCAAAAACCGGTCTTCAGCTGCAGATGTTGCCCTGTCTCTACCACCACAATGTCGTCTGACTGGTGTGCCATACTGCTGAAATCTTCCCCAAGCTCTGGTGATCACCGTATGGTGCACACCAATGGCTTCACCAACCTGACGATGGGTAACCCCTTGTTCCCCCATCCCTATCGCCCGCCACATTTCTGCTTCAGACAAATGCCTTCTTACATTTGCATTCGCCATATTCAATCATTAAATCACAAGGGTTTGTGTTGAAATGAAGACTGAATATCCAAAACATCTCATGTGCATGCAGACAGTACACGAAAACATCATGAAAATCAAAGGGTACATGCTTGCCATGGCTGTCACGAAAAGTCTGCCTGTCAAGAGAGCTAATGTAAACACTGGGGACCATCTCAATACATTCCTTAATCACATCCACCAAAAATATCGCAAATGTGTCACAAGAAAACTTCACAATGATGTGTCAAATATGTGGTGCTTAGCAAACTTTCAGTAGTGTATAATAAATATTGATATAGAAACCAATGCTGCGTTATTCCGGAGTTCAATACACCTGTTGTATGAAGATGTTACTCCAGACCGTGATTTGTGCACAATTCTGATTGGTCTTACCAACCATTTCACGGTACGCCCTTTAGATAGATATACGTCACATAATACCACTGAACTTTGATATTTGTCGTAGCATCAAATTGGTTCAATAAAGGTTTTTTGTTCATTTTATCTGCTACACAATCAAAAACACGTGTTGTTTTAATGCGGAAACACAAATTATTGAACCCCCAGGGCAAGAGATGCATCGTGATTCCACAAAAATCACACACAGTTGCGTTTTAACATGTAGCTATATGCATCACAATGAAACCCACAGCTGTTTGGACTTCATATTTATTCACGAATATATATCTCCCCATAAGACCACGATTTAATTAGAGTTCACTTTTAAAGCCTGAACTCGGGTATTCGAAAAATATCCCAGAGTTCGCAGCACTGCTGCGACAATGACGTCTTCTCTGAATCCACAGTTCAACATCAGTAAACACTGTTCAGTCTCCAACCAATTTTTCTTTCAGACAAGTTATTGCGAAAGCGGTCTCTTTCTCGCTGGATCGCAATGGGATTGCGATCTGGCCGCGATACATTCACCCCGGTGAATTAAGGTTGTATGAACAAAATCAAGACTGAATCAGAAAAAAAACAGTTTTCATGTTTCTATTTCAAAAAGTAAAAGTCTGCAGTGTTGTGGGCAGAATAGCAAGCTGAGAATTTCACCCAGATCGCCACTAGAACGTAATGTAAGGTTGTAATGCTAGTACTGCAGACAGCGGTGGCTATTGTTTAGCACTTTGAATTAATCCTTTGAACCCTCGTTTCCTGGAATGGTATCGCTTGGGGCGCGGTGGCGTCGCGGTAACCGGTTCTCGTCAGATCACCGAAGTTAAGCAACGTCGAGCGCGGTTCGCGGTTGGATGGGTGACCATTTCAGCGACTGATTAGTGCTCCCGCGTTGTGTCCTTGGGCAAGGCACTTAACCCCGATTGCCTACATGGGGGCACGATGACGCTGTGTACTAAGGCGTACTGCACGTCGATGGTGCGCATGTCTTCAACCAATCTAACCCTGCCTGTGCCGTGGTGCAGAGTTCAGAGTCACGATGTTGGAGAGCTGACAGCTGCTCGTCGTTGCTCGGTGGTTCTCTCCGGGTACTCCGGCTTCCTCCACCCGTAAAACTGTCACCGACATGATATGACCTGGCTGTTAATGTGTCGTTAAACCCTAATAAAAAAATGGTATCGCTTTTGTGTACAGTTACAGTGAGAATGGTTAGGCCAATATCTATATACAGGGAGGATAAAATAATAACTGCAGTCTGCAGCCGTCCGGCTGCCGACTGCAGTTATTATTTCATCATCAATACCCTGTGTAGTATAGACCTCGTATAATAAGACAAAAATGGGACGAAATTACGAAATTGAACGAAAAATCGGTCTTGCGAGTTCAAAGGGTTAAAGTTGGAGCGCGTTAGCTTCTTGTACTGAATCATAGAGTACATCGAAATGGCACCCTTGCCTTCAACCAATGCTAACTCTGCTTCTGAACGATCAAATCGCTATGCCAGTTTACGGAATCACGTAATCTGGATCCCAGTTCTATACATCAGATAGCCCTCGGACGTTCGTTTCGCGTTGATCAAGCACAGAATATCAACAGGAAGAAAACGTTGATAACGTGACAGCAGGAATAAGGCAGGAAAAGCACACGAACCCCGAACGTCCGAACTATCGCCCAAAATAATTCGAGGGTACCTTCAGTAACAGTCCGTCGGTGTCGTATACTGAATAGTGGCATTTGTTCTGAAAATCCCGGAGAGAGAATTTGTATGTCATCATCACCTAAACCTTGGTTGTTATGACTTCATTTCATAGTGAAATGTCTTGCATCTTAATGAAACTTTACTGTTTTTTTAAATGCTTTTTGTCTCTGTTCGTAGTCTCGCAGGAACATGCAGGATTTTGGTTTGTTGATAAAGACTTGGTGAATAGTTTATGGAGGTATACCTGAAGGCAAGTGAGAGGGATGTGAAGGCCTTCGTATGGGAGATGGAGTCATGGGTCATGTGAGAAATGAAGCTGAATGTAGAGCGAATTCAGCGTGGAGTCTATGTGAACATCTAAAGGGTCTCTGATAGGCCTAAAACAGTGTGTACGTGTCTTACAAACTCTTGAGACACCAGTCACATTTTTAAACTAATCTGGCGCTGTTATGACCTGGAACCAGTCTCACCTTTAACTGGTAGAGTGCTGAATTATTTTTAGTCATCAAAATTTGTTCACAAGTCTTTGCCATGTTACAATTTATGGGAGAGTGCCTCTAGGCACTCTCCCATAAATTGTAACAAGGAAAATACATATGGACCAAATAATTTAGATTCAAAGATAATATGAAGGACATTCACTTAATTTGAAGCCTCTGAGTTGCAGTACCTACACTCTGGAGTAAAGCCCAAATATGGGCTTCCAGCACTCTACCAGTTAATAACCCATCGCCTATTTTTAGATTCAATCGGATGGAATATTTCTGTTGGTCAGATTGCTCTATACGTAGTTCCACTAATTGTGCCTATACCATGATGTTTTCAAGGCGAATTGAATACCTATTGATTCGAATATCAAAAGCCGATGCACGAAATAATATTTGTATACCTCTGTGAGTGAAGGAACGTCACATTACACGAACGGTAGTCTGGGCGATAACTCCACAAAAAGTGGATAAACAAACAGCCCAAAATAGTGTCGTATTCCTTGCAGAATTTGATTGGTGCCCAGAGAGCTTGGTATTATCAGTAGTCAAACGAGACTAAAGAGACAATAGTTCGCTGCCCGGATTCGAGTACGATTTTATCCTCGTGAGTGGCGCGCGGACGCTTATTTCACGGGGCGTTAGCCGAGAGAAATAATCCGCGCGGCCCACGAAAGGGTAAAATCGCACTCGAATCCGAGTGGTGAACTTTTGTATTTATTTTATTTTCTCCTTGTTTGTTTTTTCAAAACAACCCTTTATAATTTATGCCGCGGTTACTTTCAAAACAGGTGAAAAAAAGAAAAAAAGAGTCCGTCAACGCTCAGAGTGGATTACGATACTGGGAGTGGAATACCGTGTTCGGCGAGTGCGAGTGGGAATACGATTTGTTAACGGATGAAAATAAAATAAAACCTCTTATTGGATTTCAGTTGACAGCAAAGGATGTCCACGACGGACAAACACCCCAAGAGAAAGCAGAAGTTGAGAGAACCTTGCAAATCTTACAAGAAAAAGCAATTCAAGAACATGGGACATCAATGGTAATACTATAAAAAGTGATACTTTATACTCCTCTACGCTCTATTTACATTGTACACTTCTATATTTTTATATAATATCCTATATAATACTTCCGGTGAAGAATGAAAGCGTTGCTAATTCTGCAATCGAATGGAGTAGTGCCCCGCTAGACAATCACCTTACTGAACAAGTAACTTCTTTATAATAACCCTTTACCCAACGTAACGGCCAAAACCGGCCAGCGCTATTCTCAAAAATCGCCTATTAATTTTAATTATTTTTTCATTTTTTGTCTCAAAAACATAGGCTATGACCCCTCATTGGAACGAGCTCGTCGAGCTCGTTCCAATGAGGGGTCATAACCTATGTTTTTGAGACAAAAAATGAAAAAAAATAGTTATTCAAGAATTTTTTTGGCAAGTGTCGTCTGCTTTTCATGTTAGGTAAAGGGATAACTAGGGGTCAGTACTATAAAACATTTACTTACTGGTCATTTCTAAACAGATTTGATTTCGATGCACTGATCTATGTACAAATGTATTTCTGGAACGTCACCGAAAAACTTCTCAACCCAAGATGTCCCCCTCAAGATGTAGTCAAGTCAATAAGTGCGGTCACACCTCCTACCCCCCCCCCCCCCCCCCCCACACACACAATGGTGAGGTCTGGTGACGTGAAAGCTGTTACGCTGTGACTGTAGTCACAGCGTATTTATTTATTTATTGATGTTTAAGGTCACATATTTATGCACAATGGCTAATCATGACCGTGACAATTTTACGGGTGGAGGAAGCCGAAGTACCCGGAGAGAAACACCGAGCAGCTGCCAGCTCCCCAACATCGTAACTCCGCACTGCAGCACAGGCTGGGTTAGATTGGTTGAAGACATGCATACCATCGACGTGCAGTACGCCTTAGTACACGGCGTCATCGTGCCCCCACGCGGGCAATGAAGATGAAGTGTCTTGCCCAAGGGCACAACGCGGTTGCCGCAGGTGGGATTCGAACCGAGGACCTCTCGGCTTGTAGCCTGCATCTCTACCTACTGAGCCACCGCGCTCCCAGTCACAGCGTAAAAGCTTTCGAAAAATCAAACAACAAACGAAAGGCAAGCACGAAAACTAGTAACACAATATCAACTTTCTAATCTCGGCATTTTTTTCGGAATATTAACTAAAATATGTCTAAAAACGATCAATTCGTGACTTGAATGCAACACCGTGCCATCTGCAATGCCAAAGCATTGCAGAAGGCACCTTGTTGCACTCAAGGGTTGAATTTACAATGCCGCGAGATATTTTTATACCATCAAAATATTCATTTTCCCAGATATCAAAGTATATTCTTTGAAGTGGTGGCCGAGTAGATAAGTGCGCTGGTCTGTCATGCTGGAGATACTGGGATCGATCCTCGGTCGGGGAAGTTCTCCTCGTGTCCGAACACTCTCCCCAGCACCAATAGTGGGGTTGATGCTGTCACGGAGTACCGCCCTATCGGTGGGAACGTAAAATGGCTGTTCACTGTGCAGAGAGAGACATACTCCGTGCAGGCTAAAGATCCCTTCGTAGTATTCGAGAAAAGCGAGGCTACGACGGGCCATTGGGGCAAGGAGAAGCGTTAATATAAGTTATATACCTTGCTCGCCAATCCTTGTAAAAAAATAAACTGAAAACATATTCCTTGAAAATCAATCGGCAATTCGGGGCGCTGAAAATTTAAAACTTTCAAGAAATTTTGTTGAGCGTTGTTTATTTGTAGTAACAATTTCTCCCACGACATGGCGATTGGTGAGACAATTTTCTACATGTGCACAATGAGCGTCCCAGAAATCCAGTTGAAAAGATAACTATTTTATGATGACACATTGAATCGGAAAACCGAATATGTTTCGCGTTGCAAAATACTTTTAGTAACTGTCTATATACAGAACGTCAACAGAATGTAATATATATGTCTGGCCTGACTTTGTTGATATCCACTTGACTAATTTTTGGCCGTCTACTGTCGTGAGAGAAGGGTCCCATCCTAAACATATATTTTGTTTTTATTATTATACTGATGGGAGTTTAGACTTTTAGTCTGCGTCCTGGATGTAAATACATAATTTTTTTTTTGGCGGGGACTATGGTCTCATTTTTCGGAGAGCTCACTGTATGAGGCTTTTAGGAGATGGGTCCGGGGTCTAATCCCGACAAACACAGGTAAATACGCACTATCATTTATTGTGCTTATGTTGTATCTTGCTTTTGACGGTGCCTTATATCGGAAGATTGAGAATAACTTGGTTGATATTTCCAAACTTTCAAACAGCATGTTCTACGGGGCGGTGGGGGGGGGGGGGGGGGGGGGGGGGAGGAGTGTAGAATATGTGTGTGTGTGTGCGCGCGCGTGTGTATGTATGTGTGTGTGCGTGACTGCATACATGTATATAGGTGGGAATGTAAGAGAGTGTGCGTTTATATATAATAGGTAGTGATGAATATCCCGTTACTAATAGGCCAGATTGTCCGGGTGCATTTTATACTATAAGTAATTGTGTAACTGTACTATCTGTGGGCACATGTCACGTTAATAAAGAATCACTTACTTATTATAGACTCTAACAGAGCGCATAATGCGTTTTATTACACATCCATTAAACTTCAAACCCTTGTATTTATTTTTATTTATTTATTGGTTTACTTTACGGTATACATAATACAGAAAAGTGTACATTAAACACATTGAAAATAGTAATAAAAATAATAAATAAACAATTGCGTTTGTGAACAAATAGAAAAATAGTGGATACCATAGGGAGATGGCATAGCTAGATTTGCTGTCTTCCCGTCATCCCCATGTTAGCTATACAGTATCAGCTTGTATCAGAACAACAATAAGAAATATAAACCAACAGATAGTTATTTGCATGCACTATGTGTACTTATATATAACTAGTTATCCTGTCGACTTTTCCATGGATGCTTCCAATGTGGGCATTGTCTTTTGCATTATTAATGATTGTGATCTGAGAAGTAAGCAGCCCACATCGGAAGCTGATGACAAGACCCAGAGTCAGAGAGCGAAAACTATTTTTTATTTTATTTATTATTATTATTAGTCATTTATTTATTATTTTTTTTGTATTTAGCGGAATCACCGCCATGGCATAAATGTTTCTGTATTCAACTGGTGATGTACAAGACGGAACTTTTTTCCCAGGATACGCTTCGAAAAGTTTCCAAACTTCGTTATACACTTATCGATCGTCTGTCGCATGAAAAATGAAAATGTCCAAAGCAAAATAAAGTCGGTCCACAAAAAATTAGTTAGCCAAAAATAAGATAATATTTAAAAAAAACCCCAATCATTTCCAACCACAACATTAACCCAGTCCCGTGGCCGTCTTGTCTGCGGATCCAGTTATATCTAAATTGGTCAACTTTATTTCGGTAAATCTTCGGACATCTGGACATGCTTCGACCTTCTTTTAAAAATGTTTCTCCCAGGTGTTTTGCAAATCCGCTCAAAATGGTACTTATATTTTCACTAACAGTAATAGCCACCAAATGGTTTGGCGTGAATGGACACCAGCTGAAGAGAAACAACGATACAAATTTCAACAACGTCCAATAGAAAAGACAACGAATGTAATTTAACCTCGTTCCCGAAAGGTTGTTCTGATTTTTTATCGATCCATTTGATCAGTACAGCGTCAAACAAAACAAACGGACTCTTCACCTTTGGGTTTAAACATCGGAATTAAAATGTGTTTATTTAAATGACGTTTAATGTATGGGACGTGCAATAAAAACAGAACGCGATGTGTACTTGAATCGGTGGGTGTTTTACATAACTTGTTGGAATGGCGTAGTCATATTTCGCGCGAGCCATAGGCTCTCGCGAAATATGACTACACCATTCCAACTCGTTATGTAAAACACCCACTGATTCAAACACACATCGTGTTCTGTCTATGTATCTATACGCGATGTTGGATTATTGTATGTTTAATTGGTAAAATATGGGGTTAATCAAATTATCAACTACAGTATATGTGGAAAATGGTATCACTCGATAACCCATTGCCAATACAATGCTCATTGTAAAAAATCTTCATATACAATATTTGAAGTTGAAAAGCTATTATCCTATTTTCTCACGAATGCGAGATGATATCTCCCTCTTTCATTGAGGTGTTCCGTTATTTTAAGTAATGGGTTTCTCATGGAGGAAGCGTAAAGTTTTACTTTTATATTATCAGTAAGCCAAAGGCCAAATATTATCAGAATTCCAGATCTAACAACTACAAAGTATGTCTAATCAGAATTTTCTGGTGGGTGGAATACATATTAACCCTTTGAACCCGAGAGACCGCTTTTCCGGTCCAGGAGCATGATACGTCATAATTTCATTATATCACATGAAACGTCGTTAATTTCGACGTATCAACCCATGTCTTATTTTCTGATTATCAACTAGTGTCTAATCGGCGCGTGCTCCCACAGCAATAGCATTGTATTCTTGCTGCGTAGTGCATAGGACGTCAATTACGACAACAGGTGCAAGTAAAGCGCATTCATGAAGTCATGGTGTGAAGCGTCTGAGCCAACGAACTGATTGTCGGTTGTTTTGGGAGAATTTAGCGACAATGAATTAAATAAAAAGTGTAAAAAAAACATTAGAAAATTCTTGTGGTATACAGAATCTCTAACTCGTGATGTTTGGATATAAGATTTTTTGAAACTCGTTTGATGAATTCGATTCACAACTCGCCTAAAGGCTCGTTGTGAATAAAATTCATCAAATTCGTTTCAAAAAATCTTATATCCAAACATCACTCGTTTGAGATCCTCTATAAGTAGGATGGGTGCTATACTAAGTGCATGCGTGGGGTAGATCAATCAATATTTTCAACGTGCAGCCAAAAGGCTGCGCGTTGAAAATATTAATTGGTCTACCCCCAAATAATGAATATGGTCTCTTCCAATTGCAGCCATTGAACTGACATGGAAGATACCACCAACGGGTTAAGAAAGAGTCCTTTACAATCTGATATCCTCATTACAAAAGTTTCTTATATTTATCGATATCAGATAGGTTTGCATTCGAAAAATACTCACAAAAGCAAAAGAGTAGATAATTGTTTCTTTCTGGACTATACAGAGAGTTATTTGGTACAAAGAGATTATCAGTACATTGAGGACCTACATAAAACGGCATCGCATGAGTCGGTGTAGTCGACGAGTGCGATACTGCTTGTTAAAGGTCAGCAAACCAGATGGGCAAAACATTGTTTCAAATAACTCAAGATTTTCAAGTTTGTCCCCAAACATAGCTTACAACCGATATGAACACGAAGCTCAGTGACTGAGTCACTTCGAATCAGCATCACCCTTTCCTGAAACAAGAACTATACAAAATAGGACAGCCCGTCTCTGGCTACTTGACAACAGGTCATATATATTATCAATTTTACTGTTTTACTACCAAGAACCGTAAAATAGAGTCTACCCACCTCCAGAGTGATATTGCAGGTTGTCCGAGATAGATATTTAAGAAGACACAAAGTTATTCCACCCAAGTAGTTTTTTTCCAGTCAGTAGACGTCTGCATTGTACGAGTTCACCAAACAAGAAAATATAAGTAACATGTATGTATTTACAGGCTCAAGCCTCCGCAGCTGAATCAAGTGCCCCCGACTATTTATTTGAGATGGATATTTTACTGACGCCAAAAGATGTACATCGGAAACTATCGGCAAAAACAGGGAGAGTGAAACGCAAGTTTACCAACGACAAAACAGAAAAATGGACTTTACCTATACCATATGCTTTTGATCTGAATAATGAAACAAGACACAGTAAGGGAAATTTTCTAAATTTGTGTACACCCGTATCGCTCTGGCATTGGTTGGGGAGTTGCAAAGATGATTGATTGGGGAGAGGAGGGGTGTAATGCTGAGTTGTCTCGACTGTGACTGTTCAAGTCCGGACTGAGAAAATATTTCAAATGCGTCTTTGGCTTAGACATGCCTTGATAATGTAGTTGGAATTCGAATATTTTTAGTCAGGTGTGAATATATACTGAGTCAAAAAAGAAAGTATAATAAACTTTGAGGAGCAATTTTTTACTATTATCGACATTAATCCCAAACAAATTATTGTAAATTCATATTTCGAGTCTAGCTATATGAATTTGCATAATTTCATGTTCTTACTGTTGTCAGCGTCACGTCAGGACGTCGCAATTCAGACATGGGGTGAAATGAAAAGTTCACACATGCAATCAATAGCGTGTATGTCCACCGTTTGTCTCTTGGATGGCAAAACATCGACGGCGCATGGACCTGATAAGTCTCTGGATATCACCCTGTGGTATTGCGTTCCACTCCTGCCTTAGAACATTACGTAAATCGCCTAATGTCTGAAGATCATGAAGTCGTAACCAACGGTCCAATTGATCTCAAAGATGCTCGATTGGCGACAAATCTGGCGAAAGTGGGGCCAGGGAAGCAGTTCGATTATCTGCTCCTCAAGAAAGTCACGACAGATACGCGCCACGTGACATCGGACATTGTCTTGCTGGAATAACTGCAATCCGACGTTAGCGTTGAACAACGGGACAGCAACAGCATTAAGAGTTTCGTCCCCATATCGTTGTCCATTCAGATTACCATCGACGAAGATCAATTGCGTTCGATGGTGCAAGGAAATTCCTGCCCAAACCATTACACTACCCCCGCCGAAGCGGTCTCATTCCCGCACACAAGCATCAGAAAACCGTAATCCTCTTCGACGATACACTCCTGCCCTACCAAAATTCGTGATTCATCACTAAAAAGAACTATTCCCCAACACTGCTGAGTCCAGCGAATACTCTGACGTACCCATTCCATTCTGACGGTACGATGACGTTGGGTAAAGATTGGTCCGTGTTATGGACGCCTACTTCGGATGCCGTGTTCAGCGAGTCAGTTGCGGACAGTTTGTGCACTAATTCTATTGTTAGTTCTACCAGGAGTAATTGCTGCTGCCCTCGTCGCCGAAAGGAAGCGATCCCGCAAGTGAGACGTCCTGATGTGTCGGTCTTGTGCAGGGGTCGTAACTCTTGGTCGACCTGAAAGCGGTGGGTCGGCAGTAGATCCAGTGGTTCTATACCTTCCAATGAGACAGTAAATAGTGGCCACAATGACTCCGAACACAGCTGCGAGCTCATCTGGAGGTATCCCAGCCTCATGCATACCAATGGCACGCAACCTCTGATTTTCGGTTGAACTTGACATTTTTTGAAATATCGGAAGACAAAAACTAGCGTGTTTTCTCAATAACCCGGGCTCTATAGCACAACATAACACAAAGAAGATCGCCGGTCATAGATTCAATAGCACGTGCTATTTTGGAATCCGCAGCAAAATTGTATACGGCTGGATGGACAAAAACAACATGTCATTAAACCCTTTGCACGACTTCTTGTCCACAAACATGTAACATTACAACTATTATATTTCATCCCTTTTCCTATTTTTTCACATTTGTTTCTATTATACTTTCTTTTTTGACTCAGTATAGTTTAGAGTGTGTAGATGCCAGTATATATATTCTTAATCAGTCAGTGATACATTTTATATATAATGCTAAGGAAACACAAGTAACATCTATGCAGAAAATGTATACTTAACAAAAAATAGCACTCAAAGATAATTTTACTTGATATGTTTCAATGTATTCATCTCTTCTAAAGAGATAAATACATTGAAATATATCAAGTAAGATAATCTTGGTCAACTATTTTTTGTTAAGTATATTCTGCATTCAATAATATATACTCGCCCAAAAAAGAAAGTGTGCATTGCAGAAATTGATCAAACTCCAAAAAAATAATTTCGTAGGTGTAAAGAGTGTTAACCTGTTCATGAATAAGTTATATTGAACACAAAAACAGCTTTCCCCGTTAAAATTGCATTAACGTTAAATGACGTGCAGCACGTTTGTGAAAAGGCATGTTTTGCACGTGGAGAGTCTGAAAATTCATGCAGCAGTGTGAATCCTTGGGTATTTAAACACTAAAGTAAGGCCTTCTTATCGTTCACATTCAAACTTGTGCTGCTGTTAAAACGACTCCACATTAGCATGCCAAGATTGACAATGAATCAACGTCTCCTTGCCCTGGGTATGATTAGAGCTGGCAGAACAGACAGAGAGGTTGCCCAGCATTTGAACTGCCACCGTAACACCGTAGACAGGCTAGTCCATCGACATGCACAACATGATGACGTTCGAGACCGACCCCGCTCCGGGAGACCCCGAGTTACCACCCCTGCACAAGATTGGTATATCCGTGTCGTCCATCTCCGGAACCGGCAACAAACGGCAACGACGACAGCCAGGAACATCCCTAGCCTGAGACGGATACATCCTCAAACAGTAATCAACCGGCTGAGAGAATACGGCTTACGTCCTCGAAGACCTGCAATTCGTCCGATTTTGACGTTACGTCATCGTCGTGCTCGACTGCAGTGGTGTAGACAACATCTCAGGCATCCCTTACACTGGTGGCGACGTGTTTTATTCACAGATGAATGTCGTTTCCATCTTTCATCATCAGATGGCCGCCAGAGAGTGTACAGACGTCGAAACGAACGCTACGCAGATCCATGTGTCGTGGAGCGAAACCGTTATGGGGGAGGGTCTCTCATGGTGTGGGGTGGAATCACTGCCCGTAACAGAGAGGTCATTATTGATGGCAATCTCAATGCAGCCAGATATCGTGATGAAGTGCTTACACCTGTTGTTGTCCCATTTCTGCAACGTCACGGCCCCGGCGTCATTCTACAGCAGGACAACGCCCGACCCCACGCAACTCGTGTTGTGCAACAGTATCTGCAGCAACAACAAGTGGATGTTCTTCCCTGGCCAGCAAATTCGCCCGATATCTCACCCATTGAGCACGTATGGGACGAAATGAAACGTCAGCTACGCCGGCTTCCCCATGCACCGTCAACGCTTGTGGAACTCCAAAGACAGCTTATCAGAATATGGAACAACATCCCACAACACTTCCATGCTAACTTGTTCGCTTCCATGAGGCGTAGATGCACAGCAGTAGTCGATACAGACGGAGGTCATACCAGATATTGAGTGTGTGACTTTTGTGTTTGACCCTTAGTGTCTTTGACTCTCCATGGCACCAAGAGTATTCGTCGTAGCGTAATGAATTTTCTCGTTTTGATCACAAATTGATTCATCTGTGATTGAATAAAATTTCCATGAATGAAAATGATATATATCTTTTTTAGTGTTATTTTGTAGCATGCACACTTTCTTTTTTGGGAGAGTATATATAAATTTGTCAAAATTGCCGTCATGTTCGGGCGTTGGCTCCCTTCAGAGTGGCTTCAGTTTCGACCGAAAATGAAAACCACTCTATAGGGAGTCAACTCCCGAGCATGGCGACAATTTTGACAAATTCATATATATAATTCAACTTCCCTTTGGAGGACTTACTTTCAAAGTTGTAATAAAAGTTTAGCTGTTCTTTCAAAATACGCACTTTTGAACCCTCGTCATCCGACCCATTCACATGAGTGTGAGGGGGCCGATGTTTTGGGTAGGAATACATGAAAAACAAAAGAAAAGGAAAGAAAAAAAGATGCATGTTTATACCTATATTGGGTGCCGTTATCATGCAACTTTATCCCAAGATTAAACAATTTTCCGACCATTAACTTCATATTTTAAGAGTCTCAAAGCACGATAATTCAATAAAAGTAGTCCCAGGTGTACACATTTGTATTCATGCGCAAGTGTGAACCATGGCGTTTGGTTATCTGCTTACATTTCGTTCGCTATTGTTTCAGTGCCACTTAATCGTTTCCTCAATAAAAAAATGCTACATGCTTCAAAATATATACCCCATTGGGGTGGGGGAGATATTCTGGGACGGTGGCTCTCCCAAACAACGCATTGATTTCCACAACGTAATATGAGTTCTTACATGTAGTACAGTACGCTTCTCGAACCATTTTGGCATCGGTCAACGGGTTTTGCATCATGTGATCAACAGAATCTTCAACTCGTTACTGGTTATTACATCTTACGTGCTATGTTTTTGCACGCTGCGTACTGAACGTGAAAAAGTACCCCCAACACCCTTCAGAAATCGGAAAATGAAACACAAAGAGTACTAAAACAAGCTCTGCGTGCTGTTTGTCCAATTTTACATTCGTTCAAATCAAGTACGAGTCCAGACCACGAAGTTTATTCTCACAAGTCATCAACAATACCGTAACTATCCTCATATATTAGGGAGGATGAGGGAGGTGTGACCAAGTTTGGCCGACCATGACACGAATTTGCGTGACGGTTCCTATGAAAAATCATACCTATGCGTCTCGGTAGCAGTCTTATCGGGTAGAGTTTAGAATCAGGAAGGTTAGTAACGACAATCGGCAGTGTCGGTGGTAACTGCTGTGGCAAACTTCCACGACTATTACCACTGGCATTGCCGATTGTCGTGGCTAATCTCTAGGGCTTGTCCTACTCACAACCACCATACCAGTAATCAGTGATGCTTTCCCTACTATTCTGTGTGGGGTAAGCCGTCCCCCTTCAATTTCAAGACCCGAATGACGGCTTGAGAGGGGCACACTCTCTCCCATGCAACGACTCTTCCCGGGTTGGCAATCGCTACGCGTTGAGCGCCCGTTCCGAACGGGCGCTCAACGCGTAGCGATGGCCGACGCGGGCTGTCCCCCAACACGGCAAAAAATATAGGTTCTCTTTAGAACCAAAACTGGCTCTAAACTTGTCCCTGAGATGGAAACAGTTTAGTTTAAACAGTATTTATTTCAAATCAAATAAATTTACCAATATTAGCATTCAATTTTAGCAGAATAATACATGAACTGAAGTAGATTCAGCAGTAAACTTGGAGCTTATTCAACGCAGTCGCCAAACATTTTGAAACAAAGCGAATATAAATACCTGGTATATTTGTTCTATACAAAACCAAAACTGGTTCGATATGCCAACTGTTCATATCTCCTTTGCTTAATAATGATTTGAGACAACCTCTTATAAGCTCTAAACTTACGGCTGAAACCCCCGCAATTTATGTTCAATTCTGTTAATATTTAATGTCAATCTTTATAAATTTATTTGATTTGAAATAAATACTGTTTAAACAGAACTGGTTCCATCTCAGGGATAAGATTAGAACCAGTTTTGGTTCTAAAGAGAACCTATATTTGTTGCAGTGTACTTCTTAATTTCGGAAAGCAATTCTGTCAGTAATCACATGTGGCAGTTTAACGTTTATGTGGAGGTCTTTGAACGTGCTAGCTGATGGAAAATGGTACACTGCACTACTACTGTTCTACGAGACAAATAATATTTTTCTTTCTTTTTTTGTGGGAGGGAGAGGAGAGGTGTAACACCTCCTCGATTCATATCATTGACCATCCCAACAATATATTTATTTTTCAACAAAGTGAATAATAAGTGCATTATTATTGATGACAAGGCAGACTTTTGTGGTCATGTGATCAAAGGATTTTATCTTTCAGATGATTCGGAAAAGAAGAGTATCGAAAGGGCAATAATGTACTGGGAGCTGTCTACGTGTATACGTTTTAAAGACATTACTGGCACAAATGATACTAAAACCCCACACATACTATTCACAAAAGATACGGGGTAAGTATGTATCTAGTCACATCTCTGAGGCATTCGGAAAGAATAATATTTTACTTCTTGGGCCATCGCGGAAGGATATTCATTGTTCGTATCACCAAGGAGCATGATTGAAATTTGTTTAACAACCATTCAGGATGTACCAGCGAAGTATCGAGACGAATATGCCCCTTTTTATCATTTATTTACCCACGAATGTTTAAACTGAGTTCCGGTGATCAGAATTTCTTCACATGTTTGCCCGGTGGCAAATTGCTGGCTAGTACCTACAGGCACATCCCAAGAAGTTGCAACATGACAAAGTCACACAGACAAATAATTCCACCCCAAGAAAATATGAAGCACATTCACATAATATGAAACCCTTTAATTGAAGTAACAGTAATAATGTACTGAGGTCAAATATGGGCTTTGAGTACTCAGTACTCAAATTACGAAAATATCCCTGGATATAACCTTAATCTAATCCATAACATAGGGTAGGTGGTACCCAAGTTTATGTCAAACTTATTTGCATTTTGTGATATACGCTATGTATTACTAGAATATGTCTCTATTATTTCACCTCACACAAGAATAAATTTATACACGAGTGACCCAACTGTACTAAAAGTTCCAGAACAATGCTAACCGTCTATGTTGAGAGTACCCCAGTAGAGAGGTGAATGCCATTTAACAATACGTAATGCATCTATTTTTTTATTAACCCTTTACCCAACGTAACGAGAAAAACCGGCCAGCGCTATTCTCAAAAGTCGCCAATTAAGTTTCATTATTTTTTCATTTTTTGTCTCAAAAACATAGGTTATGACCCCTCGTTGAAACGAGCTCCATATTTATAAAAGATACAGCTATCAAACTTCGCACAATGGTTTTTACATATTCGAAATTGTTCAGTGTTATTTTTTAACCCTTTACCCAACGTAACGGTCAAAACCGGCCAGCGTTATTCACAAATATCGCCAATTAATTTCATTACGTTTTTCATTTTTTGTCTCAAAAACATAGGTTATGACCCCTCTTTGGAACGAGCTCGCTGAGCTCGTTCCAAAGAGAGGTCATAACCTATGTTTTTGAGACCAAAAAATGAAAAAAAATTAGTTATTCAAGAATTTTTTTGGCTAGTGTCGTCTGCTTTTCATGTTAGTTAAAGGGTTAAAAAACAAAGTATGAAAAGGTAAAGGAAAAAATGAAAACAGACTTAAGAGAGCCTGCAAATTTGATTATTTTATCGATGTCGTCGCTAAGTAAACAAAAAGATTTCTATGGATCATATAAACAATTATTCGAACAAGTAATCATTGCCTTGCTATCTAAAAGGGACGGCATCATCATCCTCCCACTGAACTTGAAAATAGGTTATGCTGTGTTTGTTCAATGCGAAAAATTGAAGATGAGAGACATTTCATAATGGAGAATCCTGTATATGTCGAATTAAGAACTATATTATTTGACACCATGCAGAGATATCATACGATCTTTGGTGAATTAAATATAGATAAACAAATGAATCTAATTATATCAAATAAATGTATAGAAATTGTATTGAAAATTAGCTGCGCAATCCAACAGTTCTTTGATACCCGCTAAGGACTTTATAATCGTTTGCACATTGAGATTTACCTGTCAAGTATTTGAATTATAATTCAGATATATGTATGTTCTTTTCTATATGTTTATGTTCATCATTGTTATGCAATCTGTCCATATGGATGTTTTATTACAATTAAATTTATCTTATCTTATCTTATAACTTCTGACTTTGTATTTTAAAGGTGTTGGTCTTACGTTGGACGCCAGTTAACAATTATCCCCCAAGAAGTTTCGATTGGAGAACGTTGTTTAGAGGTACGTTGAACTAATCCATCTTAACCCTTTACCCAACGAATCGGCCGCAACCGCCCGCGTGATATGCCAATTTAGTAGTTGAAAAAATATTATTTTTCAGAAAAATTACAACAAAACCATATCATGTGACCCCTCGTTGGAACGAGCTCGATGAGCTCGTTCCAACGAGGGGTCACCTGATATGGTTTTGTTGGAAATGTTTTGAAAAATTTTAAAAACTTATATTTAAAATAATAAATTTTGATATCGTCTGCGTTGGGTAAAGGGTTAAACAATAATTTACGTGTGGATAAAACTATTATTGCTTATCCAAATAGTCGACTTTATTCAGTTCCAAAATAACTGTTGATCAGTGAATCGCCTGGTGCCGACAGAAAGCAAAAAAAACGACTAATCCTGACCTTTTTCCACATGTAGGGACAGGTAACTTATGAGCATTATACACAAAGAACATCATTTAACCCTTTACCCAATATAACGGCCAAAACCGATAAGCGCTATTTACAAAAGTCACCATTCAATTTTCATTATTTTTTTTTAATTTCTGTCTGAAAAACATAGCTTATAACCCCTCATTGGAACGAGCTCGATGAGTTCGTTCCAATGAAGGGTCATAAGTTATGCTTTTGAAACAAAAAATTAAACTGTTTAGTTATTTAATAATTTTGTTTGCAAGTGTCGTCTGCCTTTCGTGTTAGGTAAAGGGTTAAGTTTTCTTTTTCTAGTTCTCATCCCTCAGACAACAGCTTGTGACTTGTGATTCATATGTTTTAAACATTATTTCTGGAGAAAAAAATATGCCGACGCCAACCATGTTTATCTGTTTATTTGGGATTTAGCGGCACTATCGACAGCCAGGGTAACATCGTGTCGGACAGCATTACGGGCGGAGAAAGCCGTAGACAATCACCGTGCAGCGGCGAGCAACTCTTAGAAAGTTTAGAGCGATTGGAAGTAAGTGCACCATCGACGTGCGGTGCTCCTCAGTACACAGCGCCACCGTGTCCACCACGTGGGCAATCGGGATTCAATGTCTTGCCCAAAGACACAATGCATTTACCGATGGTCAGGATCGAACGTCGAACTTTTAGTTTAAAGTCCAATGCTCTTACCATTGAACCACCGAGGCGAACCATAGCTATCAAGAGATTATATTTCGAACTTAATGAAAAACAAACATTGTTTACCCATTCTCTGACTAAACGGCAAGAATCATCAGGGCTATATACGCAAAATCGACATTCCAGTCTCCTATCTCCCTGTTGTGTATCTCTAACCTCAGCGTATGATTCCCTCATTTAACAAACCCTTGTTCTAATATGATGTCCAAAGTTTTGTTTTGATTTGGAAAAAATATCAAGTGTTTGAATTATTTATAAAAAGCGAAAGTACAGGGTTTTCGACAATTTTAGAAATATATACGTTCACTTTTTTTTTGCTTCTTATTCCAGCTCGGTACGGTCGCACATGAAATTGGCCATGCAGTAGGCTTCTGGCATGAGCATTCTCGACCCGACAGAGATGATTGGATCACTGTCAGATACCAACATATTGGAGTCAAACGATGGTATAACTTTGATGTGGAATCTTGGAAAAATATTATTGCCTATGGCGTACCGTATGACATTGGTTCACTATTACACTACGGCGCAAAGGTACTTATCTATTTTTATTAAAGAGGTTTTGGAATTTGATTTCTAGCTTTCGACAATAGGTTTGTCGATTACTCAAAAACTTTCACGCGCTGAAACCCCGTGTGGGTATGGGCGTCATCCCTCGCCAAATTCTTTGCCGTATCATGCACAAGTCTGGCACAGGTCTAACGGAGAACCTAGCGCCTAATAGAAGATATGTTTAGAAACCTCAGCGTAGGCATAAAACCTAAGCTCTCAAACCACCAGTTAAATCTTTAAACGAATCTGATCTTTATGGACTGTAACCAGTCTCGTACTTCAATAGCACATCATCCATTTAACCCTCTACCTAACGAATCTCCCGCATCCGCCCGCGTAACATGTAAATTGAGCAGTTGAAAAAATTAAATTTTTCAAAATATTTCAACAAAACCATATCATATGACCCCTCATTGGAACGAGCTCATTGAGCTCGTTCCAATGAGGGGTCACATGATATGGTTTTGTTGAAAATTTTTTAAAAATTAAAAAAAATATATTTACAATAATAAATTTTGATATCGTCTGCGTTTGGTAAAGGGTTAAGATTAGATCGGATAGAATATTTCAGTTGGTCGGAAAAGAGAAACTGAACAGTTCGCTTTTCCAACCGAGATATTCCATCTGCTTAAATAAAAAAAATAAACAATGAACTAAATATTCCAGCCGACTGAATCAAAAAATACCATAAATGAACATCAGTTTTGAGAGGATAAATTCTCGAAAATACATTGTAAAAGTTTTACAGTATTGGCTCGTGGAGACCTGATGAGAAAAGAGTTTAAGACGAGACACTTGGTGGAATTTTGAGAACATGTCAACGATTCGAAAAATTTCAAATCGTCGCCATTCGAATCGAAACGAATCAAATCGGACTGAATCATCGGGGCGAGTTCGAATCGAATCGAATCGAATTTCGAAGTCTAGAGGGCTTTATTTCTCACCAACCTTGGGATGGATGAGCAAGTTAGTTCGTTTGCAAGTAACAAAGAAAGATTTTCAAAAGAATATTCTGCTATCTTGCAACAATGTGAGTTTTTGGTTTCATCGCAGATCTATCTAAATAATAAAAATATATATTTCTATATTTTAATTCCAGGCATTCAATAAAGATGGAGAGGTTACTGTTGAAACAAACGATCCACTCCAGCAGAGGGCTGTGGGACAAAGGATATATCTAACATTTTACGACATAAAGCTTGCAAACTTAGCTTACTGCCAAGGTAAGTAACATTGACGATTGATTCCAAGGTGATATTGGAATAGACAAACTAACATGATTCCATTGGAACTACGATAATAAATTAAACTGGATGGTTTTGAAATCGCAAAGCGAATTTCATGAAGTCATCCAACGAAGCACGGCCAACGCCTAACCGCCCAACATCGAGGGGAAGGTGGATGTCGCCTTTTAACGTACTAAGCCGCTCAATAAAGCTTACCCGCCACTCGTTTTTTAATAAAATATGCCAGAAATAGGCTATATTTGAAATGACGTAAAAGTGTCAAAATGGCGCAAAATCTGAAAAAAAAACAAAAAACAGGTATCTCTTATTTTTTTTGAGCTCTACAACATACTAAATTTTAGAAAAATCTGGGGTATTTTAATTTTTGACCATAGAACCCACCCATGACGTCATCCCAACGCTCGGGTTTCACGGTTGAGAATTCCGAAGGACCGCAATACATTTTTATAATATGTTTTTTTCGCAGAGATCTCAGTCCCAAAATTTCGAAAGGGTAGGGCTGAAAATGAGGTTGAAAATGAAAGATATAGAAAAAAACCCGTAAAACTGGCATCACTGGCATCAGGTGCGTAAATATGAAATTAACCCTTTACGTAACATGAAAAGCAGACGGCACTTGCAAACAAAATTCTTGAATAACTAATTTTTTTTCATTTTTTGTCTCAAAAACATAGGTGATGACCCCTCTTTGGAACGAGCTCGGTGAGCTCGTTCCAAAGAGGGGTCATAACCTATGTTTTTGAGACAAAAAATGAAAACATAATGAAAATTAATTGACGATTTTTGTGAATAACGCTGGCCGGTTTTGGCCATTACGTTGGGTAAAAGGTTAAAAAGTAACACTGAGCAATTTCGAATATGTAAAAACCATTGTGCGAAGTTTGATAGCCGCATCTTTTATAAGTATGGAGTTACGTGAACCAGAAGACAGCGTTTTTAAGGAAATATGTGAAAAATAGGCAAAATTTTGCAGTTATGTTAAAATGGCGCAAATAAAAAAAAACTCCAAAAACCTAGCTATCTCTTAATGTTTTGAGCTCTACAACATGCTAAAATTTCAGAAACATCTGACGTATTTTTGATCATATGACCCCCTATGACGTCACTCCAGCGTCCGGTTGGGAATTTTATAAGACGGCTACCCATTTTTAGATATAATTTTATCAGAAATTATATTTCCAAAATTTTAGAGAGACAGACTTAAAAATGAGATGAAAATTGAAATCTGTAAAAACAACTCTTAGAATCCGGCTCCTTCCAAAGAAGTGTTGACATTCCGAAAATTAAAATCGGATAGATCAGTTTCAGATAACCGGAAATAGATTTGCAAAGTTCGAAACCTGTACCTTTAAAAATATGAAGGTACGCGTGTCACAATATCAGCGATTTAATTAGAAAATACTAAAATTTTAAGTGACGTAAAAAACCGTCGAAATGGCGGAGTCTCAAAAAACAAAACAAACCTAAAACAGCAGTCTCTTAATTTTTCGAGTTCTACAACATTTTACAATTTCAAGAAAATCGGACAAAGTTAATTTTCCGACTTATGACCCCCATGACATCATCTGAGAAACTTCTCATGAGTAAACACATTTTTTAGATATGTTTTTACTGGAGATGCTATATGCAAAGTTTGAAAGACAGGGGACTGATACAGTCATTTATATTAAAAAAATAATGAAAAATATGAAAAAAATAAATTGAAATCTGCATCACACTCAGCGCGGACAGAATTTTGGGAAACATATGGTTGTTCGGCCGAGATCTTCATATTCTGATTAGTGTACCAAATTTCGTGAGTAGAGGTCAAGGGGAAAAAACATAAATTTTGATCTAGACGAAAAAGAAAGAAAGAAAATTAAAAAAATAAAAAATTATAAAGGCCAACGATACCAATAAGTCATTCTAACTTTGTTGGATGACTTAATTAAGACGTCATGTGCTTGTCTTATCGATTTTGTGTGCAGTTTGATCAACTTTGATGGTAAGTTTATTATTGCAAGATATGCGCGACATATGAGAGTCGAAAGCGTATTTTTACCCCAAATGCTGAGTTTCAGGAGAACGTATCCAAACGTTTGGGGCGGTCTAATCGTCGTATAAATGATGGGCATGAAACCTTTTGTGTGCTATTTGGTTCGCTTTTGTGTTTTTCAAAATACAAAAGGTGAAATCCGAAAAGTGATGGAAACTAATTTAAAAAGATTTAGCCAAGTCTTTTCTGTCAAATGACTGTCACAAAATTTCTCCTGAATATCAGTACCATTGTAATTCGTCCATCAATAGTAGAGACTAAGAAAATGAAAGTCTCAGCCTTTCCAAATCAAACGGGGCTCGGTGACGTCAATGGCGGAGGCAGATCTTTGAGGCAAAAACTTTACAAACTGTATTATTATCAATTCATTGTGCACTACCTCCATGTTAATACTAATTTACACAGCCTATAAGTGAGCATAATAAACTTGAAACAAAGATTGTAAAGCTTAGTGGGTCGCTAATGGCTTGCACGTGCTGATGTTTTGCGCATGACGTCATTTCGTCTTTCTGGAAATCTGTTTACATTTCCTTAAATATAAAGTGTTCTGCCTTAAATTGCTTAAAAAATTGTGTTTCACATATTCTTTTCACGAAAAAATATCAATCCAAAAGAGTCGAAAATCGTTCTTATAATGTCAAAGTATTGATAATAATAATAATAACATGATTTTCTCAGGCGTCGTTTGGCTCCATTACTGGATCTCCATCTGTGATCAGCCATCTACTCCCATTAGCGGCTCTCGGCTATTGCCACGGCCTACTAATGACTGCTGGGTTGCTAATCACAGATGGCGGTCCAGTAATGGAGCCCAACGCCCTAGAAAATCATGTTATTGTATAAATAATAAAAAACTCGAGTGGCTTTGCACTGAAAACACTGGACAAACATTCTATAAGGTCTTTTTGGATTCCATTGCAGGAGTCGTATTCAATCTTTAAAGGTACACTGTTATATAACAAACAGTCAATGAATCTGATTTGTCATATTCCGTTTCGTTGACGAGATCAGATGAGACAGAACAAGCTGTTAGCACGACGCCTATGGCGTCTTGCTTGGTCTGGTTGATCAGGTCTCATGAACTCGATGGGACGTGGCAACCTAGATCAATTAACTGCTATAATAGTCTGTACTTATTTGCAAATGCGCTATTTACTGGTGGATATTTTTTCAGATGTTTGCGCCGGAGTACATTTAAACTGCCTACACGATGGGTATCCAGACCCCAGAGACTGTTCTACATGTCGCTGTCCGGATGGATTTGGAGGTCGATTTTGCGAACAAAGTGCACAGTCATACGGAGGTGCGTTCAAATTGTATTTTTTAGTCTATAAAGACACTTATATGGGTTTGATGAGCAGGGGCGTTGTGAGGATCGCCGATTGGTGTGGGTAACCATGCTCTGACTGTGGTGGAGAGAGAGAGAGAGAGAGAGAGAGAGAGAGAGAGAGAGAGAGAGAGAGAGAGAGAGAGAGAGAGAGAGAGAGAGAGAGAGTTGAAATCACGACTGGGTGACCAGCAAACAGCTATATACGTAGAAAACGACGTTTGTCCCTCTTCCCAACCAGGGTTATCACCTCCATGAGATACAACGGCGAATTTATTTTCGCATAAATGGGGCAAGGACAGACTTAGCTTGATTCAGTGCAGTTCTGCAATTCAAATCACATGCAAGAGCGCGTTCTATGATGTATTTTTTCTGAAATTTTGCTAAACCTTGTTTGTGTGCAACTGTAGATAGTTGGGACAAAAATCTACATTTTTTTTAATTAACCCTTTACCTAACATGAAAAGCAGACGATACTTGCAAAAAAAAATTCTTGAATAACTAATTTTTTTCATTTTTTGTCTGAAAAACATAGGTTAGGAACGAGGGGTCATAACCTATCTTTTTCAGACAAAAAAATGAAAAAATAATGAAAATTAACTGGCGATTTTTGAGACTCGCGCTGTCCGGTTTTGGCCGTTACGTTGGGTAAAGGGTTAAAGAAAAACCGCAGAGGTTGACTACTTCCAAAACATCGCATGTAGAAACTACTTAACCCTTTTCACGTTTATGGTGTGGCATTAACACTCATATTTAAGATTATTTTTTATTCCGAGTCTTTATTCTCCATTATTGCATTACAGTTTCCTGTGGAGGAAATTACAAGATCGAGTCAGGAAGTCTGGAGATTAGCTCTCCCGATTATCCAAACGAATACAAGAGAGGTGAAGCTTGCAACTGGTTCATAATGGTGAGAAAAGTTTTTTAACTGAACTAATAAATTAACCCACTACCTAACACAACTAAAATACAACGCTCGCATAAAAAATTAGAAACGTTCCAATAATACTGAAATCGTCGCGCTCTGATTGGGGGAGAGCTCGCGTAGTTTTTTTTATATGTTTACGGCCCCAGTAGCATATGTTACCGTGTGACGTCACCACACGAAATATTTGAGGTTACCTATTTCGTAATTATCCCATCAACGGAATGACTTGCAACCCACTTCATTTTTGTAGATTTTTCACACATGCAGCAGACGATGTTCCGAATGAAGTGTTGTTTAATTAACCCTTTACCCAACGAATCGCCCACATCCGTCCGCGTAATATGCAAATTCACCAGTTGAAAAAATATTATTTTTCAAAATATTTCAACAAAACCATATCATGTGACCCCTCGTTGGAACGAGCTCATCGAGCTCGTTCCAACGAGGGGTCACATGATATGATTTTGTTGAAATCTTTTGAAAAATTTAAAAAAAATGATATTAAAAATAATAAATTTTGATATCGTCTGCGTTGGGTAGAGGATTAAATTACAAATCGGTTTATGATTTGAACTAAGATGTTGTAACCTCGACCTTTATGTTATTTATTGATTATTTGTCCATTGACGTCATGCGGTACACGAGAGGTTTATTTACTAAACTTGTGATAGTGAAAAGTTGCCTTGTTGGTTTCCCGATGTGGGTATTTGGCTATGGGTATTATTGGAAGAAGAAACTGAATTTGCAAAATTTATCTGTTAGTTATTTTGATAAAGTTTAAATGGTTCAATTTGAGGAAGGTTGGCGAGATAAGAAGCAGAAGGACTATTTCATGACGAGACTCGAAGTGAAAGTTTCTGCATAAAACAAAATGATAGCAACTATACCCGTTAACCCGTCCCTTGAGTGGAACATGGTGCAATGTGCAATGCCTTACCATTATAGGCGTTGCCCTGATCCACTCTTCGTATGAACTGATGTATTTTCCTCGCTTCCCCTCATACATTTATCCATATTTGAAACCTTTTAACCCGTGGTGAAAAACATTTTTTGTGAAGAAAAATTATATACTACAGTACCAGATGACACATTGAGCAACAAATAAGTTGGGATGCTCAGCAACAACGTTATCCTACAGCTTTTTAGGCTAGTGAGTTTACACAGATTATTAAAGCAATCATCTGGTCTGGTTTGTTGTATTTCATCGAATTCATGAGACCAAATTAGCCAAGTCAAACAGTATGGCATACATCTCGTCTTTGATCGGGCCAGTACGATTTCGACCACGAAGAGGGATGTTACAAATCAGATTGATGTACTTCTGCAATAATTCGTTTATTATGTGACAATCGGTAATAAAAAATTGAATACGACATCTAAAATGGAACTAAATATGTTGCATTCAGCAGAAAACAATAATAATATTATAAGTTATGGGGCTTTCAGTGGGCGAATATGGTGTGATATAAGCCGAAGTGAGATCAATATTAGGCGAGGCCGAAGGCCTCGCCTAATATTGATCTTGCTGAGCCTTATATCACACCATATCCGCCCCCTGAAAGCCCTATGACGTATTTATTATGCCAGGCCCTTGAAAGAGACACAACCATAAGTGTACCCAGATTCATAGAGCAAATGTTCTGTTTTCACTATCAGGGAATTTCCCGGTTTTACTACATGTGAAGGTCACGCTAATACCAGGCGCTGAAACAACGGAGTTTTCTTCTCAATAAACAGGAATTTATATTAACAATTCACAACTTTAATTCAGTGTTAAGTACTGGAAAAATAAAACAATTGGAGCAAATGGATTAACAATTCTTTCAAGAAGGTAAGTGGGGACAGTTTCATTCATCATTCGCCTCAGACAGTGCCAGTTGGCTTCTATACATGTCATTTTAGTGGTTTATTTTTGTTGTATTTATTTACATGTGTTTATTAAAATTTCTCAAAGACTGGAATAAGAGTATTATAGTTGTACGTTGCTCAACAGACACACACGCGAAATTATTTGTTGTTCGTTGAACACGCGAAATTAGGAAAAACATCGAAGCGAGCGTTGGATGTCAAAAACAAAATGTCGGAACTGACCAATAATAAGTTCTATATACGGTCAGCTCGATGCTAAACAGTTTCATATACAGTCACTAGATATTGAAGGTGATTGGCCAATAACAATTACTGGCATAATAAAATACAATGTCGGGAGGTTTAACTGGTAGAGTGCTGGAAACCCATATTTGGGCTTTACAGTGAAGTGCAGATACCGCAACTTAAAGGCCCCATATTCAGTGGATATGCTACATATTATCCTCAAAGTAACATTATCTAGTCTGTATGGCTGTGCCTTGTTACAGTTTATGGGAGCGTGCCTTTAGAGGCACGCTCCCATAAACTGTAACATGGCATCGACATGTGAACAAATTTTGACGACCAAAAATAATTTAACACTCTGCCAATTGAACTGAATTCCATTGCGTATCACTTTCAAGCATACAGATTCTCTTACTTTTTGTGAATGGACATTGTTATTTCTTTATTTATTTGTGTTTGAGGGGTCTCATAATTCTGCACAATGGTTAATCCTTAACGCAACATAGAGAAGAAGTCAAGTTTAGCCAATCGTTAATAATAATCGTTGCCCATTTCAGACGACATCAACCCCAAGCATGGGTGACTGGGTCCTGCTTTACCAGTAAAACTGAGCTTGTTTGCCACAGTAAACAAGTACTGCTTCACTTCCCGGGGTTCTCACGGGGAAATAAAATTGTTGAGTAAAGCATATGTAAATAGACCTACCTCGAATGAAATGTTTGTCCACAGTGTTCCTTGTAAAGGTACTCGAGTTTCATTTTGCACTTGTGGAACCGTCTCCTCGAAATCTTCACTTGAGCCAGGACTGACACAGGAATTTTGAAAAAAAAGAAATTCGTTCAGCTAGCCAAAACTGTTTGCCAATCTACCGCGAGTTTAGGAAGCCAGTTGTTGTAGTTATTATATATATAATACATATTACTGAATCTTTCTTCGGGTACAAAATCGATTTTACCATTTGCTATACACAGTCTTGTAAAACTTGAACCCATTCCGTAATTTTGAGTTTAGTGTCCTTTCACATAAACATAATATGATATAATCACATGAACGTTCGAAGCAGAGTCCACTAGTGAAATACGATCGGGCAGAAAAAAATCATTACTTCAAATTAACCAATTTACATAGAGAAATTGAGTTTTCTGTTTATTGCAGGCTCCAAACGGAACTTCCCTTCATTTGAAATTCGAAACTCCGTTTATGAATTCGAGTAGGTGTGGTAATCAGGATAAGACATTTTCATGCTGGGATTTTGTCGAAGTCAGATACGGAACAAATCTGGCCAATACCGGAGCAAAGTAAGTTTTTGTATTGTAGATATCAGCTTTTCATTTTTAACTGATTCAGGTATTCTTCGCTCTGAGAAATTGTCTTGGGATGAACACAACGACTGCACGATATGCACTGGTATACGGGACAGTTATTCATCCAAAACATATTGCTCGCATGGACAACAAGCAAGAGATACGACAGAATTGCAATGAAAAGTTTTCTTCTGAGTTTGCTATGTTGATGCCAGAGAGATGGTGTAAACTGAAAGATAAAATCATGAATTTAGAATTCTGACACATCGATTCGCTGTGTCAAAAATAATCCCCAGTGGTTTCATTTTTCACATTTGTTGGACAAATTTAATTATTTTGAGCGACAAAATTGGTCGATGGATGTGCAGACACACCCAACCGCCATATTGCATTCTACGAAAAACAATAGCTCACTGTCTGCAACAGCCAAAGGGGGCAACCTTCCTTTCTAATCTATCATATATAGAAAAAAAACACAAAAAGAAAGTCCAGCTCCCTTTAATCACCCTTCAGCAGCCCTATTATACCCTAGTAGCATTATAAATATGACCCATTATAACTCGACTGACAGAACACTCCGGGCAGTGTCAGACAAATACAGTGGGATAAAGTCCATTTGTTCCAATAAGAATAAAATCCTCGCCCTTTCATTGGATAAGAGCTGGCGTAGTTTCTTTTAATATTTATATTTATAAATATAATATTTATGAAACTCGTCGAATTGTCCGTCTGGGCTCGCCAGAGGCTCGCCAAAACAAAAAATCCTTAAACTCGTTTCATAAATATTATATGAGAAAAACACTCATTTCATATCCTCTATTTATCATATGACTCGTCCGTTTTGTTCACTTTAAAACATTTGATATTTTGTTTTCATATTAATCAGTGATAAATAAAGCCTTCCGTCAATTTCATTGGTCAGTTTCAAAACTAGACAATTTGATTGGCTGAACAAAAATACAACTGGGCCACATTTTCATAATTTGCATAATTAGAGTCGGGAGCTTTCATTGGCTAATTTCAAAACTGGACAATTTGATTGGCTAAACAAAATACAACTGGGTCACATTTGCATAATTTCAGAAGGGAAAATTTACGTTATCTGTCCTATTTAGGGTGGGTTATATTGTATTAATCTTTTACCTACAAGAAAAATGCCATTCATTTTTCTTTATATTTTCACGTTTTGCTTCCAAAACATAGGTTATGACCCCTCATTGGAACGAGCTCAACGAGCCCGTTCCAATGAGGGTTCATAACCTATGTTTTGGAAGCAAAAAATGAAAATTTTTAGTTATTCGAGCATGTTTTTTCCAAGTGCCGTCTACAACTCAAGTTAGGTGATGGGTTAAAAAGTCATACTAAGTGGCTAATTTGTGCGTGTGTGTGTCATATGATAAAAAGAATATGAAATGAGTGTTTTTCTCATATAATATTTATGAAACTCGCCAGAGGCTCGCCCAAACGGAAAATTCTTAGACTCGTTTCATAAATATTATACGAGAAAAACACGCATTCCATATCCTCTATTTATGTTTACGGCTCCAGTAGCAAATGTTACCGTCTGACGTAACAACGCAAAATATTTGAAATGACGTCGCCCGTTTCGTAATTGCTTCATCAAAGGAGTTACTAGCAAGCCGCTTCATTTTTCTGAATTTTTCACACGTGTAGCAGACGGTGTCCCGGATAAAGTGTTGTTTAAATTACAAACCGATCTAGGATTTGAACTAAGATGGAATGAGTTTATCTGGTTTATTGATTATTTATCCACTGTCGTCGTAGGTACACGAGAGATTTATTTACTAAACCTGTGATCATTAACAGTTGCCTTGCAGAAGGAAACTTTTATCGACCACAGGTTCAGTAAATAAACCTCTCGTGTTTCACAATGTAGGTTTTGGCTATGGGTAGTGTCTTATTGGAACATATACATTATTGTGATGAGTTGACGGTAACATAGTCTGAGGTTTGGGGCTCGGAGAGTATGTTCAACCACGACGCTTCGCGTCTCCGTTGAACATAAGCTCCGAGCCGCAAACCTCAGACCATGTTACCGTCAATTCATCACAATAATTTAAAATGTTATTTAAAGTATGATGATTTTGTAGATGAAGTAACAATTCTGATATCGTGAGGAAAAAACATGAAGTAGCTGTTGTTTCAACAGGTTTCAGAATCGATGCACGTGTTTCAGTTTTCTTGAATAAAATCCTGGCCTCGCCCCGCCCTGAATCGTCCTGACTCAACATTAGTAAAATACTTGAAGCACCTTGTTACACATTCGGAATGATTGGTGTATTTTATAGACATTACCTCGACACTACCTAGAGTAATTCATAAGACGAGACTTTGAGAATCCAGAGTAGCTGAAGGAAAGATGACGCCGTTTTAAGTCTTAATATCAAGCTCTCGGGTCACCAGTCTAATTCTGTAATGAATTCGACGCTGCTACAACGCTGCTACGGCCTGAAAATAGTCTAGCCTTTAAATACTCCATCTCCTTTGTTAAGATTCATTCGTCTGGAATATTTCTGTTGGTCGAAAAAGCGAACCTATGGTTCGCTTTTCCGAGCAACAGTTATATTCCAGACAAGTGGATCTAAACATACCAAAAACATTCATTTTCTCTGAATCAACGGAAGAAATGTTGCTCAATCGAGACTTCATTTGAAGGAATTTTTATGACATTACCATTCGGAAAGAACACTCACTCACGGCCGCAGTTTTATGATCACAACAAATCGTTCCACTAATTGTGTCAATATCTTGAAGGTTTCAAGGTAAATTAGACACTCATTGATTGGGATATTTATAACTGAAGCACGAAAGAATATCTGTATTTATCATATGATTCGTCCGTTTTGTACACTTCAAAACATTTGATAGTTTGCTTTCATATTAATCAGTGATAAATAAAGCCTCCCGTCGATTTCATTAGACAATTTCAAAACTAGATAATTTGCATAATTGGGGTTGAACGATTTTGAACGTATGGTTCGCTTTTCCGAGCAACAGTTATATTCCAGACAAGTGGATCTAAACATACCAAAAACATTCATTTTCTCTGAATCAACGGAAGAAATGTTGCTCAATCGAGACTTCATTTGAAGGAATTTTTATGACATTACCATTCGGAAAGAACACTCACTCACGGTCGCTGTTTTATGATCACATCAAATAATTCCACTAATTGTGTCAATATCTTGAAGGTTTCAAGGTAAATTAGACACTCATTGATTGGGATATTTATAACTGAAGCACGAAAGAATATCTGTATTTATCATATGATTCGTCCGTTTTGTACACTTCAAAACATTTGATAGTTTGCTTTCATATTAATCAGTGATAAATAAAGCCTTCCGTCGATTTCATTAGAGAATTTCAAAACTAGATAATTTGCATAATTGGGGTTGAAAGATTTTGTTGGTCAATTTCAAATATGGACGGTTTGATTGGCTGAACAAAATACAACTGGGTCACATTTGCATAATTTGAGTAGGGAGAATTTACGTTATCTGTCCTATTTAGATTGGGTTATATTGCATTAACCCTTTACCTAACATAACGACCAAAAAAGGCCAGTGCTATACACAATTTTTTTAAATTTTTTGCTTCCAAAACATAGGTTATGACCCCTCATTGGAACGAGCGCGTCGCGCTCGTTCCAATGTGCGGTCATAACCTATGTTTTAGAAGCATAAAATGAAAAAAATAGTTATATGAGGATGTTTTTTTTCAAGTGTTGTCTGCAACACACGTCAGGTAAAGGGTTAAAAAGTCATACTAAGTCGTTAATTTGTGCATATGTGTGTCATATGATAAATAGAATATGAAATAAGTGTTTTTCTCATATGATATTTATGAAACTCGTCCAAATTTTCTGTTTGGGGCTCGCCCAAACGGAAAATTCTTAGACTCGTTTCATAAATATCATATGAGAAAAACACTCATTTCATATCCTCTATATCTCCGTGATTGAAAGAACATCATATTACACCAACTGTAGATTGAGCACAAACTTCACGAAGGGTGGGTAAACAAAGAGTCCATAATAACGTCGAATTCCTCCGAGAAATAAACTCGTGGACTGAGAGCTTGTCTTCATATCTGACGTGTCACTTATCCCCACCCGACACAGTCACAACAAAATTCAATTGAAATTATTTCATTTTGCCTTCAATGACTAATCGTAATCGCAACATGGAGATAAATACAAGTTTAGTCAATCGTTTATACCAATGTTGCCCATCCCAAGCATTTGTTACTGGGTCCTGTATTACTAGTAAAACAGGGCTTGTTTACCACATTGAACAAGCATTGCTTTGCTTCCCGGGGTTTCCACGGGGAATTGAGAATTCATAAAATATCGCTCGAAGGTAAAAAAGATATGTTTCTATTCTTCATGAACCAGTATAATCATGGACCAGTATAATCATGTACAGTATAATCATGTTCGGGGGATTAACTGCATAAAATTATTTATTTTAATTTGTACATTTTGCAGATTCTGTTGCGCACGTCCCCCGCCAAAAAGTCTCAACAATGGCATAATTATATCAAAAACTAACACGATGATGGTGATGTACCGATCGCTGTATGACGGTGACTACGGATTTAAAGCCACAATTTCGATAGGTAAGTATTACATTATAGAGGACGACGTAACACTTTCTGTGAATAAACATTTGAGAAAACTTAATCATCAGACTTGCATATTGGTATCAAAAGCGTCTAAAACAAGCTGTCTACCAATCTTCGCCACGTAATGCCCGCATGGAACTTTTATGCACACATACACCGAACGACACGAGTGTGTGAATGGGTTAATCGATGTGGCACAAGTGCCAGCGCGGAAGGATAGAACGAGAGGCCGCAGACCTCGAGTTTTATCCTTCCGCGATGGCACAGGTGCCATATCGATTAACCCATTCACACGCGCGTGTCGTTCTGTGTTTATTACACGCCTTCACGCCTCTAAAAGTAATTATTAGAAGGACACTCAGCAATTGATTTGACAACTATCAATTATCAACAAAAAACCCCCACATTTTATCGCCAACTAAATTTGCGATGGGAACTCATGTTACTAATTCGTCCCCTGAGTTCCAGTGTGTTCTATGTGCCTACCGGCACACAGAACACATTGCAACTCAGGGGACGAATTTTAGCTGTCGATTGCGATTCAAATTATAATTGCGACGCACGATTTGTAGAAAATTCCAGTGAAATTTCGCTTCTTTATAAAAACAGTCCGTCAACGATTTCCGTTCCGCACATATGTGCGGAACTGATTTTTTATTTTCCGCACGTTTTAGTGTTGCTATAGATGGTGATCACATAGAACAGGCGTGTAATAAAAGTTATTTCTTTTCACATTTCAAATAAGGTTGCGTGGACGCGGTGAGTGGAAACAAATACAGTGTAAGTAATTCCTCTAAAAGCAACGACTAGTAAAACAATTATTTTCAAGGGGTATAAAGGGATATCTGGTGCCTTGAGTGCACCAAGGCGCCATCTGCAATGCGTTCGCTTAGGTGCTCTCTAATGATGAGTTGACTCGTGCAAAGTCAAAGGAAAAATGATTTCCATCATTTTGAAAAAGTTTGAAATTGCTATCAGTGGTGTAAATCGTCGAGATTCTCCCCCTCCCCCATTCCAACGAAACAACCTAACAGCATACAGTTATAACTCAGTTTTCTTCCCTAGCGACTAGGTTATCCGAATTGGAATAGTTGGATAACAAAACTTCATTTTTATAAGAGTTTGCCGGACTAAATTTAGAAGTTTGTAGGTTATTATATGAATTCCAGATTATCGAACGATTCCAAAGGGAGTTCTTTGTGCACACGGTAGCTATACATTCTGTAGCAATAGACCCGAAGTTAGAATGCATGGTCCAAGAAATCCGCGCCTAAAGCCCAGCTACCAAGGGAACCCAACATTTTCAACAGCAGCGTGGTAGTCCGTCACAGGTGTATAGTAGTTTGGTGATATGTCGGAACAGCCGAAAAATCAGTCACTGCAATTAAAACCAACAAATAACGATTCTTCCGACTGCAGTTACGTTTGAGAGAGCGCAAGCCGCCGGTGGTGACCATGGCAACTGTACTATAATTACGTTTTAGAAAGCAAGGCCGTGCAAACTGTACACACCCACGCCAACTGCAAAGAACTGTACTAAAAGCATATCTGTAATCAAAGACTAAAAATGCAAAATATGACTTGAAGTTGCAATTGGACAACTGCTTGATCTATCAACATTCAGCCCAAAGAGTTTCTTTACAACACTTGCGGAAGTACTCAGTGGCGGAGACTGTCATTAGCGTTGTGGTAAACTTGTCATTCGTATTTTTTTCTTTTGTCGCACAGTTTCCCAGTATTTTCCCTATTTTGTAAGGGATGTGGCGACAACATGTACAAATAAAGTAAGTATGCGTTTTGCTTTGTCATATATTTATTGGTATATTCCTGTGTTACGACCCTTCTGTTGATTTTATGCTTATTTTATAGTTTTTATAGATTAAATCTGGAGAAGATGCCATCTTATCTTTCAAGGAAAGAAGTAACAAAAATAAATAAATAAATAAATAAATAAATAAATAAATAAATAAATAAATAAATAAATAAATAAATAAATCTTTTAGAAAAAATCCGTTACACTTCTTCACTTTCTGTTGCAGCTGGAGGTGGTGGCTGTTTTACAACCAAACATGCCATTGAGCCAGCACGTGAAAAGAGGGTTTCCTACAAATGTGCTCGGGAATGGACAGAAAAAATTGTTTGCCCCTCATGGTGGTGGTACGACAGTGCTTGTTCAGGGTAAGTGTTGTAGCTATAACAATTTTCTAAACCAAATTTGATAACAGGCTGCATATCAGTTGTTCACACATATTTCTACAGACCCATATGCTCTTTACTAAATAAAGATAACTCTCAAGAATGTGTAAAGTGTACAGAAGAAACTTAAAATACTTTGCAACACCAGGGAATTATTCCATAGCATACTTACACAACACTGAGGTTTTCTTTCTGCAACGCTAAAACTGTGATGACAGCGGTTTTCACATAGTTATGACGTCACTCCTTTGTTTAAAATAAGTGATTAATACTATTCAAAAGAGTAGGGGATATTTGATAAAAGTGAGATATATGAAGAAATATATTTTTACTTTCATCAAAAAGACAGTCGAGGCATTGTACTGTGACATCTGGTGAATGATTTCAGCGATAGTTGGGTGTCTGACAAGCACACATTCAACGCACTGAGCTGTAGAAGACATGGACGGTCAGACAGACAATTTACCACATTCAGACCCCAATACCTTGGAAATCCTCCTCGGTTCGCGAGACAAGCGCGGATCCGGCGTGGCATACTCATCACCAAACGCCCAATATCAGCTTGACTGATGTTTTTCCATTGTTCATGCAGTGCAGCGGCGAGTTCCGGGACATGCTGGGGTGCTGTTGGCGTTGTCGTAGTCGCCTGCCAAGCATATTCCAGACGTGCTCGATTGACGAAAGGTCTGGACTTAATGCGTGCTGGCCAAGGCAGTGTAGTGATGTTCTGCTCCTGGAGGAACTCTGTAGCAACACGGGCCCTGTGTACTCTTGCATTGTCGTGACGACCCGCAAATGATACGACACGAGCTGCTAACATGTTGTCACGGTAGTACTGCCCTGTGGCACGCCCTTGGATGACATGCAATGCTGTTCTGCTTGTCATGGTTATGCCTCCCCACACCATAACCGATCCACCACCAAAACGATCGTGCTGCCTAACGGTCACGTCATGGTATCGTTCGTTCCGCCGCCGTCACACTCTGTTTCGTCTGTCGTGGAAGTCAAGAGTGAACCTAGATTCATCGAAAAACATGACGTTTCTCCCTCGGCGATTGTCCCAGCGCTGTCGTGCTCCACACCAATTACGCCTTGCTACGACGTGACGTTCATTCAAACGTGGAATTAATGGAGGTCGTCGAGCGTACAAATTCGAGCTGTGCAGGCGATTTCGGATAGTCTTAACCACTGACTCGCACATCTGTCGCTCGGTGCAGCTGCTGTTCAATTTCTGAGGCACTTTGATGGCGGTTATGTAATGCTGTGGTTCGGATGAAACGATCCTGGTTAGCAGTTGTCGCCCTTGGTCGACCTGACCGACGTCTGTCATCAACATTGCCTGTCTGACGGTAGCGTGACCACAACCTGCTAATCACCGTTTGAGTAACGTTGAGAATTTGAGTCTGTTGCCAGCTTCCAACATGCCAACGGCACGTAAACGTTCGTCACGTGTCAGTCTTCGCAAACCTCAAAAGTTACGTATCGACCAGAAACTATTGATGAACGAGTTTATACCAAGAAAAGAACGACGAGACCTCCGAAAAAGCCCGTCCAGTACAAATGAAAATTTCAAAACGTACCCCACTGATATTAACGTGGCGCTAGTGCGAAACACCTGCACACAGTTTTCGTGATCCGGTGACATTCATGATCCACACTAAACTTGGTAACATATTGATGGGTCTAATCGCGCGTATCCAATACCATTTGCCAAAAATATCAACATCAGTTTGGATGTCCCCTAATTTATTTGAACAGTATATTTCGAAGAGCTGATAAGAGCATATGCTGTATCCAACAAATATCACCCCAACCTCTGCAACACCTGGGCGATGAAGTATATCTTTCGAGAACAAAGGCAATGAATTGGAACAGTGTCAGCCCTGTCATGAACAAAACCCCGTGAAAACATTTCAGTGATCTGTATTAAAGAATCTCAATCCATTCACGCACTATTGTGAACCTCCTCGTCCAGTGATATTATACAACGTTTCAGACATAAAATGAAACCCAAAAGTGCGATAAAAATGACGTTTTCCGCATAACGATAGTAAGATTTTGCTGAGTCAAAAAAAGGAAAATATTGAAAAGAATGAGAAAAAATGTCAAATTAAGTTAATTTAATCGAGATTTGATATTTAGTCTTTCTTGCTGATTGTGTGTCTTTTGTTTGTCTAAGAAAACAGCTTTGCGACATGTCGTTTATACCATGCCAGCTAGTGATACTGAACATACAATCGCCCGGGAAGAACCCACGTAAACACCCTCACGATTGCATATCCAATATCACTTGCTTTCTATGGTTGGAGCGCGGTGGCTCAGTAGGTAGAGGTGCAGGGTGCAAGCCGAGAGGTCCTCGGTTCGAACCCCACCTGCGGCAACCGCGTTGTGTACTTGGGCAGGACACTTCACCCCCATTTCCCACTTGGGGGCACTGTGGCATTGTGTACTGAGGCATACTGCACGTCGATGGTGCACCTGTCTCCAGCCAGTGCTAACCCTACATGTGTGGTGTTAGTATGTTAGGGAGATGGCCGTTGCTCGGTAGTTTTCTTCGGATACTCCGATTTCCTCAATCCGTAAACCTGTCATGATTAGCCATTGAACAGAAATATGTGACCTCAAACACCAATAAATAATAATAAATAATAACTTTCTGTGGTTTATCCTCTATATATCAAGCTCTCAAAACACCATTCAATTCGTCCTCTGCCTATTTTTGGCTTTACTCGGATAGAGTATTTCAGTTAGACAAAAAAGCTAACCTTAATGGTTTGCCTTTCCGACCAACGGAAATATTCCATCAGATGAAGACTAAAAATACCATAAACCTTCATTTTCTTTGAATCAACAGAAGAAATGTTTATCAATCGAGACTTCATTTGACAGAATAATTGATGACCCAACCATTTCTATTAGACATGTTTGTGTACTAAATATTATAAATGAAGACTCGCCATAGCTGTAGTGTTATGATTACACTACTCGTGTTAATATCTCGATGTTTTCAAGGGATGAATAAAATTAAGAATTGAATCATGACTGTTCGAAATCCACGAAGTGATGTTACAAATTGATCACGCGCAAATTTACCATGGTAAATTTGCACGTGATCAATTTGTTTCATCACCGCGTAGATTTCGAACAGTCATGCTTCAATTCTTATGTTTATTCCCTTCATAAAACAGTGTTATTTTATGTCCGAATAGCATAGCTATTTGGCTTATCTACAAGACCATGCATTGACTAACCACAATTCGGTCAAGGTGTATTCCTAAAAAAGAAACAAAACAACGTAACTTTGATCCAAAATAGTTCCCACAAATTATCAATATGGTGCCTAAAATGCAAGCCACACTCGAATCGGAGAAACCGTCTATATTTGAGCCTAAACAGAAATTACAGAATGTAAAAGTAGACTATAGAAAACCGAATGCAGTGCGTAATATCAATGCGCGATGTTCGAATGTCACATGATCAACTTGTATTCATGGAAAAAAACACATGATCAACTGGTATTATGGGAAAATAACATAACACGAGAATCCACTGGTAGTGCAGTGTTCATTGGAGAAGATTTCAGCTGTGGTGTAAACATTACTTATTGATTGGAATATCTATGACTGGTGTCGAAAAGATATCTGTATATCTTTATAAGTGAAGGGATATCACATTTCATCAACGGTAGTATATGCGCAAACTTCACAAAAGTGGGTAAACAAACAGACCATAGCAGCGTTGAATTCCTTGCATAATTTGACTGGTTGCCTGGGAGCATGAGTGAATATTAGCGTCATGTTGTATTTCAAAGAATATCGGTTAATCATCAAAGATTGGTTCATCACGATATATGCAAAACTAACTGCATAATTGCAATTGTTCTCTATTTTCAGCACAACGAGAAAAATGCGATATGAAACATGTTTTAGAAATATGAAATATTGTTGTAACGACTACGTTTTGTACGGGGATAAATGTTATGGTACGTATATTACACGCACATCCATGTCAAATATCACCTATAAAAATATCAAACTTGCGTTGTGGATATGGCATAACCAGGCATGTCAACCGGTACCTATACCGATACCGGTACCGGTACCGCCGGTTCCCTCATACTCAACCGTCACCGGTACTGTTGCTTTTGTCCCGCCGGTACCGGGGCAAAATTATTTTATGGGGAAATTCCTAACGGGCTAATAATTCGTCCCCTGAGTTCCAATGTGTTCTATGTGCCGACTGGCACATAGAACACATTGGAACTCAGGGCACGAATTGTGTATGGCACACTTACACGACATACTTTCAGCTTATTTGTGAATGAACATATCAAAACACTCTGAAGGGGCATGTTCTGTCTGCAGCATCACCTCGACAAGGCCGATCATTTTAACTTTCCAAACGTGGCATCAAAGACAATGAAAGTACCGTCATCGGCTACTTCAAAGAAATTATTCTGTGTCGACATCAAAGTTATCATAAAGCACGATTTTCGGTTTGAATACGAATTTCTCCCATCTGATTGTGATGTCACCCAGTTGTTGACTTGTCTCTTATCCGGTACCGGTTTCGACGGGACAGGCTCTGTCCCGTCCCGGTACCGGTTTTTTTTTTTATACCGGCGGTACTTTGAAAAGCCTGTGCATAACACACGTATTTACTCTAATTCCTCTATATTTACTGAAAGCATTATCAAACGCAACCACCGGGTCCAATCCGCGGTATTCACAAAATCGCCATTCAAACGTCCTTGAATGTGCTCGCAAGCGATATGGCAGATTGTCGGTACTCTTTGGAGTGGACGTTTTAGTTGAACTGTTGAAAAACTGCAATTTGAACTTGGGCCAATTATTTATTTAGTTATTGGTGTTTAAGGTCACATATTTATGCACAATGGCTAATCATGACCTGAACAGTTTTACGGATGGGGAAGCCGGAGTACCCGAAGAGAACTACTGAGCAACGGCGAGCAACTGTCAGCTACCCAACATACTAATTCCACACAAGCAGGGTTAGCATTGGCTGAAGACAGGTGCACCATCGGCGTGAAATACGGCTTACTACACATCGCCACCGTGCCCCCACGTGGGCAGTGGGGTTGAAGTGTCTTTCCCAAGGACACAACGCGGTTGCCACAGGTGGGATTCGAAACGAGGACCTTTCACTGGGGCCAATACTTTAAAACGTTTACAATTGTATTTTCTAGAATTGTATTTTCTACCTACTAATATAACTGACTAAAATCAATCATAAGCATTTTCAAAGATCTGGCAATTTGCCAGTTGGCAAATTGCCACATCTTTGAAAATGCTAGTGGTTCATTTCAACCCATTTAAAGTCATAACTGGAAAAAAAAACAATCTCGTTTTCTTTCTTAATGCGGTCTTAATTACATAGCCCTTCCTTCGGGTTATTTCGACCAACTGGTGTTAGTGTCCCGTGATCGAAACGAGATCCGATTGCCAAAGAGAGAACTTTTGTGCTCATGACATGGACGTTAAAATATACTGAGGTCTTTATGGCCGATGTGTACATATGGAAGAAAAAGGCATGATTATAATTTAACATTCCAACATCAAACTGACATGGGGACATTTAACACTGTAGAAATGACCCTAGAAAATAAAAACATCTGAAATTATAGTCACGCCTTTTCGTCTGTTTGACGTTAACCTCTCAAAACAAAATGCGTATAGATTGAAAAGATGAGTACGCTGATATTAGAGACGGGCGGTACCGGTATTTTTAGGCGGGGGTATACCTCGGTATCGACTCGGTATCTGACTTGACAGGGATTTGCTGAGAGTACCAAAGAGGAATTCACATCAGTAAAAACACAATAAGTTGTTGTAGTATCACACTATCACATGTTATAAATGACACTGCCAATGAGCTCAACAGTGGCATTCTTTCCCGACCACAAATCATATCTTCAGTAATGGTGTGACTTATTCTAAACGCAACTTAATGTTTAAGGACCTATTTCGGGCTTTTACGATCTCAGAGCATGTGCCCTGACAATGTCATCTTTAGGAGGTCCTGCTGACAATAGACAAAACACATGGACAGTGATTTCTAGTCAGGTCTTGGCTGCCTTACCAGGCAGCCAAGACCTGACTAGAAATCATTGCTGAGCAATTGGACATATACAGGCTGTAGCCTAGTGGGAATTCGGGATAGTTGCCCAGTTCATTGAGGGTAAACAAAACTGAAAAGAAAATCAGTCACTTCTTTCATGAAAATGAACCTTTCGCCGGTTATGAGGCCTCAACAGGGCCTTATACATAGCGAATGTAGGAAAATGTGGAAATTCAGACGTTTTCGGTATTCAACGTTTTGATTCGGTTCAGTTTTTCGGTATACCCATGATATCGGTATCAGTTCGGTTTTTCGATATATTGCCCATCTCTAATTAATAATGATCATTTTTAACAAATTGATTGCTAATTTGTTGGAGTCAAAAAGAAAAAGAGAAAAATGAAAAGAAAGCCCGAGACATCGGGATAAGACAACAACTCATCACAATAATTTAACTTACCAAATATGTTGTATATGGAATCTTTGGTATACCGTTCGTGATGGTATATTTGAAGGAGTTTGCAGTGAGTAACAAAATAAACGATAGCTGTAATCTGTTCTGTGGCTTTGTTTTTTAGAACATCCTACTAACAATAGACAAAACACGTGGACAGTGATTTCTAGCCAGAACTTGTCTGCCTTAGCAGGCATCCAAGACATGACTAGAATCCACGGCTAAGCAGTTGGACATGTACAGGTTGTAGTCTAGTGGGAATTCAGGAACATGTCCAGTCCAATGAGGGTTAACAAAACTGAAAAGAAAATCAGTCACTTCCTTCATCAAAATGAACCTTTCAACTATTATCACGCCTCAGTGGGGACGTTATAAATAGCGAATGTAGGAAAATTTGAAAATTTAGACGGTATCGGTATTCAACGATTGGTTCGCTTCAGTTTTTTTTTGGTATTCCCATGATATCGGTGTGGGTACGGTACTGCCGATCTCTAGTTTAATATATTGCCTTGAACTATTACTAACACATAAAACTTCCAATTCTTGTTTGGGTCATGACTACTGAATAAGTCTGTTTGTCCTAATTTCTTTACAATATTCACTCAGTCAGGACACATCCTTGTGATATTATAGTGATTGGCATTCTTTTATATTCCCTTTTCAGCACCGAACGAACAGCCTCCATCTACCGGAGTAACCATTCAGCCCGTGAAGGGACAAACGTTGACATTGACAAAAACGAAATCAATAGTAAATGATGTCACAGAGGGCTGGAGCAGCTGGTCTTCATGGTCTAATTGTTCTCAGCCTTGTGGTGGTTGTGGAAATCAAAACCGAACGAGAACTTGTGAAGGATCTTCTTGTGGGTATGTTTTACAACATATCTTCGTTATATATTGGTCTATGGTTCTAGCTTTCAAACATAGGAGTCTCAATTAGTGGAAGATCTATGAAGATGCAACTGCTTGAATTTAATTTTTATATTGCTTATGTCAAGCATGAATTTTGCCTAGCATTATGCCATATCCGAGCCACTGAACCGAATACTCTAACGTTTTTCAGAAGATGGCTCGGACGGAAGTCGATCTCGGATCTATGGCACTCCATCACACCCAATAAATACTCTGCCACCAGCCAATCTGAGCAAACGGTAACACCCATCAGTTGCTCAGTTGGTGTGATGGCACAGAATATTATGCTAAGCGATTGGGTGCCGCAGATCCGAGATTGTCTCCCATCGGGACCAGATTCAGAAAAAGGTAAGAGTTTTTTTCAGTTCAATAGCTCGGACCTGGAAAACCACTTCATGTGCCACTCACTGGAACGAGTTCGCCGAGCTGGTTCCATTGAGTCATGTGATATGGTTTCCTCGAACGTTTTTGAAATAGTTTAAAAACAGCAAATAAAATAATAGATTTTGATATCCTGTGTGTTGGGTAAAGTGTTAACACAGTAATTTTACCATAACATTTTAGGGTAGATGCAATGGTAGTTGTTTTATTATTATTAAAGGTAATTATTTAAAGGCCCATTTACCTCTTCTGCTGATAAGTTGATGATGTCTAATGGCTCACGGAATTTAAAATTGACTTCTCAGAAATTTTCATTCCAGCCGAGGTTTACCGAGGGTCAAACAGAGTTAAGTAGATCATGCTAACAAATGTTTGTATGCAATCAGGACTAATTAGAAGCGATCGGAGTTTGGGATTCTTTAGATCACAAAAAACGCGCCATCCATTAAAAGAAGAGAAAACGTGACTCTTGTGGGGATTTCTTTTGCATGTATTCTTTGGCTTTTCATTCAGAAATATCTGGCTTGTTTCCATAAAGGGATAACACATTTTTAACATGTTATTTAACTCCTTATATACACAACTAGCGGGCGTTTCTTGCCCCAAAAATCCCGAATAATTGAAAATGTCATGCTTTGCACAAGATGTATCAGACGAGACAATAAATTCTATAAACTGCTATTTGCAGAAATGAGAGGGAACAATCGGAGTTGCAGACGTGCAATACAAATCCATGTTCTATGAAGACGGTGCAGTTATGTCCACATAAAGTGAAAGTAATGGAAAGATGTGGTAAGATGTGGAGTTGGGATCGTTGTGAACGGTGAGTACACCTAGTCGCCATGTCAACGGGATCTAATCTAAGTACATACTCTCAAAAATTGATATATACCTCGGTATAATCTAATCTCCATTAAATATTAATACTATGGCATTTTGCCATAAAATACAGAGTAACTTTTGAGAAATTGTTGGATTTAGGAACCGTTATTCAAATGAGGAAAGCCCAGTACCATCACAAAAGCATTTAACCCCTTTCCCAAGTAACGGCCAAAACCGGCCAGCGCTATTCACAAAAATCGCCAATTAATTTTCATTATTTTTTTCATTTTTTGTCTGAAAAAACATAGGTTATGACCCCTCTTTGGAACGAGCTCACCGAGCTCGTTCCAAAGAGGGGTCATAACCTATGTTTTTCAGATACAAAATGAAACATATTAGTTATTCAACAATTTTATTTGCAAGTGTCGTCTGCTTTCCATGTTAGGTAAAGGGTTAAAGTCTTTAATATACAAGCTGAGTTTTACATTCCGAATCATGCATTTGTGATTGCAGATTCAAAAAGCAATGGAATTCTGTAAAGTCAAATATATTGACAGAGAAGCATTTGATGTAGATTTATGTAATTCTGTCGATGCACTCATGCAATTAGATGATATCCATGAACAGCAGTAGACTGTAACGATCAACGTTGGAATGTCTTCAATAAGCATGCGCCTATGAAGACGAAACTCATAGTGCATTGCGAACATGTTCCCTGGTTTACAACACGGGCTCAGCATCTGAAAACTGAGACTCGTGGGAGTGAGAGGCACTGGCTCAAACATAGAACTCCCGGAAACTGGCAAACCTTCTGTAAGAAGTGAAATCACTATAATAACTACTTAAATAAATTTAAAACTGAATGGTTCGAAGAAAAAATCTTGCATGTGGAAATGACGGGATACAATTGTTTGATGTTTCAAACCTAACAGGTAAAACGAGATTCAATCCTATGTCAGAAGACAAATCCAAGTATGAATTGTTACTGAAATTTTTCTATATTTTTCCACAACAAACTAAGCTCTCTTCGAGACGAACTAATTGATCACACCCTATCTGTACCTCCTAAAACGAATGTCCCTTCTTTTGGTATTTTCTCTACTGTAGATATAGAAACAGTATCCAAGACAATTATAAAGGTTAAGCCTGCAACGTGTGCTCTCGATCCCTTTTATCACATATAATCAAAGAGCACTGTACAATCATGGCACCACTTATTACTAAAGTTATCAACCTTTTATTTTCTTCTGGGATCTCCCCAGATTGTTGGAAGAAAGCAAGTTTGAAGCCTTTGATTAAGAATCCAAAGCCTGACCCTATCTTGAACCAGAGGGCACCGTTGGACGGTGCAGAATACGCCCGTACTTCCAGAAATTATAACACATTATGCGGGCATATAAAAAAGTCTGGAAAATGGTAAACATTCTAAGTTCAAGGGCAGTAACTCCACCAAGAATCAACCGAGTGGAACAAAATTCGAACTTGATCTGTAAGTATCCATAACAAAGCTATATATAATTTTTTTTTCTCAATATGTCAATCCATAACGAAAAAAAGTCCAGAACACGGTAACTAAGTTCAAGGGCAGTAACTCCACCAAAAATCAACTGTGCAGAACGAAATTCGAACTTGATCTGTAAGTATCCATAACAAAGCTGTATACCAAACATTTTCTCAATATGTCCATTCATAACGAAAAAAAAGTCCGGAAAACAATTCCGGACAGACGGAGAATGAAATTCGAACTTGATATGTAAGTATCCACAACAAAGCTATATACCAAAATTTTTCTCAATATATCCAAGCATAACGAAAAAAAGTCCGGAAAATAAAAAAAAATCATGAAAACTCTAAAAATTCCGAGTGGAACGAAATTCGGACTTGATCTGTAAGTATCCATAACAAAGCTAGAAAAAAAAAATCTCAATATGTCAGTCCATAACGAAAAAAAAGTCTGAAAACGGAAACTAAGTTCAAGGGCAGTAACTCCACTGATGGGAATAAAATTCGAACATTGCTTACTACCTAGCTATCACAGCGTCAATAGAGCAGGTTACTGAACAGAAACCATACTTCTAAAAGTGTATAATGACATACTTAATCAAATGGAAAGTCAGAGGATATCACCTATAGTTGCGATTGATCTCAGTGCGGCTTTTGATACTGTGTGGACCACCAACAGGTTATTCGGATAATATTAGTTACACAGTTTGCTGATGGCCTAATATGGTATATATGGTGTCTGTTAACTTCATGTTGGACGAGAGCGAACTCGTCCAATATGAAATTAACTGACACCATATATACCATATTAGGCCACCAACAAACTGTGTAATGCATATATCTTACTTGCTGCATCGATGCACAGAACTAATAACAACAGCGATCAAAATCAAATGAGAGAATTCTCACCATGTGTTCACGTGTCTTTGCCTTGTGACAATTTATGGGAGAGTGCCAACAGGCACTCTCACATAAATTGTAACAAGGCAAATTCATACATACCAAACAGTTTCATTTCGAAGGTAACATGACACACATCCACAGAATATGAAGTCTTTTAAGTTGCCTAACCTGCATTTTAGGCCCAATATGGGCTATCAACACTCAATCTTTCAACTTGAAGCGTTTATCGGCTGCCGCCATTTTGAATAATCAATGAACAAAGGGGAGATTACCCATAGCTGTCAGCGTATATTGATGTAGACGGGCAGTATATGGTTTTATATGCAGTCTGCATGTGACGTCTTTGAACCAATGAAATTCCCAGATACTTGTAGGAGGTAAGATATTGTCTGATATCTTTGGTGTGAGGGGAAAAGCCTTAAACTGGATTGCCTCATTTTTTAACAATAGACAATATGAAGTCCACATTAGTAAAACGAAATCAGGCAGAGGCAATATTAAGTATTTCGGTGCCACAGGGTAGCATAAACGTTCCTATATTCTTCACATGCTACGCTAGCAACTTGAGTTCTTGCGTGATGGACAACCAACAAATTGCTAAATACGTAGTGTCTACAACACCTTCCAGGCCGGGAGACATGGTGCTGAAACTCAGACTGTAAATGACTTTTCTTCCACTTTAAATGATTTGAAACATTTAAAGTTGTCGAACAGACTGAAATTGGGTGAATCAAAAACTGAGTTCATAATGTTTGGGATTAAAAGGCTTCTCCCTAAATGTGTCACTGAATCAATCGATGTTTGCATGGTTCAATGTGAAAGATAAGATAAAATTAAGCGACTTGGTATGCATTTGATACCAGCCTGACTTTTCGGCATCATGTCTTTCTCAAACCTAGGGCAGCATCGTGTGCTATGTTCAGAATTAAGAAACTCATACCTTATCTCTGACGGGACAAATGTAAAAAAACTGGCCAATGTACTGGGTTTTTTTGCCACATGGACCACTGAAAGTCTTTTTAACCCTTTACCCAAAGTAACGGCCAAAACCGGCCAGCGCTATTCTCTAAATTCGCCAATTTAAGTTTTCATTATATTTTAATTTTTTGTCTCAGAAACATAGGTTATGACCCCTCGTTGGAACGAGCTCTTCGAGCTCGTTCCAATGAAGGCTCATAACCTATGTTTTTGAGACTAAAAATGAAACAAATTAGTTATTCAAGAATTTTTTTTGCAAATGTCTGCTTTTCATGTTAGGTAAAGGATTAAATAAATTTACCGCAATGTCGACTTCAGCCTTTCCAAAGAATACAGAATTTTGCCGCAGAAGAATTTGGGGCAGAAGCATACTCTCCAGCACATCTGGTGTGCTTTAAGAACTACACTCTCTTCACATATCAGAATCAAATTGAATTTAAGATATTGTCATTGGTCTACAAATGCTTGAATAACCTAGCACCCTCTTACTTAGCAGAACTGATTCAATATACACCAAGCTCTCATATCATTAGGTCTAGTAACAAACGGCTACTCAAGGTACCTTTTCACAGACATGTTACGTTTGTTGATAGATCATTTGGCTTTCTCTCTAGAATTCTTTGCCAGAAGATGTAAAGTCCTTTAAGACATTTCAGATCTTCCAAACCAAACTTAAAACCTATCATTTGAAGAGGGCCTTCAACATAGTCTAGCTAATATCATACTGATTGAGACTGTTCCACGCCATGGAATGTTTGTCATTCAGTGTATGAATGAGAAACAGTTATGAGCGCTATATCTAGAACTTATTTATTATTTATTATTATTATTACTTTTTAAAGAACAATAGGCCTATCATGGAGAAAGGGGACCGGCGCGTATGAAAACCCATAAGGTACTGATGAAGACACATATATATTGCAGAAATTTCAAAGTTTGTGCGTTTTGTACTTACCTTTTACAAAAATGGCAAGCTGTTAAAAATTCGATTATTATCCAGTACTATATCACTGTCACTTACTGAAGAACATTTACATTAAAAAACGAACTCTTCAGTGCATATTTTAATAGCCCTGATTTACTTGAAGTATTTTAACCTCCACACACCTGTTAATTACAACTGAAAGTTAGTAAAGGTAAGTGGTTGATAACTTTATCATTTTACTGTAAACAGAGAGAAAAATATCACCCAACCCCAAATAACATTTCACTATAAATCTACAATTATATTTGGTAAAATTACCGGTAAACAAAAAGACTCAGGAGGGCGACTGCCCCCATAGTCTAACAGTCATTTCACAATGATAAAAACCCCTGTACCATCGATATTTTAATACCATCCACTGGAAGCCGTTACCCACCAATGTTCTTTATCCGACATGACAAATTTTGCTGTCTGAAAATAGTTACATATATGCAGAGAATGCCGGCTAACTCTGGCCCCGGCTAACTTGGAACTGTGGCCTTACTTGGACCATGGCAATCTCAGAACTGCGGCTTACCCGAACCCACGAAGTGTACTTGAACAAAGAGAGGAGTCGAATATTTATTTTGATTATATACAAAATACAAGATCACAAAATAGGCATATATTCACATAACACACCATATCAGAATTGTAATTTTGATGTACGGCAATACAGTTCTTGTCTTCTCCACATTTTCTCCTCAGATATCTGATACAGATGGAAATATTATATTCCTGTAGGTCCGAGTAAGCCGCAGTTCCGAGTTAGCCATGGTCCGAGTAAGCCACAGTTCCGAGTTACCCAGGGTCTGAGTTAGCTGCAATTCCAAGTTTGTTGGGTTCCGAGTAAGGTGGATTCCAAGCCGGCAGGGTTCCGAGTTAGCCGCATACCAACCCATAATAATGTCGTATGTACAGCAGTCAAAATACTGCATCAGTGGTTCCTTGTCACGCCCTGGCTGCCTCCTGAAGTAGCCAAGATATGACTAGAAATCACCAAAACCACTTGACTCGAAAGGCGTGTTGTAGTAGAAGGTTTGATAGATTAACAGACCCTTAAGAATTAAAACAGACTCGTTATTGTTCCATTAGACATTCCTCCAACATATTATAAAAACCCTTTGTCTTTCAAGATTTCAGGGATTCTTCTGCCCTCGTTGGAAAAAAAGTTTCATGACCCATGCAATTGGGAAGACTTGCGTCATGAAGGTTCCAAATGGGAACTTCTTAGGGAGAAGGAACACACAAAGAATAAGAAATGTTACCTTCATATTGAACTTAGAACATTATTACAGAAGCTACTTCGTGTATAATGCGTGCATAATATGTAATTTTAACAACAAACAGCCGCATGAAATAATGATTAGTCTCTATAACCTCTATTAAATAAATTATTGTTGATTTATTAAATAATGGAGATATTTATGCATTTTGCTACACTTTGTCTACATTCTGTGGCTTTCCTGTTGTATCTAGGCAAGTCTTGGCTGCCTATATAGGCAGCCAAGACTTGCCTAGGAACAAATGACAAGGTTTTGGGGATAAACTTGCAAATGTATCTTACGACTGCCTGATGAGGCGCCTTTTTGTTGCAATAAAAGGTGATTAAAGTCGAAATTGGGCTGTCAAGAGAGAAGAATGAAAATGCTATTTTAATGAGCACTGGGATCGTGAAATGTTTTATTTGAATTGGGAACAATCACGCCAAACTGCCATTGGGAAAGGTTCCCATATTCGGCCCTTGTAGACACCAAAAGTAATCCCTAGATTTTCTGTTCTCCTTAATTTCAATTCAGGCAAGCTGTAGAGGGCAAATGCAATCGCTCATCTCAAAACAACGGGCTGTTCAAAGGACAACTGATATATTCAACAACAAAAGAAACATTAAAACACTTTATGGCATATGTATTAACTCTTTACGACATATTTATTGATTTCAGGTACCAATTGCAGATGAAACCCTGTAGAAAACCCTGTTGCGATGGATACGTGTTAGTTGGTCAAAGGTGTGTGCGGAATCCCGTCTAATGGCACATATTACTTGGGTGGAGAATGGGTCACACCAAATAAAGATATAAGGAGGACATCACACTACTGATTGTCAAGGTTCTCTGGTTGAAAAGTGCATAGCACTTTCTAGTTCCGGTGTTTGTTGTCATTACTACAAGATGTGGATCAACACATTTAAACAGAAGTGTTTTGTGATACTGATAGAACAAGAAGAGCTGTGATGGAAAGGACAATTGGAATGAAGATTTAGCTAATGTGATAAAGCCCTAGTTTAATGCAAAATAACCATTATTATCCTTAACCCTCCATCTAATAGGTCTAGAATGAAGAGCTTATATCATAATCCATTGCAGGTTATGATACATAACATGTTGGTAACCTATAGGAAAATAAATGTTTTGATGCTTTTCCAAATCCTCCGTTTTTGCTACGCCCACCACGCTGTTTATATCTTAACGGAATTCCTGTTAATATCAATAGCAACAACTAACGTGCGATCTCGCTAAGGCGAGATCGCACGTTAGCTGCTGCTCTTTTTTATGGAGATTATGTTAGATGCAAATGGCATGGCATCTATTTATCTGGATACAATGCACAACCTTTGAGTAGCGTTTGCTCCGAAAGATGGCCATCTATGATTGGCAAAACCTGTAGGATTAGGAATTGATGTTATATTGTTTGGTCGTAACTTGTAGTTCGTTCGCGTATTTTCCAATTGAAGTAATCTCCGCATGACCTAAACAATCATCCCGGGGCTACTTCCCGGTCTGCTCTAAAGAGTGCACCATATTAACTTTCAAAATGTTTTCCATAACATTGCTTAAAAACCCCCACGTTGTGATCGTTCCAGTGAGAAATAATAAACTGTTTTGAAACATGTTTTTTGATAGTTGTCGATAGAAAGTGTCGATATGGATAAAGACTCAACAAATAGTTTGTAACATTTTTTTCAGAGAGAAACTGACACAACTCATACAAATATTGAGAGCCTTTTAAATTAATTAGTTTTGGTCATTCACCTTTAGCAGTTATATGGAATTTGACCTTGTACAGGTCACGAAATTGCCATATAAAGTGCTATAAAGAACAAAGCACGTCTTTTCAGACAAACAAAAGATGCCTGATTTTGTTTCCTTATGGCAGTGATTTCTTTCTCTTTCCAGGAGGCAATACTATGAAACTTTTACAACTGTATTTTGTAGAAATGTATTTTCTACCTATTAATATAACTGACTAAAATGAAACATTAGCATTTTAAAAGATATGGCAATTTTCCAACTAGCATATTGCCAGATCTTTGAAAATGCTAATGATTCATTTGAACCCATTTAAAGTCATAATTAGAAAATACAATTCTAGAAAATACAATTGTAAAAGTTTTATGGTATTGGCCCCTGAAATGATTCAAAATAATTACAACATGTGTTAGATTGTGCAGCTTATTCCCATGACCTCCCTAGTTCTTTAGGAAAAAAAGAAAAAAGTCTGAAAAAGCGTTAGGTGTCTAAAGAGACAGTGTTATGTGTTTTTTGATAATTTGCCATTGCGAGTTACTAATTCGTTGCGTAAAGCACCATTTAAAGATTGGATCCTTACCTTAGAAAGATGACAAAGTGTTTCAGTATCCAGGCACAAATGATTGGAAAACTAAAGACCACCAAGTAAACAAAGGAATTCTAAATTCGCAATGAAATTGATGATATGTGAACGTGCCTCGGTTTGTATTAAAACCGGCTGTTTCGTATAGGCGCCCTTCGAACGCGAATATCTATCAGCTCTCCATCACCTCCTTTGGACAGTCTTAATTTTAATGTAACAAACGGAGAGATAACAAGTCGAGTAAACTCTTGTTGAATCTAAGCACTTCAAGAAAATCCCAATTCTCTACTGTTCAAAATTATTCTCATTATGTCTCAGTGCGATAACTATTTTAGATTTAAAATGTCGCATTCATCTAGGAATACACATCGTCGCCTGAGTGCTAGAATGTTCTGTGTCCTCTATGGGACATAGATCATTCTAGCATTCAGCCGACGAATGTCCAGGGACCTCTTCAACAGGGGCATTGATTCGAAAAACACGGTATGCTATTAATAGTTTTGATTTTCGCATCGTGAACAATTCAAGAAAAGGGCAATTTGAAAATAGCCCCTTCTTTCAGATCTAAGCACTTTAATGTGATTCAACGGTTTTCTTATTCAAAATCATTGTTAGCTATTTCACAGATCAGTTGCTATTTTGGAATTAAAATATTGTATTCATCTTTGACTTCTGATGTCAATAATATCTCTAAAAAGGGCGATAACTCAAACCTCGCTGTATGTGAACTGTTTGCTCTGTGAAAAAATTAATACTCTACACAATTAATTAGGATTAACACGATTTTACTTCAAATACATATTTTTTTCACGAATTTTTATCGTCAACGCCTCATAAAAAACGTTGTGCGCTTAAATATATAGAGTGAAAATTTTATTCGCACTAACCTTGACATTTTTGCATTAAACTAGGTCATTTAGACTTTTGATGAATGATAATGCGTGGAAGAATTCACAACATTGTATTTATTGTTTTGTAAAGATGGTTTTTGTTAACACGTCATATCTACTGTGTTCCTTTCTCATAAGTGTTTCTTTATGATCTGGCCCTCCCAGAGGATTGGTCAGCTTGGTTATTTGGCTTAGTCTCAAACTATATTGGGGGGGGGGGGGGGGGGGGGGCTCAAAGTGGGCCAGACGTACTATTTGATATTTCCAACATTTATTAAGTTTCGGACTGTAAGGCCAAATAGTTACAAGTTCCAAAATATGGTAATACGTATTAATATGATAGATTTATGTCAACCCAGGGCACGATATCAGAGGATAACTATATAACCCTTTACCCAACGTAATGGCCAAAGCTGATCAGCGCTATTAACAAAAATGTCATTCAATTTTCATTATTTTTTTTCATTTTTGCCTCAAAAACTTAGCTTATGACCCTCATTGGAACGAGCTCGTTGAGATCGTTCCAATGAGGGGTCATAAGCTATGTTTTTGAGGCAAAAATGAAAAAAAAGTTATTCAATAATTTTTTTGCAAGTGTCGTCTGCTTTTCATGTCAGGTAAAAGGTTAAGCATATTCCATACGACATAACTTGTTCTTGATATATATTATTAAATTTTCAGAACGTAGGGAATTAATTGATTTGAGCCTTCTCAAAAATATATGTTGAGAAGATAACGCCGCCTTCCACACACACACGTTCACCTTAACCTTAGGCTGTGTGAGACTTCTCTTTCCAGGCATACGGATTTGGCCTTTGAAAAATAAGGTGTCTCATATAAACTACCCTAACCCATCTCATGCTCTTCCACTGATCCATGTGCAACTAGTTACTGGTTTGCTTGAACGCCAGCGAAAAACATGGCAACGCAATCTCCCTCTAAGAATAGCGTCAAGTCAATCAACGCGATCACTTTATCAGTATCATCAATTGGGTTTCTTGGGAAATAATAACTAAATTGTGTTGTAAATATTCAGTTTGTATTGCCATGGAAACCCCGCACATCAACAACATATTCGTTTTTATCAGTCATCAAAATGTCTGAAAATTGAAAACCATTGAAAAAACAGATTTTGTAAGGCACTATAGGAACACAATTACCTTACTCCCTCCTACACGATACCGATAGTTGGCATACTTATTTATGGCCAATGAACGTTCCGGAAATCCGGTTGTGTAGAGATCAGGGTGCTCTCCAAGAAACGTGTCAAAGCTCCCACACTGTTCCATACCCCATACACCTTCCGAGAGGACCGCCTTACAATCATCCTCATCAATGTGTATAGTCATGTGATAAAAGGGTCGCTAACAAACATTCATCAGTTTATTTCATAACAGCCGTTTTTCTATCTGTCTCTGTTAGCCGTTTGAACACTCGTTTCCTGGAATGGTATCACCTTTGTGTACACTGACAGTGAGATGGGTCAGTACAATATCGATATACAGGAAGGATAAAATAATAACTGCAGTGTGCAGCCGTCCGGCTGCAGAATGCAGTTATTATTTTATCATCAATGACCCTGTATAGACTTCTTATGATAAGATAACAACGTGACGAAATTATGCCTTGGACCGAAAAATCAGCCTTGCGGGTTCAAAGGGTTAATGCGCTTCTCAATCTATTGGTTTCTTCGTGAGATACCAAACGCACCTTTGATGAATGCACATTTGCTGGGTCACCATACATTATTTTGTCCCTTGAGTACATCAAGGCGCCATTCACAATGCACCCAGAGACGTCTTGGTGCAACCTGAGACGTCTCTGGGTGCATCAAGACGTCTCAGGGTGCATCAAGACGTCTTGATGCACCCAGAGACGTTATATTCACCCTCATTCTGTTTTCACATAAGCCATGCCTACATATGAGGCAAAATTCAAGACATCATGGATATAAAAGTTCATTCAATGTAAAGTTGATTAACTCTTTTGGCGCGGAATAATCTGAGAAACAGAATTATTAGCGACTAATATTCATCAGGAATTTTACAAAAAGTATAGGTTGTTAGACTAAAGCGTTATTAATTTAAAAGATGTTCTAATGATCTCATTGACAGTTTTTCAAATGATTTTCTGTATATATTTAAATGGCGCCTTTATGCTTTTAAGGTACGGTATCGTTGTTCATTGATGGGACATAAATGGTGCATGAAGCATAGGAATACGTATGTTTGTTCATCTCTTTATCTTACGAATCGGCCGCACCCCCCCCCCCCCCCCGCGTAATATGCAATTTCAGCAGTTGAAAAATATTATTTTTCAAAACATTTCAACAAAACCATATCATGTGACCCCTCGTTGGAACGAACTCGTTGAGCTCGTTCCAACGAGGGATCACATGATATGGTTTTGTTGAAATTGTTCGAAAAATTTGAAAAAATGATATTTAAAATAATAAATTTTGATATCGTCTGCGTTGGGTAAAGGGTTAAAAGCACTTGGAAATGGACACACACAGTTGGCTAAAATGACAACTGCAGTACCTTTCCGCGGTCTGCCGTCTGTCGACTTAAGTCACCTGTCGCGCCAAAAGAGTTAAAACTACAAAATTATACTTTTTCAAATGACCTGGCAAGACATTTACTGTCCGAAACAGAAATATCCACCAGCAACTTGTAAGAATGTAAACCTATTTTGTTTATTGCTGTACATACCATTGATGGGGACCGCTCGACCCTGACTTATCTCGTCATGAAAATTGACTTTCGATAAAGTTATCTCTTCTGAAATTATTAGACGGGCGAGGAGGGTCCAATTAAGAATGTAATTGTTGAGAAAGCTCCTATGACATTAGAAGAAAACAAAGCGAAGATTCCTGTTGCTACTTTTGATCAACGAAAACAACAGACACCTCCCAGAGCTGTCTGTTCTTTTCGTTTATTGAAATTCACAAAAGGAAATTTGGCTTTTTATGGCATGCTAATTAGAAGCAACTTTGGCTCTTTTGTTTAGCGAATGTGTTTTAAAAGTAATTTGCAAGTTTTTTTCCCCCAGAAAATAAATAGCAAACTGTACCTCCTAGATCATTATATTAATGGAAAGGATAGAGTCTGCATTATACGTCACGATGGGAGCGCGGTGGCTCAGTGGTAGACTGTTAGACTTCTATGCTAGAGGTCCCGAGTTCGATCCCCATCCGGGACGACCCGTGTTGTGTCCTTGGGCAAGGCACTTTATCCCGGTTGCCTACATGGGGGCACGATGACGTCGTGTACTAAGGCGTACTGCACGTCGATGGTGCACATGGGTGTAACCCCGCTTGATCGGAGCTTGAACAGAGTTAGAATGTTGAGGAGCTGACAGTTGCTCGTCGATGCTCGGTGGTTCTCTCCGGGTACTTCGGCTTCCTCCACCTGTTAAACTGTCACCGACATGATATTACACTGGCTGTTAATGTGTCGTTAAACCCTAATAAAAAAAATGTACTGACACCTTTAGAAAATTAAGGGGCTCTAACTTTCATGTAAATCTCTTCCAATGTCGAAAACTGTCAGCCATGTTCAATTAATTCCAATCAACTATAAACGCTTGTGTTACTAAAACGTGTTGCAAATGCGAGAGCATGGCATTTTAAACATGGTGAATCCCTTTTCAAAATAGCCACGAAACTTCAGGATGAATACATCATACTAAGCTTGAATCTTTATCCTTTCGAAACTTAGCTCAAAACTTCACACCTCCACGAGATCGTTCGATTCGAGTTACAAGTTCAGTTGTGTGCTTTGGTTTTTTGACTTTACTATGGGAAATATCCACTGGAATGTTACATAAACGTCATCAAAGTTTTGCAAGACATGAATGATCCCCTTACATTTGAAGGCTGGAGAAGTTGTATATGTTGTTATCAAAGAATTTAACTGTCTTCATGTTTGTTTTCCACATATTGTTGTACAAATTATCATCATAGTCCCAATGTCCATATTTATTTATTCATATGTACATACTGTCTTATTCATTTGTGTAAATAAACATTGTCCATCACAGTGGTGTATTTATTCTCATTGCTAAAAGAATAGGTGGCTTGAGAAATACCGTGATTAGTTTCCACCCAGAGAATCAAGCTCTCGGATCGCAGTCTCATTCTATTCCGTTCGACCGTAGGAGCGCGGTGGAGTTGCACGCTAAAAACTAAAGTGTTAAAAATTACTCTTGAAGTGCTGAATTTAACACTTACTAAGTGCTGAACTAGCAGTTTGTTCAAGTGTAGATATCCCAGAACTTGACAGGTGTTACAATAACACCACTTGACTAGTGTAATGTCGCGACACTTAAAAGGAAACAACGCAGATGACGCGGATCAGGCTCGAACTCTCGAGCCTGATCAGCGTCATCTTCGTTGTGTCCTTTTAATTATGTACCTACCAAGCGCAAATCAAATTATGGACGATTCTGGAAGAACCACCAATGCTAGACACATGGGAAGTGCCATCCATTCAAGTTTCAGATGTCTGACGATTGTAATGTCTAAGTGCTTAAAGCATTGCACTTTGAGTGTTAAAATCAAACCCTAAGAGTTAGAATGGGTTTAACACCTTGAAAGTGTCAGTTTTAACACTTTAGTTTTTAGTGTGTGTGTACTAAGACGTACTGCACGTCAACGGGGCACATGTCTACAACCAACGCTAACCCTGCTTGTGTGGAGTTAGTATGCTGGGTGGCTGACAGTTGCTCGCTATTGCTCGATGGTTCACTCCACGTATTCTGGCTCCACCCACCCGTGAAACTGTCCAACATAAGGGGACCCTGCCTGTCGAAAGTGTCAAACTCCAATAAATAAATAAATAAATAAATAAATAAATAAATAAATAAATAAATAAATAAATAAATAAATAAATAACTTCCGTTGTTACAATGTGATGTCCTTTTACCCATAAAGATATACGCATATTCTTTCGTTGCCCAGTTGTATATATTCTAATCAATAAGTATTTAATTCACCTTGAAAACATTATGATATTAACACAATTAGGGGAACTATGCGGCGTTATAATAAAACTACAGCTGTGGTGTGTTTTCATTCATAGTGGTAAATGTTATCAAAGATTCTGTCCATACACAGAACGACACGTGCGTGTGAATGGGATAACCGATATGGCACGAGTGTCAGCGCGGAAGGATAAAACGAGAGGTCGCAGGCCTCGAGTTTTATCCTTCTGCGATGGCACAAGTGCCATGTCGATGAAACCCATTCACACGCACGTGTCGTTATTTGTGTGAGTGTTTGTTCAGTAGGGGTGCTAGAATTTCCCCGAGAGGCGGTCATATACTATCCCGACAAGCTGACAAAAATGAGGCAGTTTCCCGACGGGGAGTCCATCTCCGACCCCCTACAACCGATCTTCCCAGACCTACCCTGCCCTTATGCGCCACCACCTGTTTGTTCCATCAGTCCTCCCTGACCCTTCATCGAATCACCACTCAACTGAGTCCGGTCATAGTGGATGCTTACAGGAAGGCCAACGAGGTGAGGTAGAGGTTAAAATGGGGTGAAAAGTGCGAAGATAGGATGAAAAAGCCTATTGTTTGTTTGTTCCCTGATGTCTCCCACCCCGTCCATCAAGTCAACATAATTGGCATGTGTAATCAGCTTAGTCCAGGTTGGGGATATCTGGCGGGGAGGGAGTGGGGGAGGTGGAGAGGCAACGTGTGGAATGAAATGAAACGATGTATTCGTATTGCATTCGTTTTATAATATGCTTGTCTCAGTTAGTTTGCTTCTACAATTCTCTTTGATTATATTCCTCGGCTTGCAATCGATTTCTTTTCGTGTTATTAGATGGGGAATCAGTCAGAGAGGTTCAAGCAAATAGATTCAGCGGATGACCCCATATAAAACTATTTGATCTGCTTCAAGGCTTGCACACATTAACTGTATGGACGGATAATATATGTAGACACCCACTACAAATCTAGAGGGTTGGGAGTGTCACAAATGAGGGCCAAAGGTGTAGAATGGGTTGGAAAGCTGAACAGGTATTGTTTCTTGAACTTTTTGATTATCTCCCCAGATTTGCAGCGGATAATTTTTCCATCCTTGGGCGGTGAGAAGCTAGTATAATTAAACTAGAACTATCACTGAAGGTGATTAATACCCCCGCTTTGGGTTTTTAGAGGAATGCACTTCTGATCATGTAGGCGAAGGCCATAAGGAAATGTATACATAAAGATCATTTTTTGTTGTTGAAATTTGTATTTGCATGTGGCCTTCCACAGAACAGCACTGAATACTTAAAGAGCCCACACATATATGGTTTACATTTGGAAAAACACATTTACAATGTGCAACATGTATTCAAGATCGGTTCATTAATGTAGGAGGAGTTGCACACACAAGAATCCCATTTGAAAACCCATAATAAATCAAAGTTAAAGGGAGATAACCTGGTTAAAATTGTCGCAGATCAAAAATTTGGGAATATGCGTATGTTCACTTAGTTGTGATAATGTTTGAAAGGTTTCGTCAAAATTGATTGATAAATGTAGGAGGAGTTGCACGCATAAGAATTTCATGTAGAAACCCATAATAAATCTAAGTTAAAGGGAGATAACCTAGTTAAAATTGCCACAGCTCAAAAATTTTGGAATATGCGCATGTTCACTTAGTAGTGATGATGTCTGTAAACTTTCGTCCAAATTGATTGATAAATGTAGGAGGAGTTGCGCACACAAGAATTTCATGCAGAAACCCATATTAAATCAAAGTTCAAGAGAGATAACCTGGTTAAAATTGTCGCAGATCAAAAAGTTTGGAATATGCACATGTTCACTTAGTAGAGATGATGTTTGAAAGGTTTCATCAAAATCGGTTCATTAATGTAGGAGGAGTTGCGCACACAAGAATTTGTTCGAACGGAAAGACATAATAAATCTAAGTCAAAGGGAGATAACCTGGTTAAAATTGTCGCAGATCAAAAATCTTGGAATATGCGCATGTTCACTTAGTAGTGATGATGTCTGAAAAGTTTTGTCCAAATTGATTGATAAATGTAGGAGGAGTTGCACGCACAAGAATTTCATGTAGAAACCCATAATAAATCTAAGTTAAAGGGAGATAACCTAGTTAAAATTGCCACAGCTCAAAAATTTTGGAATATGCGCATGTTCACTTAGTAGTGATGATGTCTGTAAACTTTCGTCCAAATTGATTGATAAATGTAGGAGGAGTTGCGCACACAAGAATTTCATGCAGAAACCCTTAAATCAAAGTTCAAGAGAGATAACCTGGTTAAAATTGTCGCAGATCAAAAAGTTTGGAATATGCACATGTTCACTTAGTAGAGATGATGTTTGAAAGGTTTCATCAAAATCGGTTCATTAATGTAGGAGGAGTTGCGCACACAAAAATTTGTTCGAACGGAAAGACATAATAAATCTAAGTCAAAGGGAGATAACCTGGTTAAAATTGTCGCAGATCAAAAATCTTGGAATATGCGCATGTTCACTTAGTAGTGATGATGTCTGAAAAGTTTTGTCCAAATTGATTGATAAATGTAGGAGGAGTTGCACGCACAAGAATTCCATGTAGAAACCCATAATAAATCTAAGTTAAAGGGAGATAACCTAGTTAAAATTGCCACAGCTCAAAAATTTTGGAATATGCGCATGTTCACTTAGTAGTGATGATGTCTGTAAACTTTCGTCCAAATTGATTGATAAATGTAGGAGGAGTTGCGCACACAAGAATTTCATGCAGAAACCCATATTAAATCAAAGTTCAAGAGAGATAACCTGGTTAAAATTGTCGCAGATCAAAAAGTTTGGAATATGCACATGTTCACTTAGTAGAGATGATGTTTGAAAGGTTTCATCAAAAACGGTTCATTAATGTAGGAGGAGTTGCGCACACAAGAATTTGTTCGAACGGAAAGACATAATAAATCTAAGTCAAAGGGAGAAAACCTGGTTAAAATTGTCGCAGATCAAAAATCTTGGAATATGCGCATGTTCACTTAGTAGTGATGATGTCTGAAAAGTTTTGTCCAAATTGATTGATAAATGTAGGAGGAGTTGCACACACAAGAATTTCGGAAAGACGTACGGACGGACGGACGGACGGACGGACGGACGTACGGACGTACGGACGTACAGGGCGATTCCTATATAGCCCCCACTTCTTCGAAGCGGGGGTATAATTACATTCAACAGATAACTCGATAATGGAAGTCTGTAACCTCCCGGCAAACTTTAATTGTTTGACGGATGATGTGCCACCTTTCTCCTCAATACAAGAGGGGCTGTTCAGGAACCCATGCATGAGAACCAAAGGCGTGAAATGTGGCGGTAACGTGTTTTCGTTTTGAACTCGTTCTCTTTGATTACCTCCCTTAATTTGCTTCTGCAATCTTCTGATTGTCTCTCTTGATTTGAAATATTCAACTGTTCCGTCCTTGTGTGTGGATGTGTGTGTGTGTGTGTGTGTGTGTGGGGGGGGGGGGGGGGGGGGTTGTTGTTGCCGACTGGATATGAAAGTCTTTGACCTCCTTCAAGACTTGGCAAACATTAACTGCGTGGGCAGTTGATTGCATACAACTTCCCAAACACCGAGTGTATACATGTATCGTCTCTTGGGTGTAGCAAACCGCCATGGACTTCATTAGTCATCAGTAAATCAGTATTTCCACTTATTCTTGGTTATATCACAGTCACAGTCCCTCACCCCGGCTCACAGTCGGAAAATAAAAACAACGCGAAAGACGCAAATAACACCAGAAAAGACCGAGGACTGAGCGCAACAGAATCCATCAAAAGCCACATATGCCGAAGAAACATGGCAAGACAATTTGTCCGCACCCGGTTGCTTTTTTCCTTTCCTAGACTCACACGAAAGTTCAAGCTAAAAGCATTAAAAGCCCAGAAAGACAACGTAAATTTGTTGTGTGTGACATGCGCGCAAGAGTAGTTGCTATGAAAAATATGATATGGTGGCATCAAATTTGATGGGATATGGAGAGCGATTCTTCCGTATAATATAATATATGTATCGATCTGAGGAATGGCTTGGGTGGACATTAACCATTTACCTATTCACGAAAAGCAGACGACACTTGCAAACAAAATTCTTTAATAACTAGTTTTGTTTCATCTTTTGTCTCAAAAACATAGGTTATGACCCCTTATTGGATCTAGCTCGACGAGCTCGTTCCAAAGAGGGGTCATAACCTATGTTTTTGAGACAAAAAATGAAAAAAATAATAAACATCAATTTGTGTTACGTTGGGTAAAGGGTTAAGATTCACGTTTAGTTCAAATATTCTATATGTGTGCACTTTTGTAATCACGATAGTCCTCTCCACATCCACTCTCACCAGCCCTTTGCAACAGTGTATCACGTAACGACAATGTGTCAGCAAAGTCAAAGGTTTCGCCACGTTTCTAGTTATGTTCACGATATTCGTCGACTGTGCGCATGACTACACATGTTTAGTTAACTGAAAATGCTATAATTTCCAACGCCCATAAAAGCAAAAATCAATGATTTTCCACACGTTGGAAAGTAATATCACAAAATTACCACCCAAGACACCGCATTGTATTTGAAAATACACATATTACATGGCCAAGCGCGCTGACGTAATTTCGATATGAATGTTGTGATCCTTTGCTAAACGCGACTATTGGACGGCACTTGCAAATTAATTTCTTGAAGAAGTAAACAAATCGTTTTTTTAGTTCAGAAGCATAGCTTGTGACCCTCATTGGAACGAGCTCCGCGAGCTCGTTCCAATGTGGGATCATAAGCTTTGTTTTGGAGGGAAAAATTGGAAAAATTGAATAAAATTTGAACTGCAGTTTTTGTGAACAGCGCTGCTCGATTACTGCAACTACGTTTGGTAAACGGTTTACACAATCTTCAATTCGTCGAGATTCTATCGAAGATTGGGAACACCGTCCAGTAAATTCCCGGCGCGAATAGAATTTAGTGAAATGGGTTTACATATTTTGTCTGCAATCGCGACTCGTAAAATAGATCTTTTTGACATTTTCATGATTTTGCGCAACGTCGAGGAGCTTTTAGGTTACAATACACTGTTTCCCTGCAAAAAGCGTCTCTTGTGGTTTGCATCCCAACCTTTAATGGGGGATAAAAGTTTCCTGCTTTATCCAATTGGTGGAAAGTGAACTAAGCTTGTAAGTGTGAATAAATTTTAAAGTGCATGTTTTGAAAAAAATATAAAATATTGGTGATAACTGTCTTCTGGCAAGTGTGAGAGAACATTAAAATTGGGTGGGGGCAAGTAAAAGTAGGTCTATTTTATTCATTGCGAAACTGGACAGGAGTACAGGAAGCACTAAATTTGAAGGCAAAAGTCACATGGCGACCTATACTTTTTTCAGTGTATTTTTTTCATGAGGTGATAAACTATGTGGATATAGGGTTGTTTTTCCGAAAATGTGCTTGATGAGGTGGAGAGTGGAAATCTTAGTACTGTAGCCAATATAAAAAAAACAGTGCATTGTAACCAAGAGAACCGAGACAAAAAGACAAGAGCACGAAACTATAAACTTTAAAGTTAAAAATTAAGTACCAATTATAGAAAATAGTTGTAAACCTTTAAATCGCAAATACCATAACGTATCACAGTATAATGTCTTTTGAGGAAACAAGAGGTGAATTCTTGAGCCAGTGTAAATAATATTTGCTGATAAATCTATCTATTTATCAATTAAGCCCCGGCAACATGAGAAAAAAATTGGTCAAAAATGTGTTATTAGAGTTATTTCCCCTGAGTCACTCGCCCAACTCATTCGACACGGCACTTTGCAGCCGAAACCTTCCAATATGGAAAAGCCCATATTCACTCTCTGAGGGTGGACTCATCAATATTTTCAACGTATAAACTCAAGACTGGTCTATGTTCACTGAACAATCGTGTACCTTATGAAATTGGACCTTGTGACCCCGGTTCGGAATGGTGGTCTTACGGGTTGAAATTGTCTTAGAGAACAGGTTACAATAACAATACGGCATTGTGTGTTTGCTTGAGTTTAGGTCTCTAAACATCTGTTGCTATACCAAATATTACTGATAACATTACCCATGTACAGTACGTGGAGAGTGGATTATCACTAAAACACCCGCGGAGTGGAGTATCACCCAAAGTATCACTTCCAAATTCTATACAGATGAACAAAAAAAAAAACACACACACAAGCAAAGTTTCAGCCAATGGACCTCCGGGTTTAACCTGGAGGTCCATTGGCTGGAACTTTGCTTGTGATCGATATGCTTTGCAAGAAATTTGCAATTATTGCTCGGGTGGAATCTCCACTCTGCGGGTGATTTAATGATAATACACTCTCCACGTACTGTAGTAACCATTGTAGAAAAGATCATGCCATATTGGCCATACAAGACTCAACCATTCCTTTTGTTGGGGGGTACGGAGCGACCAGAGGCCAATACCACAAAACTTTTACAATAGTATTTTCTAGCATTGTATTTTCTAGTTATGACTTTAAATGGACTGAAATGAACCATTAGCATTTTCAAAGAGGTGGCAAATAGTCATATATCTCACCTCCTACAAGTATCTGGGAATTTCATTGGTCAAAGACGTCACATGCAGACTGAGTATAAAACCATATACTGCCTGTCAATATCAATATACGCTGACAGCTATGGGTAATCTCCCCTTTGTTCATTGATTATTCAAAAATGCGGCAGCCGATAAACGCTTCAAGTTTTATAAGATTGAGTGTTGGAAGCCCATATTTGGTCTGAAGTGCAGGTTGGGCAACTTAAAAGGCTTCATATTCTGTGGATGTGTGTCATGTTACCTTCGAAATGAAACTGTTTGGTATGTATGAATTTGCCTTGTTACAATTTATGGGAGAATGCCTGTAGGTACTCTCCCATAAATTGTAACAAGGCAAAGACACGTGAACACATTGTTTCTCTCATTTAATTTTGATCGCTGTTGTTATTAGTTCTGTGCATCGATGCAGCAGCCGGTAAGATATATTCGTTACACAGTTTGTTGGTGGCCTAATATGGTATATATGGTGTCAGTTAATTCCATATTGGACGAGAGCGAAGCAGCTCTCGACCAATATGGAATTAACTGACACCATATATACCATATTAGACCACCAACAAACTGTGTAACTAATAGTATTTTAAATAGAGAATAATTCATTTTAGTTAGTTATATTAACAGGAAGAAAATATAATTCTATAAAATACAATTGTGAAGGTTTTTATAGTATTGATTCCTGGCAGGATGGGCTCCCTGTCAAAGTCCTTTGAAAGTCGTGCACATTCTCTCGCATTATACGGATTTTAATCTTGTCAAATTGCAGTATTTTCATGTAAATCCACATGGAGATCTTCTTCAAAATTTTTAATAACTTTTAAATTCTTTTTCTTCTCTTAAATTTGATTTCAACTTAATGTTTTTCCAATAGGTTGATATGCATCCTATTGTTTACCTTAACCCTTTATCCAACACAGACGATATCAAAATTTATTATTTTAAATATCATTTTTTCAAATTTTTCAAAAAGTTTCAACAAAACCATATCATGTGACCCCTCGTTGGATCGAGATCGGCGAGCTCGTTCCAACGAGGGCTCACATGATATGGTTTTGGTTTTGTTGAAATCTTTTGAAAAAAATAATATTTTTTCAGCTGCTGAATTTGCAAATTACGCGGACGGATGCGGCCGATTCGTTGGGTAAAGAGTTTTAATTGCATCATTTGTCATGACTGTTATCACTTCTTATTTTCATAACATTACAGTGTATTACTAACCCAATTGGGATCATATTCACTCAATCCAGCTGAGTGATTTAGGTTGAGTTTTAACCCAGCTGATTTTCAAGTGTTCTTCATTTAAAATAATTCCTGGTTTTCACACCACATCGTGTTTTCGCCACGATATAGCCATAGTTGCCGACGTGGCGTTAACCCTTTACCCAACGCAGACGATATCAAAATTTATTATTTTAAATATCAATTTTTCAAATTTTTCAAAAAATGTCAACAAAATCATGTCATGTGACTCCTCGTTGGAACGAGCTCAACAAGCTCGTCCCAACGAGGGGTCACATGATATGGTTTTGTTGAAATATTTTGAAAAATAATATTTTTTCAACTGCTGAATTTGCATATTACGCGGGCGGATGCGGGCGATTCGTCGGGTAAAGGGTTAAATACCAATAAATTCGTAAATAAATCGTTCCAACTTATGCTATCCACTTAGATGAACCACACAACAGGCGTTGATTACCGGGCCATGTTATACCAGTAAAACTTAACATTGTTTCCCAACTCTACTTTTCAAGATTTCGACGAGGAAAATTTGGCAGGGAATGACAAAAAATCAGTAAAACTGATAAATGCTCCCCGACAGTTAACAGGCAGATTCGTAAAATTGTTCTCCCTCGTTATGGGAAATCATTTGGCACATGTCTTTGAAATGCATGAAAGGCAACGACCGTAACGGTAGTAAAAAATATGCGGGCAACTTTTTTATAACATGTGCAGGAGCGGTTTACCATAAGGATTCCTCATATCAAATGTCATTGAAATCCATAATCTCACTGCTGAGATATCGCTGCGGATAGACGGACGGACCGATAAACAGACGGATGGGTGGACAGACAAAGCCGCCCTTTTTATAACATGAGCGGGGAGCTTGTCACAGGGATCGCTCGTACCACATTTCATCGATTTCCATCCACTCAATGCCGAGATATTGCTGCAGACGGAAAAAAATCATGAAAAATTGACAAAGTAAGGGCCGTAACTCTGGTAAAAAATATGCGGGCAACTTTTTTATAAAATGGGCAGGAGCGCGGTTTGTCACAAGGATTCCTCATACAAAATTTCATTGAAATTCATCCACTCACTGCTGAGATATCGCTGCGAACGGACGGACGGACGGATGGAGGGCAATACGGCGACTGTATGCTCCCCGAAATGTTTTCTGGGAACATAAAAATTCTAGAATTTCCTACTAACAAACACAGTTTTATGCACTGAATCAAAGATATTTATCTCCGAAAAGAGACAAGAAATGCATTCAATGCCGGGTGTTGTGCAATGGTCTAGTTGTTTAGGTGTTTGACTCCAGAATGACAGACGGGCTTGCCATGAGATCAATTCCCGGTGGGGATCAGAAACCAACATTCTGAATTTCTCCAGAACATTATTGTGCCCTTCAAAATACACACAATGACACATATCCTTCACTTGGTGGTAAACAAGTCCCCACAAAAGCTGCTTAGCAAACCCTCACCCATCGTTCTCTTTGTAAGGACTCTGAGAAAAGGGAAATCTTTATGAGAACCCAAACACTATTGTCTGGGTTCTCACAAAATCGGTTTAACAGACCCCCACTGCCCCAACACACTGAGAACTATTGTCTGGGTTCTCACAAAATCGGTTTAACAGACCCCCACTGCCCCAACAGTGTCTTGTTTAATTAACCCTTTACCTAACACGAAAAACTGACGACACTTGCACATAAAATTCCCGAAGCACTAATTTTTTTAATTTTTTGCGTCAAACACATAGCTTATGGGAGGGCAGATATCCTACCCTACACACAATCTATAGTGAGTTACTCCTGTAAGTGGGGGGGGGGGGGGGGGCAGATGTCCTACCCTACACACAATCTATAGTGAGTTACTCTTGTAAGATCTTTTCATTAACTCCCTGTACGCCGATGTTAAAATATCAAAGTTTTCAACCGTGCATTTTTCCCACAATGCAACTGAGAATTTAAAAAAATATATCTTGTTTGGCAGAGCTCATTGAGCTCTGTCAAACAAGATATAATTTGTAAACTTTTCATGTTACGTGGACAATATGAAGTCAATGATGAAAATTCTGAAATATTATCAGAGTGCTAGGAGTTAATGTAATGTCACCTTCATCTATCTTAATCATTCTCTTCCAAAAAAAATCAATTCAGTTTATTGTACTTTTACACCTTTACGGTCAAGTGTACAGTATAACAAATAACATAATAATAGTTGACAATAATATAATAATACATCAGAAGTACAAGTTATGTCGTTTTGTCTATTGATTGGGTGCTAGAAGCCCATATTTGAGCCTTACTGGAAGGTATTGGTACAACAACTAAAAGTCTTCATGTTCTGTGGATATGTTTCAGACTCAGTTGAAACAAGAAAACATTTTGTCCATATGGAGTCGTCCTGTTGAAATCCATTGCAGAGTGTTCACAGGGATTCTCCAATAAATTGCAACAAGACAAATCCACGTGAACAAACTCTGGCACTACAATTGGTCTGACACTCTACCAGTTAAACCGGACTCCTTGCGTCAAGGAATGTATCTGCAGTTATTATTTTCCTTTGGGGGGATTTTCGCCATATCCACAATCTTAAACGAGGGATTAGTTCCGACCCTTGTTTTGTGTTTGGAGGGATTTAATCCTCCTTCAAACTTCTACTAGGGGCGGGGATAGTTCCATGTCTGTACTTTTTAACTGGGGATTATATGCTAGGGGGATTAATTCCTACAATCCATGGAGAAAGGAGGGAAAAGTTATGGGAACCCAAACACACTTATCTGGGTTCTAACAAAATCAGGAAGACCGACCCGCTTGTACGCCCAACACCCAGGAAAACGAATGTGCAGATTGGCGAATAAACTGAAAAAGATCGTTTCAAAACCTCGCGTGTTTTAGCAGACGAAGGATAGGCGTGCTATAAATGGTAATTTCCAGACCATAAACATACACCCTCGCCAATGACAATCGGCTTGATCATAAGAACAACTAATTAGTCAACAACTAATAATATCAGGCTATCATTTATCAAAACTTATCAATAATTTGATCGTAATTAATTGTGGAAATTGTTATGTTTGTTCTAGGTTCTAAATAATGTCTAACAGGTGTTTTGTATATAATGATCTGATGAATGTTGTAAATGGTCGGAATTCAACAAACGGCATTGCCCAGCGGGACACCGTAGTCGCCTCGTACCAATCGGTCATGGCGCATTATTACAAAGCCAGTAGAAAATTGAAATACCATGGACATATAGCAAATTGTAAGAACTTCGTTAACGCATGTAGCCAGCCACTCTCACGCAACCTCGATCGGAGATGACATTACAGTATGTGGAGAGTGTATTATCACTAAATCACCCACAGAGTGGAGATTCCACCCAAGCAATAATTGCAAATTTGTTGCAAAGCATTACAAGCGCAAGCAATGTTCCAGCCAGTGGACCTCCGGGTTATACCCGGAGGTCCATTGGCTGAAACATTGCTTGTGTTTTTTGACCACATGTACAGAATTTGAAAGTGATACTTTGGATGATAACTCCACTCCCCGGGTGATTTAGTTACAATCCATTCTCCACGTATTGTAAGTATTCGCTTGAAAATAAGGGAAAGGTGAATAAATAAGAATAAACATGAACGGCCGCAGCCTTAAAAAAGAATGATAAGTAATTAAAAATAAAATTTAAAAATGTTATACAACTTCTGCCTTGAGTTCAATTCATGTAGTCCTCTTGGGCTATAGCTAATGGTTTTCGTTTGTCTAAAAGTATAGAGAGAGTGAAATATTTTCAGCTGTTTCTCAAAAGTAATCTCAAATGCCTCGGCTGAATGGTTAAACTTTTACCTAACACAATCAAAGGACATTTAGAAGTGTAGCATGATTTGTGGATAGGTAAATGGACAATAGTTCATTGCTCGGATTCGAGTACGAATTTTATCCTTGAGTGGGGCGCCCTGAGGATTATTCAACGAGGCGTTAGCCGAGTGAAATAATCCGCGCGGCCCACGAGAGGATAAAATCATACTCGAATCCGAGCAGTGAACTTTGGTATTTATTTTACTTTCTCTTCATTTGTTTTCACAAAACAACCCTTTATAATTGATTTAACTCAACCGATTTGTAAACAACAACAACAACAACAACAACAACAACAACAACAACAACAACAACAACAACAACAACAACAACAACAACAACAACAAAAAGCCCATCATCGCTGAGAGTGGAATACGATGCTGGGAGTGGAATACCATTTTCGGCGAGCGGGAATGAGCGGGAATGAGAATACGATTTGTTTTTGGGGAAGAAAACGAATGAAAATAAATAAATAAATAATGTATGCCTTGTTCTTTTAGAAGTATGTGTTATTCCACAGTTGTTCCGTTTTCAAAATGGAAATCCCTTTTCAGCTTTTAAGCACTCAAATCTTACATGTGTATTTTGTCACATCAATGAGCAAGGATATATCAGAGGTCGAGATATCCTTCTCCAAACATGTTAAAAATTAAAGGTTCACTTTGTCCTTGGTGAAGCCTGAAAAGAATACATGCATTCTTCCAGCCGACGTGTGCAGTAGAAAACTAGCAAGAGTCGTTTTTCCTTACTTCTTCTTTTCCGTTAAATACTACATCCAGACATTAGTTCTTGGGATGCTTCCTATAGAATCAGAATCACAGAAAAGACGTAGTATTATTAATGGAGTCACAATGAGACAATTCTTTCATGCTATCCTACGGCCTATTTAGACAGATATTGTACAATAACATTACTTTCTTCTCCTTGACAATACTTCAGACACTCCGCATGTCCAGTCGGGCTTGAAGATGGTCGCAGTGCCAAGATTGGGCCTAATAAACCCGCCTGTCTAAAACTGATGTCAGAGAAAAACGTGCCTCACATACAGGAATTTGCATGCATATGTCACTAGCTAAAATAATTTATTGGAATACCGCAAACAAATTTTCATCTTATTTTCCTTTGAAAATAACTCCAAACCTTCACACCTTGATATCATTTTTGGGGAATCTCTTCCCGAGAGCTTCTCAAGAAACGATGCCAAGGTTTGGAATTAGTAACAAAGAAAACAAAGCACAGCAGAAGTTTTTTTGCAGATATCCTGCAGCTTATTTTTTCAGCTGGTATAACACGAGAAATTTTACGAAGTGCATGGCAAAGGCGTCAACAAACCATGGAAGACACATCACCCACCCGCCAATCGAATGTTCACCCATTCACAAGATGTCTGAAGCGTGACATATTGGTGCCCCTGTCGGACAATCTAACCTCCCCATCGCCTCTTGTTGGAGTGGCGTAGCTTCGGACCCCTGTGTCCAGTCCAGGCCAAATAGTGAGAAGGGCATAGACCAGCACATTTGCACACAAGGTGCGGAAATGACCTTTCAGCTCTTCTGTTTGAATAAAAATCCGAAATATCTCCACCCCAGCATCCCCCTTTCCATAGACGGGTTAAACTTACAGAGATAGGGACCATTAATAGTGAGAAATTTAATTTATTCATTCTACATCGCGTAATTACGGGACGATTACAACGCGTTACTTCCTAATCTTATCGCGTTGATTCACATCGTAAACCTGTCTCGTGTCAGATTATAACTAGAGTTGGTGAAAAATTAATAACTGACCAATATGATATGTAAACCCATAGATGACCGACGAAAACATGAAGGCATGACAGACGGAAACACGGAAAACTTTAATAGTTTGTTAGCGGCCTTGAAAAATGGTGTTGGATGTTTTTAACCCTTTACCCAACGCAGACGATTTCAGAATTTATTATTTTAAATATCATTTTCTAAATTGTTTCAAACAATTTCAACAAAACCATATCATGTGACGCCTTTTTGGAACGAGCTCGATGAGCTCGTTCCAAAGAGGGGTCACATGATATGGTTTTGTTGAAATTTTTCGAAAAATAATATTTTTTCAGCTGCTGAATTTGCATATTACGTGGGCGAATGCGGGCGATTCGCTAGGTAAAGGGTTAAACGATTTTCATGTCGAATGTCTTTGTTGCAGCCGCTGCTTTCATATTCGGCACAGTACAAATGTTCAGCTGCATATAATGTGTGAGGATAATATTGTTGGGTTATAATATATATATTATTAAATAAATACATATATGTATATATGCCAAACCCGAATATATATATGTATTTTATCGGGCGTGCGGCTTCTATTCCAAAGACCAATTACTCCGAAGGTCAATACCCCCGAATGACCGATATTCCGAAGCTTTTAAAACTCCAAATGTCCGATATTCAGAAGCCCACGGTGGCCCAACACTCCGAAGGTCCGATATTCCGGCGATCCAATACTCCGAAGGATCGATTTTCCGAAGGACCAGTATTCCAGAGGTCAATACTCCGAGGGTCCCATACTCCAACATTAAAAGTCTCAAAACCCAAAAAACTGTAAGTATTTTTTATATTGAGATTTAACGACACTTTTGATAGCCAGGGTCACCTCAAGTCGGACAGTTTTACGGGTGGAGGAAGCCGGAGTACCCGGAGAGAATCACCGAGCTGCGGCGAGCAACTTTCATACACAACGCAGTTACCCATGGCGGGGATCGAATCATGGACCTTTCGATTTGAAGTAGCATGCCGTAACCTCTGAGTCATCGCGCTCCCTAAAACTGTAATTGAAAATATAATAACTAGAGGAGAATGTCGTCGCCTGAGTGCTAGAATGTTCTATGTCCCCTATGGGACATAGAACATTCTAGCACTCAGGCGACGATGTATCAGTGCCAGAAGATTGAAAAATATATGGTCTATTTCATTTGAATATGGAAAAAGAGTTTATAGTAAAGGATATACGGAATATGTCAATATGGCATTACCTAAACAAAAGCTATAGGGACTTCCAACTTCTCATTTTCACCAATAGTGGGATATACATGCGGACTTTTTTCATAAAATCTACAGATGAAGAACTTGTCTGCCATTGTCTGAAGCTCCAAGCGAAAACCTAGGTACAGTCAGAAGGTATCACAGAATTTCAAAGCCTTCTATTTTTTACTTCGTACGATTACGGACAGAATATAATGCCATTTCAAACACACCTGCTAAAAAAAAAAAAGAAATAAAAATTGTAAATATTTTACGAATAAAATATGTATACACAAAGTGTACAATTAATAAGTTTATTTACAACTGAATATAAAAATGCTGCTAATTTTCACAAAGACCAAACCCACCAGCTATTAACATTCTTCAAATTTCTTTTTCTTAATCACAAAATTTAATGTTCAAATATTCTAATTTTAAATTTTTCCTGTCAGTCCATATCAAATAATCCACTATTAGGCCGAGCTCGTCAAACACGCCCTATTAAGAGGAAATGAGCTATGGTGCTAAAAAGTGAATGTTTGTGTCGATCAGGAAAAGTATGTTGTTGCTTTGCCGGATCCTCTCAGAGGCCAGCCACGTAGGCCATCTGGACCAGACCTCACACCCATCGCCTGTCTCAAACTATTCCAGGCTTACTTGGTATTTTCAGGATTTGTTAACCCTTTGAACACTGGTGGTATCTTCCATGTCAGTTCAATGTTAGCAACTGGAAGAGTCCATACTCATTATTTGGGGGTAGAGCAATTAATATTTTCAACGTGCAGCCTCGGGACTGCACGTTGAAAATATTGATTGGTTTGCCCAACACTTTAACTCTGGAGTTTGGAGCCATCCTACTTGATGAAAGTATGACTTATCATGTTCTCTGGCCGGAAAACCGGCCTTTAGGGTTCAAAGGGTTAAGTATGTTGAATGATAGATATATATATATATTTATCATATGACTCGTCCGTTTTGTTCACTTTAAAACATTTGATATTCTGTTTTCATATTAATCAGTGATAAATAAAGCCTTCCGTCAATTTCATTGGTCAGTTTCAAAACTAGACAATTTGATTGACTGAACTCATACAACTGGGCCACATTTTCATAATTTGCATAATTAGAGTTGGGAGCTTTCATTGGTCAATTTCAAAACTGATCAATTTGATTGGCTAAACAAAATACAACTGGGTCACATTTGCATAATTTCAGTAGGGAGAATTTACGTTATCTGTCCTATTTAGGGTGGGTTATATTGTATTAATCTTTTACCTACAAGACAAACGCCATTCATTTTTTTTATATTTTCACTTTTTGCTTCCAAAACATAGGTTGTTATGACCCTCAATGGAACGAGCTCAACGAGCTCGTTCCAATGAGGGGTCATAACCTATGTTTTGGAAGCAAAAAATGAAAATGTTTAGTTATACGAGGATGTTTTTTCCAAGTCTGCAACTCAAGCTAGGTGATGGGTTAAAAAGTCATACTAAGTGGCTAATTTGTGCGTGTGTGTGTCATATGATAAATAGAATATGACATGAGTGTTTTGTCTCATATAATATTTATGAAACTCGTCCGTATTTTCCGTTGGGGCTCGCCAGAGGCTCGCCCAAACGGGAAATTCTTAGACTAGTTTCACAAATATCATATGAGAAAAAACACTCATTTCATATCCTCTATATATCGACCAGGAGCCAAATGACATAGATCGCTCAGCTAAGTCTGGTGTAGTCCGCATTACAAAGAACCTCACAACACCTGAACCCTGTTGTGTATTAATCTCTTTTTCAGAACGAATGTGGGAAAGGCGTTTATTTCGTGTTATCTACGAAATATTTTCTGAGGGACCACCTCCCCAACCTTACTCTCCCAAGATGCCACGTTCACAGTCCCTACGCCTATCTTGAATGGCGTAGGCATTGGGAACGAGGAGTCTTACGGAGACTAATCCAAGCCTTCTTGTCGTACAGTTAAAACACGAAGTCCTGTCACGAATTGTACGCTTATCTAGGCTTAATTGCGTGTAGAAATTGCGCGCAGTTGCCATATCGAATGGCATCCAAAGCAATGAGTCACCTGGTTACTCATAGCAAACAAAGACAATGTTTCTGCCAATGGACCTCCGGGTTACCCGGAGGTCCATTGGCTGAAAGATTGCCTGTGCACAGGCCATATGTACAGACTTTGATAGCCTTACTATGGTTATAACGCGTAGATTAGCGCGCAGATCGACGTGCTATCTGTGCGCATTTCATGACAGGACTTCTGGTTTTAACTGTATGAAACCAACCATGTGCCTCAAAGCTCACCTCGCGTCAGAAGTCCTCTTAGCAGTAGTTTCAGTAAGGGGTTAAAGAGAGTGAAGTGCTGAAATGGCATGGACCAATATGAGCGACCACCCATTCTCATGGTTACGTTTCAGGTACATATTCATACATTATAGATTCCACTCTGACACAAATCTATTTTTTCCAGTAAAACATGGTCGCCAAAGCTGTAAACAGGAATGTGACATATATGTAATATATTATCAAATCTGGAGATATTTAAGATAACACCCGACGTATTCTTATCAATTAATTTTATCTTGATGGCAAACCTCGATGGAAGCACGTAAAAAATAATTAACTTTTCTCGCCATTCCGACTTAACCTGTTACGAAACAGTTTGATATCTCGCCAGCAATATTTTTTATCAAAATACAGACAGAGAATTCCACCCAATAGGAAAGACACGGGGCGCACTGAGTTATGTCAAATTTTATTCAAACAGAAATTCACCAGCATTATAAAACAGAAAGTCGTGCAACAAAGGTGATGCCTCTCACCACTTCACTCGGCGCAATGTCCTGAACTGAGCTGAGTGAACTTAAATTGTGCATCAAGTGCAAGAACGTACAAGTTGCAATTTGCAGAAGTTTCTGTCAGTACGTTAATTGCTTCGAGGGACAAATTATGATTCAGAAAAATCCGTTTCTTACAGAAGTGTATTTTAAAGAAATTCTAATCCGTCTGAGTAGATTAGCAATCTGTCCGAACAGATTAAATAATCTGCTCGGCCAGATTAAATAATGCTCGCGTGCAGCTTAGAATAGTGAATTCAAACACGGACTACAACGTATCGGGTCCTCACCACTATGCTACTTGCACCTGAGGGGCTTTGCCGAACTCGATTCGTCACTAAGTCGTTCGTTCTCACTCTTGGGGAAATCTTGATTCCGACTGCTTGGTATCATATGAAAGGTGCCACCGTCAGGAGGCAACTGAGTAGCCTTGCCCAGAACGAAAATCGCCTAGTCGTTTCGCCCCAAGTCAATTATTCCCTGCAATGTGTGGTCCGTAGCAAATAAATCGCGTACTATAAATGTGTGTATTTTACTTATCCAGACTTTTTAAAACCTTCATTAGACCTACATAAATTCTCACTCATTTTTGCATGCGAAAAACAAACAAAACCAGTGCAATGATTTTATTTTCCTCTTTTAGATGTGAACATAATTATGCTCTAGCTGATATCAAACATCGTAAAATAGAAACGAGTTTTAAATTTGACTTTATACCTAGTAGTCCGTGTTCCGATTTACTATTTTAAGCTTCTTGGGGCATTATTTTAATCTTCCCGGGCAGATAATAATACTCGCAGGAAGCTTAAAGTAGTAGTCTACGTTCGTGCATGTAAATAAAGGCAGACCATCCCGAATACCTGTTTCAAGTACGTTGAAATACATTAATCAATAGGCCATCGGTCCTTCGGATAAAGATGCGAGTGCCACGTAAATCTGAAATCAAGGGGAAACAGAAATGTTTATTAGTATAAATCTAAATTGAGTCCAGTAGAAAGAATGCGTTCACGAACCGCAGTTACCGACAATGTGATGCGAAATCCATGGTATTTTTTTGGGGGGTAGTTATCAGATTTACACCATGAAACTGGGAAGCGTCCAAAACTGTCTTATGATCAAAAAGTACAATTCAGCACTACGCCCTTAACCCTTTACCCAACGCAGACAATATCAATTTTTTTAATTTTAAATATCATTTTTTCAAATTTTTTCAAAAAATTTCAACGAAACCATATCATGTGACCCCTCGTTGAAACGAGCTCGATGAGCTCGTTCCAACGAGGGGTCACATGATATGGTTTTGTTGAACTTTTTTGAAAAATAATATTTTTTCAACTGCTGAATTTGCATAGTACGCGGGCGGATGCGGGCGATTCGTTGGGTAAAGGGTTAAGGGTGTGATCGATCAATGACCATCATCGGTTATGTTTGGGCGTTCTATCTATCACATTGACAACGTTCGATTAACTGGGGAAATTCCTTCAGTGTGATGATAGTTGTACAGGCCCACGGTCGTGGACTGGTCGTAATCCAAGCGTGAGCAGCGATGTCCACACCTGCGTTTACCGGGTAATAAAAATCATCATTAGCAAAATTTTATTTAATGAAGCACCGGGTGGTGTTTCATTAACTGAATTGTTTATAATTATACCTATAATTAATGTTTGGAATGTGATATTAATGCGTCCGTTAGAAATATTGCACACCCATGGAAAATGGCCAGTCTTCGGCGGTCGAAGTGTATCCTTGAAATCGCACGACAAAAGATAACTTGAATATCCAATGACAAATAATATGCAGTCGGCAAACGAGGAAGAATTAAAAATAAAATAAAGAAAAAAGAAATAAAATAAAATATAAAAATTCTTTGTCAAAAAGACTTCTTGTTTTACATATATTCGAAGGAAGGTTCATAAAGCAAGAATAAAAGTGAAACTCTGCCAATGAGGAAAAAATTGTAATTTTTGATCTTCATACAAAATACAGGTTTTATTATACATGACAGAAAATATTTCCAGATTATATAAATTTGAAATTTAGTAGCAAGTAATGAAAGTGAAATTCGGTTTGTATAACAAAAGAACTTTTCGAAAATCTTGTTATGGTTACAGTTACATTACTTCTGAAAAAGACCAGAGGCTTGAACTCACATATCCAAAAGCTATAAATATACTTGCGCTCCTCATGCTTTTTCAAAGAATTAAAGAATTCGATAATTACTGGGTGAAAATTCCACTCTGTGAGTGTTTTTTTGGTTGTGAAACACTTTCCCTCAACTGTGAATATCAAATTTCATCATAAGGAAAATAAAGAAGTGCTTTACCGACGAAGGGTGTACGAGAATTGGTTAGAGCTAGAGTTTCGTAGACAGGCACCTGTTTTCAATCGTTTTATCAGCTTGGACATTTTTATAGACAATAGTGAATTGATAGTTGATAAGATTGCAAGATGATATCTCTCCTTATCAAATAGTTGATTAATGTTATTACTGAACCAGAACATAACTTGCTGGTTTGAATATAGGCCAGTCTTGACATGCACTCCATCTTGGTGTCCATGTATGTGTTGAGGACTCCGCTTGAATGGAACAAGTATTCTGTCTTCAACACTTTCAAAACCGAACCCGGAATTGGAGCCATATAATATTAGGATATCGCCGTTTTCGATGGAGGTGACGTTTAGGGAATTTTTTTAGAGATTTTTGAGGTTGAATGTGATCGATCCTGAATAAATTTATTCCTCACCAATACCTCAAAGACTTCATCCTCTCCCTGTCCACCAACGACCACCTCCGCTCACTAGTCACTATAGCAATGTTGTTTGGAAAGCAATTTCTTTCGATATTAAGAGCTTTCATTGTTGTGTGTTTTTCGAGTGGAGACCCCCCCCCCCCCTACCCAACACAAAAATAAGTTTAGTATTACACCTTTTTAACCCTTTACTTCACTGGTTGAGTGCATGAAGCCAATATCAGAGCTTTAAAATAAATGAGGGTACCAGTTTCATATTCACTCAAACGTAAATAATATTTTGTTTGTATACATTTGTTTCATGACAAATTATTGAAGAGTGCCTGCGGGCACTGTCCAATAATTTGTAATAAAACAAATTCTGAATAACAAATTCAGACAACCAAGAATAATGTAGCCCTCAACCAGTTAACACTATTTCATTTCTACATGGTCGTATATCAAATCATACCGTGTATGATGTTTGTTATTGATGAAGTATACTATTTATTTAATATTTATTACTGGGGGTTTAACGACAATTTCAACTGCCAGAGTCATACCGTGTTGGGCAGTTTTAAAGATGAAGGAACCCGGAGAACTCGAAGAGAACCACCGAGCAACTGTCGGACACACCAACTTACTAACCTCGCACAAATAGGGGGTAACAACGGTCGAAGGCATGTGTCCTATCGACGTGCAGTAAGCTTGAGGGCACTGCGACATCGTGTTTCAACTCGGTCATTTGGGAATAAGTGTAAAACCAAGGACACAACACAACCAGGATCGAACCAAAGACATTTCGATCTGAAATCCAGTGCTCTAACCAATGAGCCACCACTCTTGAACAAATCAATTGATTCATTTATTTACTTATTTACTAGGTTTAACGACACTTTCGACAGCCAGGGTCGGACAGTTTTACGGGTGGAGGAAGCCTACGTACCAACCAAGAGAGAACAACCGAGCGACGGCGAGCTACTGTCAGACTCCCTAACGGACTAACACCGCACAAGCAGGGTTAGCACTGGTTGAAGATAAGTGCACAATCGACGTGCAGTACGCCTTAGTACACGGCGCCACCGTGCCTCCCACGTAGGCACTTGGGATTGCGTGCCTTGTCCAAGGACACAACGCAGTTACTCCTGGTGGGGATCGAACTCTGGACCTTTCGGTTTGAAGTCCAATGCCGTAACCACTGAGCCACCTAGCTCCCATCAGTTGATATGATCAGTAATAACTTAATCATATATAGAGTCCGATAGAGCTGTGGTATTAACCATTTACCTAACACAATAGATCGACATTTCCAAATAAAATCTTAATAAGTAAAAATTTTATTTTTTGCATCAAAACATAACTTATAACCCCTCACTGGAAGGAGCTGGACGAGCTCGTTCCAATGAGGGATCATGAGCTATCTTTTGGGAGCGAAGCTCCCCCCCCCCCCCCCCCAAAAAAAAAAAACAACAAAACCCCCCCCCAAAAAAACCATTAAGATTTAGATGACGTTTTTTTGTGAATAACGCGACATGGATATGTCTCTTTCGCTAGGTAGAAGGTTAAAGTGTTAAGTTAGTTCCAAACCTCCCCAGGTTAAGATTGATTCGCCCTTTGCTGTTGTAGAATTCAATTACTACTGAACGTCTCTCCAAAATAGTTTCGCTTTCGCTCTCCTTTTCTTTCACAATTTGAAGAGACTGCAATCTTTGGGGACTCGTTCGGATTTAACTTTCCTGATCCACTACTCAATAGACCTACATGGCACTGCCTGAACCCTCAAAGATTTTGAAAATTAATGGCAGTGACGTGGTTGACAATGTATTTTCCTGTAAAATGTCCACTGTAACATTCAGTGTTTAATAAGAGAGCGTTGTTGAATTTTCAACAATTATAGGCATTTTAAGAAAAAAAACCCGACAATATAAAAAGAGCACTTTAAAAATGATTTCCTGTGCGGCATTGCCCTTTGTAGAATCCAATGGAGTCAAAGAAAGGGGTATCGTAAACTAGGGAAGATAGGGGTATAAGGTGAGTACAACAACTGTATCCCCTCCCCACGTAGGTGATAACAGTGTTGGTATACACAATTCGCTACTCGGTTTGTTAATAGACATGGGTGGTATTGGAATTTTGAGTTCGGTATCGGTATTGTTAGGGGGTTCGATATCGGTTCAGTATTCGGTATCTGACTTGACTGAGACTTGCTGATAGTACCAAAAAGGAATTCACATCAGTAAAAACAGAATAAGTTGTTGTAGTATTCTACCACAATGCTATAAATGACACTGCCAATGAGGCCAACAGTGGCATTCTTTTACGACCACAAATCATACCTACAGTAATTTTGTGACTTGTTCTAAACGCACCTTAACATTTAAAGACCTATTTCAGGGTTTCGCGAATTCAGAGCTTATGACTGCCCTGATCATGCCATCTTTAAGAGGTCCTGCCGACAATAGATAAAACACATTGGCAGTGATTTCTAGTCAGGTCTTGGCTGCCTTAACAGGCAGCGAAGACTTGACTGGAAAACACTACTAAGCAATTGGACATGTACAGGTTGTAGTCTAGTGGGAATTCAGCACAGCTGCCCAGTCCATTGAAGTTAACGAAACTGAAAAGAAAATCAGTCAGTTCTTTCATGAAAATGAACCTTCCAATTATCATTAAACCTAAACAGGGATTTATAAATAGCGAATGTAGAAAAAATGGAAAATTCAGACGGTTTCGGTATTCAGTGATTAGTTCGGTTCGGTTTTTCGGCATGTAGGCTTGCACAGTATATCGATAAACCGATATATACCGGTATTCAAACCAATATCGATTAAATACCGATGTAATTACAAAACTATCGGCTTATCGTCATTATTTATTTACCCACAATTGAATTTTCAAGATGTATTGAGTTTTTTTAACTGTAGCTCAGAATGAATAATATTATCGTTCAACCCAAGGAATCGTCCGCATGTGCCCATAATTTTCAAAAATTTCAACGAAACTATATCATGTGACCCCTCACTGGAACGAGCTAAACGATCTCGTTCCAATGAGGGGTAACATGAGATTGTTTTGTAGAAATTTTTGGAACAATTTGATAAACTAATATTTAAAATAATAAATTTTGATATCGTATGCGTTGTGTAAAGGTTTTCGAACCGCATCATCAAGGCATGCTGATTCGTTCCGACTGTGATGCCTCAAGTCTCGATTGTGGTACTTATGTTCAGATATCTGAACAGTTTTCGATATACCGGTATACCGCGGTATTTTTTTGAATACCGATACCGGTATTCTGTTTTAAATATCGCGCAGCCCTATCGGCATGCCCATGATATCGGCATTGGTTCGGTTTTTCGGTATATTGCCTATCTCTATTTGTTACTTGTGCAGAGCTCGTCACTTGTTCTAAAAAAGCATAACTGATCACGGTCTGTTTGTTTACATGTATAATGGGATGAGTACTGACAGCAGTAATTAATTATCATATATTTAATTTGGTCAGTATGTTTAACTGCACGCATCAAGATATGTCATTTATTCATTGACAAATGAACTAACTAGCTGTTGAAATGATCCAAGATTTAATTTCATCGGGCGCTGAGAGATTTTTTTATGAACTCCATACTGTTACCGAATTTGCGCGGGTGTAAAATCTGAGCAGAACATCAGTGAAACATGTTCACAGCTACCAAAAAAATGTGAGCTTTTCCACTTTCAAATCTTAAAGATTTTTTGTCTAATTTTTCGGTTATTTGAACTTGAGCTGCGAAGCTTCGAAATTCAGTTCGATTCGAAATCGTCTCGATGATTCGATTTAACCCTTTCAACCCTGATGGTATCTTCCATGTCAGTTCAAATGCTGCAGTAAGAAGAGTTCATATTCATTTTTTTTTTTTTGGGGGGGGGGGGTAGACAAATCAATATTTTCAACATGCAGCCTTGGGGCTGCACGTTGAAAATATTGATTGGTCTACTCCACACATCCACTTAGCAGCCATTCTCCTTTGTGAAATTATGGCGTATCATGTGCCTGGTCCGGAAAAGATGACCCCTCGAGTTCAAAGGGTTAATTTGATTCGAATGGTGCTGATTTTGGAAATTCTCGAATCATCGAAATGTTCCCAAAATACCAGCAAATGTCTCCACTTTAAAACCTGTTCAGGGGAGCTGGAGCCAATAATATAAATATTTTACAATTGTATTTTCTGGAATTATATTTTCTACCTGTTAATATAACTGACTAAATTGAATTATCAGCATTTTGAAAGATATGGCAATTTACCAACTGGAAAATTGCCAGATCTTTAAAAGTGTTAATAGTTCATTTAACCTATTTAAAGTCATAACTAGAAAATACAATTCTAGAAAGTTCAACTGTAAAAGTTTTATAGTATTGGCCCCTGATGCCAGAAGAAGAGTCTCCACTTCCGAGACTACATTGACTCCGTTTCGGCGATTTTCCGCATTTTTGATCGACTCTCTCAAACAGAGGAGTCGCCGTTCAATATAATATTCGAGAGCAGACAGACAACAGTTGCTACATTCTATGTGTGTAAGAGAGTTCAATATCTATTATTTGAGAAGTAGTAAGATTCGATTCTAAATTCGATTCGAAATCCTCTGACCGATTCGATTCGACCCGAAATTTGAGATTCGCGAGGCCGTAGTGAGCAGGGAGTACGAAAGGGCAAAGAGGCAAGGGGCAAACCACGTAATGACGACAATGTGTGAATATTATCCTGCTTGAATTTATTCATTTATTTATTGGGGTTTAACGACACTTTCGACAGTCAGGGTCACCTAGTATCGGAGAATTTTACGGGTTGCGGAAGCCAGAGTACCGAAGATAATCACCGAGAAGCGGCGAGCAACTGTTCCAACGTACAAAATACAGATAAGCAGGGTTAGCATTGGTTGAAGACAAGTGCACCATCGACGTGCAGTACGCCTTAGTACACCGTGCCCCCGAGTGGACAATCGGGACTAAGTGCCTTGCCCAAGGTCACATCGCAGTTACCCCAGGAGGGGGTCCTGCTTGAAACAGGGCTGCGTTTTCCCTCCAGAACAAAGGCTTTTAATATCTTACCTAGCTCATAAACCGAATTTGGAATGTCCTAACGCACTGAACACTCTTGACATACAGGATTGAGCCCACCTTTACTCTCAACAGTGGGAGTTAGACAAGGATGTTCTATATCCCCACTCTTTCTAAATTTTTTTATTGATGACATAGGCGGGAAATTTGACGAATCCTGTTCACCAGTTAATGTGAATGGAAAACGACTCAATCACCTACTTTTTTGCCGTTGACCTGGTAATGTTATCAGAGTCTCCAGCCGGATTGAATAAATATGTTCAGAAGTTAGAACACTATGAAGATAAAAAAACAAACTTAGTGTCAATATTAATAAAACAAAATGCATGATTTTCAAAAATAGAAAAGATAAAAAAATATCCAACGCTTTGTATTGGAACAGCGAAATTAGATGTCGTAAATCAAAATAAATACTTAGGTCTTGAACTCACATACAATGGAAACACAACACGTTCAAGAGAATTTAAGTACAAAAGGATCGAAACTAATGTTTTTCCTTACAAATTCTCTCAGAAAGTCACTTAACTTAACTCTTGATTTAAAATGAAAACTTTTTGATAAATTGATTAAGCCGTTTTCATTATATGGTTGCGAGATATGGTCCCCTGAACTTAATACTCCTTTTGCGGACTACCGCCTGTGAACAAGTCCACTTGAAATTTTGTAAACAAATATTAATGTTGAATAGAAAAGCATCTCATCACGCAGCACGAGGAGAGTTGGGTAGGTATCCTATTGTGAACGATGCCATCTTATATCTTCATAAATATGTCAATAAATTATCCAAAATTGCTGGCGATAACATACTCTCCAACTCATTCAAGAAGTCGCTCAAATGTAAACTTCCGCAAACTTGGATAACTCAGTTATCTCATTATAATATCAGAGTTTCCGGTGCTAATACGTTAACTAATAGTAATGGAAAATGCCTGAAAGATGTACTAGAATCTCAGCATAGTGAACGATTTACCAAAGATATGTTTAATGCTGACAAAATGAAAGGCAGTAATAAGTTACGAACATATCGATTAGTTAAAAATGAAAATCACCAGATCTCGACAGGCCTGTGAACTGTTTACTAGACTTGGGGTTAGTAACCATAATTTAGAAATAGAAAAGGATAGACATAAACAACTCCCAACGCCCCTAAATGATAGGAGACGCCAGGTGTGCGATACCGATGAAATAGAGAACGAAAAACTTTTTGTTATGGATTGTGGGGCTTTGTCGAAATTAGGGAAACGGGGTTCGAAGAAATTATAAAAGAAAACAAAGAATTTAAACAATTAAATGATTCGGAGAAATACTATTATATATTGAAAAACTGTGATAGTAAATCGATTAATATTATTTCTGACATGATCTGGTCATTGTTCTTGTAAGAGAGATCACCTTGTTAAAGAAAAAAGTCATTAGTGTTTTATATTATACATCATGTTTATTATGTCTTCTTATGTGTTATGTTTGTATTGTGCAACTGCCTTTATGGTGTAATGCATTAACCTATTAAACTAAACGAAACTATAACATTCAACATACATGCTACACGTCAAAATCTTGGCCTCAGCCTTCGGCAGTTATCTGATCTTCTCACTCCGGTCTTTGATTCGACGAGTGCTCAGACCAGCTTTTATCATAAGAAATGACACCGGCTAAAATACGAACGTGCGAGACCCCCCCCCCCCCCCCAACCTCCATCCGCTCCGACATCTATCCCGATGAGCACTGGGGATCCAGCTTTAAATATCAACAAGGCGTGCAAATGGGAACTGCCTTTGAATATAGCTGGATGAGCAAAGCGAATATCAAATCTAATATATATTAGCGTCAAGAAAGTGAAAACTCATTCAAAAGAATCAATGAATATAATCACAGGTATGTTGTCGGCTGAGTGCTAGAATGTCCTATGTCCCCTAAGGGACATAGGACATTCTAACACTCAGGCGACGATGTGTTATTTGGATAAACCCATAAAGATTGTTCTAGTTGAACCCTCAAAATAAAGGCCACGTTTCAGCTTATGGGCCTCCCGGTTAAACTCGGAGGTCCAATATCTGAAACCTTTCTTGTGCTTTTTATGCATTTCCGTAGAATATTGCCTGCGTTGTGTTCTCATCCAATGGGTGTTTCAGTGATAATCCACATTCAGATACAATATAGTGTGAAGTGGACAAGTCTTTTATTTATATACTCTTGAGTCATTCCTTGGTGTTTAAGGTCGCTTTCAGCATGTATGGTGACAACAACTCAAGTATAAAGTCAGGTTTAGCTAATAATTTATGCGTATGCTTCAAACATAAAAGTACCTACAAGTGCAGATATTAGTTTTGGAGATCTATTATACTAGCAAAACACCACTTGTTTACCTCAGTAATCAAGCACTACTTCACTTCCTATGCGAGTATCAGAGAGTTATCTTCCAAATAAATTCAGAGAATCACGGGGCACCTGTATCTACTTATTTGGATGTAACGACACTTTAAACAGCCTGCGTCATATTGTGTCGGACTACTTAAGGAGTGCAGGAAGCCAGTGTGTATCCGTGGAGAACCGTCTAGCAGAAATAAGTAACTGTTGGACTGTCCAACTTACTAACCCGGCTGAACAATGGTTAGCATCGCGGGAAGGCATGTGTACCATCAAAGTTCTGTATGCCAAATAACACTGCGCTACCATGCTCCCATTAGGACAGTTGCGATTAAAGGAATTGCCCCAGGGCTCCATGCAGACGACGTGGGTAGAAAATCTTAATTATTTATTTACTGGGGTTTAACGACGCTTTCGACAGCCAAGGTCACCTCGTGTCGGAGCCAGAAAACCTACATATACAGTAACGGAACTAAAGCTTGGGGAACCAACAAGCAAATTTGTAGTTGATGGTCCACCGTTAAGCTACCCATGAACTACAAATTCGCTTTTCAGTACTCGAACTTCTTTTTGATTGGCAAGCTAAATCGTAGAGAGATGTGGATATTTCCCAGGGTCCCCACCCATTGGTTTCTGGTTGAACGTTTTGCTAAAAGTTTTGTAATGGATAATATTATATAGCAATGTATTGCGTACGCATCTTTATCTGGCTGTATTCACTAAAACAACCTCAAAAACCCCAAGACACCAAAACATTTTGAGTTATTCCAGAATTTGTTTTTGCTCGGGTCGACTGGTAGTCGTCTAAGGTAACGATTTCAAATGTTATCATTTCTTTGACAAATTGGCCAAATATGGTCAGCACTGTACAAAAAAGGTACCACAAATATATTGTTTTCATACATTGTTGCGGGTTATTGCTGATGACCCTCGCAGAACGACCTCGTCGACCTCATTCGATTGATGGTCATAATTCCACCACAGACACTGCCTAGAAAGAAAAATACTGGAGACTGGCACCAGGAAAATCGCACTGAGTTGAAATCTAAAGATTCGAATTCGGATAGGGTTCCCCGCTGGTTTATTAACCCTGGTTATTTTACTACAAAGTTGCTAAAGACAGTTTCCATTAAATGGTATGAAACGGGACACCGCTGTTTACCATCATGCATGCACTTTGTCTTCAGTGTTTGTAAATATGGTTAATTTGTCAATTATAGCTGATTCCATGTCGAATGTAATTTAATTGTATGGGGTGAATCCAACGTGGCACATTTCATGTATCTGTCCTCTTAAGAAGTCAGCAATTAAGCCAAGTGGAGGAGGAATATTTAAGATATCTTACAAAGAAACAATCACCCGTCGTTCTACTTGCAACAGATACTTACTGTGTTAACCTTTTACCTAACATGAAAAGCAGACTACACTGGCAAACAAACTTCTTGAATAACTATTTTTTTTCATTTTTTGTCTAAAAACACAGGTTATGACCCCTCATTGGAACGAGCTCGACGAGCTCGTTCCAAAGAGGGGTCATAACCTATGTTTTGAGACAAAAAATGAAAATATAATGAAAATTAATTGGCGATTTTTGAGAATAGCGCTGGCCGGTTTTGTTCGTTACGTTGGGTAAAGGGTTACCCCTTTGCCTAGCACGGAAGAAAGACGACACTTGCAAGTAACATTCTTGAATAATTCATTTTTCATGTTTTTGCGTCAAACACATAGCTTATGACTCCTCATTGGAACGATCTCAACGAGCTCATTCCAATGAGAGGTCATAAGCTATGTTTGTGAGACCAAAAAAAAAATGAAAAAAATAATGAAAATTAAATGGTGATTTTTGTGAATAGCCCTGTTTTGGGGAAAAACGTTCGGTAAACCTTAAGTGGTTAAGGGCTAGATTATTTTTGGGGGTCTGAATTCGTTATTGAAAATTTGTTTTATTACAAATTATTGGTGAGTGCCCACAGGCACTCTCCATTAATTCGTAATAGAACGTATATATAAACAAAATATTATTTGCATTTGACTAAATATAAAAGATAGGCTAGGAAATTGGTTTTTGCTCTGGTACCTTCACTTTTTTTAAATCACTGACAGTGGCTTCTCGCACTCAACCAGTTAATACTCTTGTAGCGAAAGACAGTTATGACAAGTTCAATAAACCCAACCAAATATTAATTGTTGGATTTGTGACACCAACACTCCACTTTCTGCTGAAGATTTATTGGTGTTTGAGGCCGCATGCTTCTGCACAATGGCTAATCGTTACCGCAACATGACAATAAAGTTGAGTTTAGTCAATCGTTTGCCCATTTTAGAGGACTTCCATCCCAAGAAATTGTAACAGGGTCCTATTTAGCAATAAAACGTAGCCTGTTTACCACAGTAAAAACTCCATTCGGTTTACAAGGGGTAAATCTGATTAATAGGGCACAAATGATACCCATTTCAGTGGCAAGAATCTGAAAACTGCAAATGTCTGCCCCGTGTCTCATACGGCAATGACAAACATCATTTTCGGAAAGTGGTTAATCAGTGAGAATTCAACTGAGCACAAAATCATTCAGTTTTCGAATACCACGTACTGGATCATGGCAAGGGGATTTCTGTTTTGGAATCACCCCAACTTCTTTTACACAACAGTTCACAAACTATAAAAAGCACAACTAAACTCGTGGAGGAAACTGAGTACCCGACGAGAACCAGCCATCGGCGTACTTAACTGTCAAAGATTTCGACTTACTCTGCGGCGTTGCCACAAGTGGGGTTGGGGCGCTCCTAACAATCTCCACACTCTTCCTGAAAACTGACAACCTCAAATACATTCATGCCTTAAATTTCTAAAATTCCATGTTTTCTCATCCTGATCTTTCTCTGGCCGTTTTATATAGTTATTCGCTCACTTTCCAGGTACTAAAACCTACAAAAATATCCACACGGTGCACCAATTGGCATAACATTTCAACTGTTTTCCCAGGGAAGACCCCAGCCTTTCACCTATGTGGTATACACAATTTTAACCCAGCACGAGGTGTAAGGAAGAGGGGAAAATACTTTAGGCCACCACTTCATGTAGCCTGGCTGCGACAAGCGACCAATACTATAAAATGTTTACAATTGTATTTTTTAGTTATGACTTTACATGGGTTAAAATGAACCATTAGAAATTTCAAAGATGTGGCAATTTGCCAACTTGCAAATTGCCACCTCTTTTAAAATGCTTATGATTCATTCTATTTAGTTATATTAATATGTAGAAAATACAATTCTAGAAAACGCAATTGTAAAAGTTTTTATAGTATTGGCTCCTGGACCTTTTGACCACACAAAAGCAGAACTGAAGTCTATTTGCACTAAGTACACCAGCAACGTATCGTGTACTCTAGTACAATACCCCACCACACAAGTGCATTGACATGTCTTGTTACAGGACACGAGGCAATTATCTCCCTTGATTTGCTATAAATGTTTTTTTCTGCCCTCAGACGGGTGTGGGGTGTGGTGGGGTTGCTAGTTACTATTAAATTTACCGTTATTGTTCGTTTTTTTAGACAAGAACATTTTTGTGTTATTACGGGACTGAAGGATAATATAGATTTCATGCTGCAGAACAGAGTTTGTATCTGTTGTTCATATTGGATGAATAACCACATTGCTTTCAGATTAAAAACATTAAATTTACATTCATTTTGAATGTACATTCCCAAAGGATAATGCCACACTCCCGATTATTCCCTTCCATCTGGATTATGAATAAACGTGTACCACAACAAATTGTAAACATTATAATTCTACCAGTTCTCGGAGCAAAAAAACATCCAACAACATGTTTCCCATCACTCGTCACGAAAAATGGTGTTTTGCTTCGAATGAAGCAAGAGCTGGTAAATCGATTTGAAACAGAGCTATCATACAGTAATAGGGTTATCGTTTCGCATCATTAGAAAACACGCGTATAGGAGAGATATCCCAAAAGGGTTATCTCCTCTCGAGATAACCATGTTAGTGTATAATATACGCTTTGTTTCAGTTTAATTCTACCCCCCAAACGTAGATCAATTCTCTGTTAAATTCATATTTAACATGTACTTCTATATCCACTTCACGCATCGTTATAAACTCGTTTCTGACACATTTGCGTTTAATTTAATCGTTTTGCCACACAATCAATAAATAGTAGATGTATTAAAAACCAAAACAATTTCTTTTTCACAGACCACTTTGTACATAAGACGTTTCGTTGAATACTTCTATTACCCGCAGCACTTCGTGCAAGTTTGGTCCTTTATTTGAGCTTAACGACACTTTCACCAACCAGGGTACAATTAGAGATGGGTGGTATCGGCATTTTGCGTTCGGTATCGGTTTCGGTATTCTTAGGGTGGTATACCATGGTATCGGATCGGTATTTGGTATCTGACTTAACATATTTGCAAATAGTACCAAAGAGGAATTACAACCAGCAAAAATGTAGAATAAGTTCTTCTTGTATCATTCTATCACATCATCACAAATGCCACTGCCAAAGTGCTCAACACGCCCGATCAAGAAATTATGTGTAAATATGTCATTGTAAAAACGAAAATTTTCTATTATCTGTGATTTTAATAGTAGAAAGTGGAATTCTTTTTCCTACCAGTTACAATTTCAGATATGAATACATTATGGGTCCCTAAAAGAAGTAAACAAGATTAAAAAAATAAAGAGATGTTCCTATCTTCTAATGATATCAAGGTTTGGAATTATCAACAATGAGAAAATTTAACAGGAAATGTCCTACAACTTATTTCAGGTTGTACTGCAGCTCGATGACACGATACATACCCAAGGTGTGTTGCAAAATTAACCCTTTCAATGCAGTGGAATCTTCCATATTCAGTTCAATAGTCATTGCTTGGGGGTAGACTAATTAATATTTTCAAAGTACAGCCTTAAGGCTATCCCACACATTCACTACTCAACCCTTTACCCAACGTAACGACCAAAACCGGCCAGCGCTATTCTAAAAAATCGTCAATTAATTTTCAGTATTTTTTCATTTTTTGTCTCAAAAACATAGGTTATGACCCCTCATTGGAACGAGCTCATCGAGCTCGTTCCAATGAGGAGTCATAACCTATGTTTTTGAGACAAAAAAATGAAAAAAATAGTTATTCAAGAATTGTTTTTGCAAGTGTCGTCTGCTTTTCATGTTAGGCAAAGGGTTAATGAAATAGTGACATATCATATTCCTGGGCCGGAAAAGAGGTCTTTCGGGTTCAATGGGTTAACCCTCCATCAATGATGTCAAAATACTGATTTTTCAAGTAGCAAATTTTCCCCATAATGCAACTTGGAATTTAATCAAATCAATAATGGGTGACAGGATTTACTGAGATCTTTCAAACGAGATTTTATTGGCTAACTCCCTAGTTGCATACTACTTGAAATTTTGATATTTCCACATCAGTGTGCAGAATGTTAAGACAAATGGTTACTTTGTGTTACTCTAGAAAATTTAAGCCTGCTTTTGGCAAAAGTTTCACGTTAGAGAACCCCCCAAGAATCCACCAATGCAATACACACTCTAACACAACCCATGCATGTTCTGTATTTTGTTTTATGTCTTCGGTATGCCATATTTGTACCCTGTCGGAAACTCTCACACCCGCCCACAAAGGTTGGGCGTCCTACCGTCGGCCTTGAATTGTAAACATTGAAATGACGCCCCATGTTTGAAATAGAGGTGGGCGGTATTGAAATTTTGAGTTCGGTATCGGTTTCGGGGTAAACCTTGGTATCGGTTCGGTATCTGACTTGACTGAGATTTGCTGACAGTACCAAAGAGAAATTCACATCAGGAAAAACAGAATAAGTTGTTTTATCTCACAATTGGGGCGTTTTTGCACTGTTACGCAACTAAAGTTTAATGTATCTGGGCCCTTGTTCCGAATCCGTATCAAGGGAACCCTGGTACAAGCGCGTGATACTGCTATTGCCAAAACAACGGCATTAATATCATTTTTCGATCGCTTCGCGTTTTTCCCTTCAGAGAAAACAATATTAGGTGAGGCGAAGCCGAACCTAATATTGTTTTCTCTGGGCCGTATATGACACTGTATCTCACTAAACGCCCTGTAACGTATTTATTATGCACGGCATGCTAAAATGTCACTGGGGAAGTTAACTCAACGAAGTTAAATTATGCGCACTGTTCGGCATCTTCGGCTGGTTTGTGGCCTATTATTGGGATTTTCCTGAACGCTCGAGTCGAGGCTTCTCTCTTGAAGTTAAAGGATTAGCTTTCGTTATGAAATGTGAAAAATTCCACCTCAATAAACGATGAACGGCATATTTTAAAATATAATGAACCTTTACACCAAGAGGGATATTTAATTCACCAGTAATTATTGCAAAAGTAACAACCAAATTCACGTTGACGAAACACACAGTTGTTCCACTTCGCAAGACAGTATTCAGTAAAGTGAATCCCAGTGACATAATTTTCTCTGAAGTGTAACGTCATCACTGACCTCAATATGGAGATCTCAATGAACGCTATTCTATTTTTCAATTTGCGTCTTTCCATCTATCAGGCAAATGAAAAAGTTCCTCTTAAAATAGTTTTATAACACATTTTGTGGTCAATATTGTGAGATAAATTTATTATCACCACTGTGTGTGTCTCCGGAAATTCTGATCAAGTCTCGTTGTAGGCACAGAATCGCATTTCGACTCGCCCTAACGGGCTCGTCGAAATACTGTTCTGTTCCTACAACTCGACTTGATCTGAACTCCCGGAGACACACACAGTGGTGATAATCTGTATGTATCATTCTCTCTTTATGTGTCACGATGCACACACTGTTGATATAATGGACAGAATAAAGTTACAGAATATCAAAAGATGGAGAAAACCCCGTTTTCTTATTTTTGAATGGGTTTCAACAAAGAATAATAGTCAAATGTTCAAACTGATTGGTAAAAAAATGTAAAAATCCAGCTTCTGTATTTTTATACAACTCAACGGGAAAATGCCTGAGGTTTGTGAAATGATGCGCACATCAATGATACGAAGTCACAAACATTTCGAAATTTCAATTTTTATATGAAATTCCCATTCCCGCAGTGTTAAAATTATTAGCAACGTTAGGAAAATAAAGGGAACTAACTTTCCTGTAAATATCTTCCAATGACAAAAATTGTCGGCCGTGATATATCAACAAGATAAAAATACCATGAGACTTTTTTCAGAAAGATAAAATTTGTGGGCCGTCGAAGGTGGTACCGTACAGGAAGAGAGTAACCAGAAACGCAGAGCTAACGGCGTTACACCTTTTCCCAATGCACACGATTTCAAAATTCGTTATTTCGTTCTTTTTTTCGATTTAGCACTTTGAATATCAGTGGTATCTTCCATGTCAGTTCAATGGCACCAATTGGAAGAGTCCATATTCATTGTTTGGGGTAGACTAATTAATATTTTCAACGTGCAGCCTAAGGGCTGCACGTTAAAAATATTGATTAGTTTACCCCACACATTAACTTAGCAGCCATTCTACTTAATGAAATTATGACATATTATGTTCCTGGGACGGAAAAGCGTTTTTTCGGGTTCAAAGCGTTAAAAACCAATTCCAACAAAACGGTTTCATGTTACGCCATCATTAGAACAAGCTTGTCGAGGTCGTTCCAATGAGAAATCACATGATATGATTTTGTTTATATTTTTTTGAAGTAAATCTTTGCAAATGCTCAAAATGTTACTTTCGCGTGGAGCGAGGCCGATTCATTACTTAAAGTGTTAAGAGTTAAACACGATTGACCCTTTAGTTAACACAAGCGAGAGAACAAAACGGATATATTTTTTCTAAACATGCGATTAGTTCCAGTGAGGTTGGGATGTCATAAACTATGTTTTAAAAGCGAAAGCTGGAAAATAACAAAATTTGAATGCCGAATTTTGTGTATAGCGCTGTGAAGATTTGGCTGATACATGAGATAAAAAGCTGACACATCAATGGACTAATATGGAGAGCACCATTTCATGGCCGATATCTGCCAATCTCGTTCGATAATTACTTCGGTTCCAGAAATCGTACCCAGATGAAGAGCAGAAAAGATAAATGGAGAGAGAACTTCAACCCACAACGATTTTGAAAAGCTACGACTATGTCAAGAAATAAAACAAAGTTCCAAGATTCTCCACAGCAGACTCCCCATTTCCATGTTTACGAGTTGACTAAATATTTAGACCTGGACTAATTGTTGATTTACGAATAGCGTCAAGAAAAACATCCACCCAATTCATTATCAACTGCAACTTCTCTGCGAAAAGAATTCATCTTTATTAAGGTTTCTCAAGTCGACGACCTCCACGCCAACGATTTGTCACTCGTCGGCCACTTTACTGTTGTTTCAAATTGGATATAAAGAGATTAATCCATAGAATCCGAGATAAGACAGAATTTTGTAATACCTGTATGCCAACGCTATCTGAATAAACACCTCAAGCTCAACAGTAAATAAAGTCCGCATTTAACCCTTTACCCAAGATAACGTTCAAAACCGGCCAGCGCTATTCACAAAAATCGCCAATTAATTTTCATTATTTTTTCATTTTTTGTCTCAAAACATAGGTTATGACCCCTCATTGGAACGAGCTCGACGAGCCCGTTCCAATGAGGGGTCATAACCTATGTTTTTGAGACAAAAAATGGAAAAAATAGTCATTCAAGAATTTTGTTTGCAGGTGTCGTCTGCTTTTCAGGTTAGGTAAAGGGTTAAATGTTGTGGGGCGAGTATGATAAGAAAATGGCTTGTGCAGGTCTACAAATGAGCTTGATGTAGGACATGGGAGTAAGACAGTTAGTAGAAGATAGGAGCAGGCTAGAATTTAGAAATGAAAAGTGATCGACGAAAGTCGATGCAAAGGTAATTAATCTGAGTCTTCCTTGCCAGTGGCTTTGGAATGGCAGTCGGGGGTAGCACCCGACAAAATATTCATCACCAATGATTTGAGCGAAATTTTAGAGTGCAAAAGGTATAACAGTACTAAATATTTTTCGACAGACGACCATTATAACGTTTATCTGTAATGAAATATCGTCCCTTGAGTGCAACAAGGTGCCATCTGCAATGCTCTTAGCATTGCAGATGGCACCTTGATGGACTCAAGAGACGATATGATCGCAGCATTTTGAATTGCGTTCAAATATTTTTTTCAAGTATATCCCTATAGACAACTATTTCTGTCTTCGAAACCAGAGAGTCGTGCAACAAATAAAACAGAAAGAATGACAGGAAGGAAACTAGCGGCCATGCGCACATCTTTTCAGGGAATTCCCAACAAAATCACATCAATAGTCATTTATAGTTTCTTGGCCTGACAATTCATCAAATCATGATATTTTCTCTTTGAATCATTCAACAATGATACAAGATTTCAGTAGAATATGTCAAATGTGTTCTAAATAAATGTGTTTTTCCAAGGCTTCGGAGACTGCATCATTTCCGACTGCCACTTTTCAAGGCGGGTAACTCAAATTCTAATACTAATACTGCTATATAACTATACGATAGTTAATTCATGTTGAAACAAAGTTCCAACTAGCTATTATAGTCAAGGAGACATTACACTTTCAGACATTCTTCTAAAAAAATTCTATCCTAAGAGGGGCAACCGTAACATAATTTACACTCTGGTGTATTGAAGCAAAACCTAATATCAGTTCATCGGTTTTAATCCAAGATCGATAAAAATAGTTTAATGGATTTTTACCGTCAAATTTTTGGTACTGGGAACAGGTATTTTTTACTGTATTTTTCAGGGTAATTTTTAGAGCAGAGACTACAAAATCACAGAGTCATTTTCAACCTTGTATTACATAACAACATTTCGCCAACGAAAGAGACACACAAATACTATACTGTGATCACAAATATGATATTGTTTAGATCATATTACGAGCAGGAGTGAATATTATAAAACTTTTACAATTGTATTTTCTGGAATTGTATTTTCTATCTATTAATATAACTGACTAAAATTAATCATTAGCATTTTCAAAGATATGGCAATTTTCCAACTGGCAAATTGCCAAATCTTTGAAAATGCTAATGGTTCATTTCAACCCATTTAGAGTCATAATTAGAAAATACAATTCTAGAAAATACAATTGTAAAAGTTTTATAGTATGGGCCCCTGGTCGTTCACACACCCGTGAATAGGGATTTCATAATGCAATATCAAAACGGAATCAAGAATAACAGACGAAAATCGCATGTCAGATTCGATGTGCAGCGTTGTTGGAAGTAAACCGGGGAGATAAATTTGACCGGATCACGACCCAGTCGATTTATTTATTGGAGGTTAACGACACTTTCGACAGCCAGGGTCATCTCGTGTCAAACAGTTTTAAGGGCGGGGGAAGCCGGAGTAGCCGAAGAGAACCACCGGCGAGCAACTGTCCCACTACCCAAGGTACTAACTCCATATAAGCAGGGGTAGCATTGATTGAAGACAACTGCACCATCGACGTGCAGTACGCCTTAGTACGCAGCGTCATCCTGTTCCCGCGTGGGCAATCGGGATTGAGTGCATTGCCCAAGGACACAACGCAGTTTCCCCTGGCGGGATCGAACCGTTCACTTCTCGGTTTGAAGTTCAATGACGTAACTACTGAGCCACCGCGTTCCCTGCGACTCATTCTGTCCGCTTTTGTAATCACAGTGCTGTATGGTGTTGGCCTGTACAAAATGGGATCGCGAGGGCTCACTGGTTAACACAGTTTTTTTTAAAAACTAAATTAAATTTCATATTTTTCGAGAACAAATTTCACAATATTTCAATAAAACCATACAAATGTGGATATCATAAGAACCAGCTCGACGAGCTGGTTCTAATAATATCCAAATTTGTTTGGTTTTAATGAGAAACTTCCGAAATATTTCAGGCTGTGGTAGGCTTATTCTGGTTAATTTTCTGGTCGTTCTTGGTCGCTATGTTAGGTAAAGGGTTAACGCATTGGACTTAGGTCGACGATTCGAACCTGACCCGCGTCATATGCGTTGCGTTCTTGGGCAAGACACCTTATCCCAATTGTCCATGGTTACGCAGTTTCCTCGGGCGTAGGGCACAACGGTGGTACAATTGCCTTCAAACGATACTGACCCTTCTCATGCAGTATTAGTAACATGAAGAGTCACACAGTTACTCACCCTTGGTCAATCGTTCTTTTCTTGAACTTCAGATTTCACCGCCAGTAAAACTGTTCAACACGATATGAACCCGGCTGATGGTGTATCGTTGAAACCCAGTAAACAAACAAACAAAAAACCCCAACAAACTGCACACCTTAGATACTGAAGAAAGACACCATAACGAATCGGGTGACCCTTTCCTCGGATATACGTTTTCAAAGTTTCAGGCAAGGGATGGACACAGAATTCTAATATATGTTTCAATAATGCGATGTATATATGTAGCATATAAGCACCTGGACATTCCATATGACTATTTACGATCATTTTCTCTTACTTCAGGTCTGTTGATACGAAGCGACGTTTGTGCGAGTTCAAAACACTCCCTGAGGAGTCTTTCGTCAAACTAGAATTACACACAAACTGCCAGCCAAACTCATCTCAAAATACTAAACTTTGAAACAGCAAATTTTTCCCATGACGCAACTAGGAATTTAGCCAATTCAATCTCCATGAGCTCCGTCAAACAAGATTTATTTATTTATTTATTTATTTATTTATTTATTTATTTATTTATTTATTTATTTATTTATTTATTTTTTATTTATTTATTTATTTAAGGTCACATATTTCTGCACAATGGCTAATCGTTACCGCAACATGGATATAAAGTCAAAGCCAGCCAATCGTTTATACCCATGTTGCCCATTTTAGAGGACTACCGCCCTTTCACCCCAGGCACTGGTGGCCGAGTCCTATTTTACCAATACAATAAAGCTTGTTTACAAGAGTAAACAAGCACTGCTTCACATCCTATGGTTTCCACTGGGATGATTGAAGTGGTTAAATGCCTAATTGCATTTTGGGAAAAATATGCCGCTTGACATTTTAATATTTCGATATCTGTGTGCCAGTGAGGTAGGGCCCTGCGACTCGCACATTTTAGTTTCGACTCGAATCTCGAATCGAATCACGTCTGTTATTCGAAATCAAACCGAATCTTGAATCGAATCAGAGACGTCTTGAAGATGACCGATGAGGGGTGCGGGTGCTATAAACGTGATTTGTTCCGACTGTGATGGCTCAAGTTCCAACTACATCCTCAAGGCATGCCTTCGTCGAAGGCATGCCTTGATGACGTAGTTGGAGTATTGCCCTATCAGGATTATAGTTCACTGTCGACATTGCTTCTAAGCTTTAAATTTGAATTTAGCAGTGGTAAGGACCAGTGATACAGGAATTAGCATGATTAGTGGCATGAGTTGAGATGTTATTTATGTTAATGTAGCGGAAGTTACATTCGTCCTTTTATTTCAACATTATTTATGTATAAAATTTGAACTGTGCGTTTTGTGAGTCGACGAAGAGGACTGACGCCAAACTATAATCGTGTGAAGAAGATTCGAGAAGAAACGAATTCAGCAGCCGATTTCGAATCGAACCGAATACCAACTTAAGATTCGAAATCGAATCGAATCTCAAGGCTTCGCAGGACCCTACACCGCGGTTGAAGAGAATCATGCCTTTTGAGGAGAGTAATATCGAGAAATACTACCAGACAATTATTTATTTATTTATTTATTTATTTATTTATTTATTTATTTATTTATTTATTTATTTATTTATTTATTTATTTATTTATTTATTGGTGCTTAAGGTCACATACTGATGCACAATGGCTAATCGTGACAGTGGCAGTTTTACGAGTGGAGGAAGCCGGAGTACCTGGAGAGAACCATCGAACATCGACGAGCAACTGTCAGATCCTCAACATTCAAACTCTGTTCAAACTCCGCTCAAACAGGGTTACATCGATTGAAGACATGTGCACCATCGACATGCAGTACGCCTTAGTACATGGCGTCATCGTGCCCCCATGTAGGTAACCGGGATAAAGTGTCTTGCTCAGGGACAAAACGCGGGTCATCCCGGACGGGGATCGAACTCGGGACCTCTAACATAGAAGTCCAACAGTCTACCACTGAGCCATCGCGAGCCCAAACCAGACAACTGCAATAGTCTCTGGTCGACGAAGCAATTTCTAGTGGATGTGATTGACCAGTAACCTCCTCACCCATCCAAAAATTTACGCCCTTGAGTCAGATATTCGATTCTAATCACAAAGATTAAAATTCACTTTCTAATCGTCGATTCTGGAAAAAATTTACAGACAGCATCTCAAGTAGAAGGGCTGATATTAATGAATTGGGTTTAGCATTTATTGTCTGTGGATAGTTTTGCTCTGTGCCGAAACTTAGAAGCCACTTAAAGTGCTTGAAACTACAGATATAAATTCTTTGAAACACACATTCTGGTAAAGCAACAACCTATAAACCCACATTTGTAAACAGCGGAGATTTATGTGAGAACAAGTCGAGGTTTTATATGCTAACGAGGGCGTGTTTTCTGTCCGATAGTGTGGGTAGAACACGAATCAGACAGTCACAACTTTAAAAGCACTAAAGTTGTCGGCGTAAATTGTCGTATTAATTGCTGCTGAAATTTATCGTACGACCCCGTTACATTCAATTAGAAACTTCTTGTTTATAGTATAATATATTTTTGAACATATCAAACACGAACCATAACCTCATAAGAATTAAACTGGGGATCCGTGGGATTCTATCAAAATATTGCGAGCGATACTTAAATTCGGTGTTGCCTTTAACTGGTTGAGGGATAAATTATGTTTAGTGGTCTGAATTTGTTATTCAAAAAATATTTTAATACACATTTTTGGAGACAGCCACAGGTGCTCTCCAATAATTTGCCATAAACTAATTTATATAAAGAAAATATTATTTGCGTTTGACCGAATATGAAACATGAGCCAGGAAGCTTTTGCTCTGGTACCCTCAGTTTTCTGAAAGCCCTGATAGTGGCTTCTAGCACCCAACCAGTTAATCCTTTACCCAACGCAGACGATATCAAAATTTATTATTTTAAATATCATTTTTTATCAGCAGTTTGGACATGACATTGAACTGACTGAAATCAGCAAATTTTCTAAAATATCTCATCCCTGTGTCGGGTTGTTGTCGAGCAGCACAATCTTCGAAACTGCAATTTTATATGCGTGAAAGTAAATCATTTGGGTGACTCACCTCGAAGGACAGAGATGTAGAGCATTTAAATAAAGATTGCAGAAATGTATTTTGTTTTATTTTCTGATTTTCAAACACGAAGTTGAGTTATTCCCCACCTCATTTTCTAGTCCTTTTGGTAATTTGCTTTTCGGTGTGTCTATTTGTTCAATATAAGCCCGCCCATTTAGCTCCCCAGGTTTGGGTGTAGACGTACTGGTGTCGCAAAGATGACCTGCAGGGGGAGATGTAGGCCTGGTTTGTCAAGACGATGATGGCCCAAGTCCGGACTGATAAAATATTCCAACTGCATCATCGAGGCATGCCTTGATGATGCATTTTGAAAATATTAGTTAGTCGGAATTACAGTTAAAAAACCTAAGAGTGCTTGGAAATTTGTTTGTGAATAAATTTATTTATTTATTTATTGGAGTTTAACGACATTCCACAGCCAGGGTCACCTCGTGTCGGACTGTTTTGCAGGTGGAGGAAACGGGAGTACCCGGAGATATCCACCAATTAACGGCGAACAACTGTCAGACTCCCCAACGTACTAACTCCATACAAGCAGGGTTAGCATTGATTGAAGACAGGTGCACCATCGACGTGCATTCCGCCTTAGTACACAGCACCACCGTGCCCCCGGGTGGGCAATCGTGATTAAGTCCATAGCCCAATACTGTTACCCCTGGTGTGGATCGAACCATGGACCTTTCTGTTTGAAATTCAGTGCTGTAACCACTGAGTCACCGCACTCCCTAATGTGGATAAATAAAGTATAGACTAGAGGTTGCACTAAACGGTTTAACCGAAATCTTGTTGCAGTTAGTGTCTTTCTGCAATGCTCATGTATATACAAATTGAAATATAAAATGTGCGTATTTGTGATGCCCAGTAATTCCACTAAGTGAAAGATGTAGTAATTTTGAGACTCTTTGGTAGAAACTAGGGGAACGTATAAACTGTTCTCAAAACCTTCGAGCTGCAAATTTATCTTGAAGGAACATGACAAGATGTTCATGTCTTCATACAAATAAATCTCCGATGTCACCAGCTATGTTTTCATGACATGAAATTTCAGAACTTCATTCACTAAAATCGATCTGAGCCTCGGCTCATGTCGATTTTGGTAAACTCGGTACAGAAATTTCATATGAAATCGCAACTCATTAGCGATCCTCGAGTTACAGAGGTAAATATCAAACTCATCTCGCTGCCGTGACGAAAAAAACCAACACTTTTCAGGGCTTTGATGTGCGCCGGTAAACTGTTATATGGTTGCCATGGTTCATTTAGTATGATCAGTTTCCTGCATTAAGTAAGTATACATATGCAACACTCTCATGCCACCTACATGGTGGCCATGTTGCTACCATTTGTTTACACATCGTCAGAATTACGATATTGCCAGTGACGTAACGGCGTGTACATGATCAATAAATTAGCAGGTGTGTTGATGTCTAGCTTTCAAAGGCTGTGCTCTGCAAGTTGTTAAGTTTACGGCGTAGCGTAAAATCCCAAATGGACATATCAAACGATGGCGAGGGGATTCCTACTGTTTTGAATGGTAGAAGCTACTTGGACAGACGACGCCAATCATTTCCCGACATAATTTTTCATGATTTATATTGTTAATACGTAATTTACAGTAAACATTTTCGTTTTGAAAGGGTTTAATTAACGCTTTAGCTAACGTAGTAAAAATTACTGACGTGTACTATAACAATAACATGATTTTGAAGGGACTAACAGTGTATTAACGGCTCAACAGAAATGGTTAACAGCCCAAGAGTTTATTAGCGACCCGAGACTAAGTCAAGGGCTGCTAACCATTTCTGTTGTGCCGTTGATACACTGTAATGCCCGACAAAGTCATGTTATTTCTATTATTGCCACTTTCGTACATCGGGTACATTGCGATTAAATTATATGGGAAATAAGATAAATAAATGAAGTTTGACGTTTTCGTATTAAAAAAAAACTGCGAAACTATCGTCTGAATTGTTGACAAACAAACCGGGTAACATGACTATCGTCTGATCAATCTGCGGCGAAATTTGGAATGTTAGATGATGAAATAAATCTTAGAAATGCGAACTTTAAGCAAATAGTTTATTCATCAGAGATGTAATTACTTACTTTGCGTGTATCGCTTCCAATATTTGATACATTATCTATCCATGACACAAAGGGAAACACTTGAAACAAATGTGTTAATTGTGTTTACAAATTAAAAATCCGTATTGAATTTCGATCCAAATGGAAATCTGGGAAAAAATATTATTGATCGGCTGAGAGATGTGACGTCATTGTCTAAATTTAGACGTGTCGGACTGTATGACTTGTACTTGTTGGGCATAACGAGGTTTCAATGCCCGGTAAAACATCGTTAATGTGCTAGGAACGCCCGCAAAAGTGATAATAATATTCATTAAAATCTCTATACCAATTTTATTACATTTACAATTTTGAATCAAAAACAAAGCTTATCACCCCTCATCGGAACAAGCTCGTTCCAATGAGGATGCATAAGCTATGTTTTGGAAGTCTAAAAAAATGAAAATATTTCGTTATTCAAGAAATTTGGTTTTACAAATATCTTCGGGTCGCGCTTTGTGAAGGGCTAAAAGAGAAAACAATTGTCAGTAGATGGGCAGACGACACAATGACATCAAGCGGATAACAGATTATTGAACCCCAAATCCTCATGGCAGCTTATGATTGAATTATTACTGAAGCTTCCAACAAATATGAATCAGAATCGTCATTTTTGTTTTTGTGGCGTTATATTTCGATGCAAAAGAAGAAAACAGTGCTAGAAGACTTCATTTTTTTCTCTGGATACAGATATTAGTTGTGCAAATAATAAATGTAACATTATAACTTACACCCACTTCTTGGTGAGGGAAATCACCGTTTGATAACCAGTTTGGCAACGGAGAGAGTTTTGTGCGATGTCGAGGCCAACAGAGTGGGTAAAAAATTATCAGATAATTTTTCGGCTTATCACTTTTATTGTAAACCCGCGATTCAACTAGGTAAGCAAAATTTTTGCAAAAGATAATATTGGACAGTCGTTTCATTAATCCATTAGTCCAAAAGTACAGTAAATTCACAAACGTATCTAGATAGTAAGTCGGGAACACTACCCGGCCATCCGGAGCTTGGACTCTATAATAAGGGGTGTCCCATCCAATTTTTGGTCGCCAAACATGATATTCGGAAGGCCGTTGTGGGGAGGGGGTGTTCTGGAGTCTCCCCTAGGCCTAACGGACCCATCGGTCGTTACCCTCCTCCCACTTCCCTGGAGGGAAGTGGGAGGAGGGCTAACGACCGGAGGGTCCTAGTTGGGACTACGCCTCCACAGAGAACATTTTGCAAAATTCAGTGTTCTTAATGGGAATCTGAGGCATTTGTAGCGTGTGTAGCCCTATAGCCCTACATTGGAGGCAATCTTGGGAGCTCTATGTTATGTGAAACTTGTATTGGGTCAATGTTTTTGGGGCAGCGAACATTTTAGAGGAAACATGGCACCAGACCCTCCCCCGGCTACGCCATAGCCACCACCCTTCTCCAAGAGTAACCTAATCATAATTAACAATAGTGTCTTGTAAAACAAAGAGTTACGAATTAATGATCGTAAAGTTGGTGTAACTATTGTTGATGGTTGAACTTTGTTTTAAGCTCTCGGGTGACTTAACTCAGTATTTTGCTCTCCGTGGGCCCGTGAGACGTGGCCATCAATACTCAGCAGTACAGGCATTAACCTTTCAAAATCTCCGATTATTTTTTACGATAATTACTAAATATATATATGCAAATAGCTGAAGATGGTTTAACAATGTTTCTGGATCAATGCTGGCTGCCTAAATAGGCAGCAAACATTGATGTAAAAACATTTCCAAGATAATTGCAACTGAGTTCTCACGGAAGAATACACTTGGTGGCAATATTTTCAAGGCAATATAAAGGTGGCATTTTGTGTATGTATGGTGACACAGGGGTTACATACAATGGAATTCGATTAATTGGATAACTTTTAATTAAATAACCCTGTTAATTGAATATGATTTCCAAACATAAAATCATTTACCTTACTTTCAGTACAAATTTGACCTGTTAATTGCACATGGGTTATAGATTAAATTTCAATTAATTGAATATCCCGCGGAAACCCAGGGAAGTGAAGCAGTGCTTGTTTACTGTTCCACGCGTGGGATGGACATCCTCTAAAATGGGCAACATGGCGGGTGTAACCTATTGACTAAACTTGACGTTATCTCCATGTTACGGTCAGGATTAAACATTGCTCAGAAGTATTTGACCTTAAACACCAATAAAAACTAAACAGTTAATTGATTAAACTAATCTTGAAATATAGCAAGAAATTTATCTGACAACCACTGAATTCCCCTTGTTTATTGACCTACTTGCCCTCACTACATCCTATACAGGCATTTACTCTATTACATCTTGTTTGACAGAGCTCGTTGAGCTCTGTCAAACAAGATATAATAGAAAAAATATTCAGTTTATCTTTGCAATACAAGAAAGTGGCCAAATATCTGTTATTTGAATACTTTTCTTAATTGAATAACTTTTACCGGCAAGATGGCTCTTCAATTAACAGAGCTCCATTGTAGTACATAAGCAACTGAATGGTACGTTCCACGTGTGCAAAGCATTTTGGTGTAGATAATATTTTGTAGTTCGATACTATTGAACACCAGTGTGTTGGAAGGGTTAACATATTCTATGGATACAGATATGGGTTGTGCAGATCGCAAATGTAGCTGTTATCTTGTTTCCGGGGTTATTATGTTTCATCTAGCAATGCCTTTATCTTACAGAAAGTAAATAAACGTACGCTCCAGACAGAGCCTATCCAACTAAATATAGAGATTTTATAACAATCGCAAGTTACGCGTGTATTTCACACAGGTTAAAATTAACTTATAATAGATGCATTTGCTGTAGAAAGCCAAGCATCCATTCTTTCAGCGCATGGAGCTGACAAGTTTCTGGCGATTTCAAATTGGGATAGTTAAAACCTAATTTGCAGAAATATGGACGTTGGAACACGTTTATGGGGGTACGAAATTGGCTAATTATCTTTGATTGCCGTTGTAACAGCGCAATCGCAGACTAATTTTGCAGAGGGGTTTCGAATATCAGAATCACTTTCACTTTTAATGACGCAAAACACCAATTCTGTATTTCCAAATAGTGGGCGTGCAGAATATAGCGAGATATCTTTATATCAGTGTAATAAATCTTGGTACGTAATAATAATTGACAGGCGTCTGCGAAAGAAAGTTGATAGATTTGAGTTACGGTATTTTGATAAATTACAATGATTGACAGCTCTCTACAAGGAACCAACGGTCTTTCCATGAATAAAAGGAAGATAATTTATTTATATATTCTGAAAAGGAACTGACACTCCTCCCCGTAGGAGGAGTTTTGTTTACCCTCCTGACGCGAGTGGTATCCAAGCAAGCTCTTGAATAAGTACATTTACAGCAGGTGATGCTCGTTACGAACACACGACAAGTCTCGACAAACATTGAGATTATCAAAGCAAGATAACGTAAACTTTTAAATAGTTTTATTTGATAAGAAAGAGCGATTGAGTGAAAAGTTTTCATAGAACAAACAAACAGATGTTTTCATATATGTATCAGGCATTGAGAGGACTTTAATAGAGAGAAGTTTGGGAAATTGAAATTTATCAATACAGAATACCATCTAATTGTAAAGATTACTTTAACAACGTAAAGGTAAGTATTTTTTTTTATATACATACATTTTTCCTGCCAGCGAGTAAACGGAATAAAATTCGTGACTTTGCAATGCTTGTCATATCCAACCACCAGGAATACAAGATATATAGACGAAGGTCCAACGAATCGCATATTGCGGTTTCGACACGAATCTCGAATCGAATCGAGTTTATATTCGAAATCGAATCGAACCTTGAATCGAATAAGGCGTCTTGAAGCCCCGACGGATAAAATATTCCAGCTACATCATCAAGGCATGCCTTCGTCGAAGGCATGCCTTGATGATGTAGTTGGAATATAACCCAATAAGGATTTTTATTCAAAAGCAGAAACGGGTGCGAGAGTTCTGAACTGGGCACTGCAAGGAGCTTGCCGATAGCAACCGTGGGCACATCGTCGATACTGCTTGGGAACTTTAAATTTTCCTTCAGCAGTGGTACTGAGTAGCGAAACTGGAATTAGCATGAATGGTGGCGTAGGTACAGATGCTTTTTATATTAATATAGCGGAAATTACACTCAGATTTTATTTTCAACATTATTTATTTACAATTTCTCTCTGAGCTATACCTTTTGTGAGGCGACTAAGATGATTGATACCAAACGAAATTCCAGTGAAAAGATTCCAAGGAAAACGAATAAGACTTCCGATTTCGAATCGAACCGAAGACCAATTTAAGAGTCGAAATCGACTCGAATCTCGAAGCTTCGCAGGGCCCTAAAATAGACCAATATACGGTGCACCAAAGAGCAAGGTTTACGCTGCTTTCCGAAATCTTTCGTCAAACTGGAGAAAAAACATAATAAAGAAAAGAAATCGAGAAACTCTATATCTAAACACTAACACGCTAAAATAACCAAGAGTGTGAGTTTTCAATTTTTATCTGATTTCAGTTTTTTCTCACCCAACTACATTTTTTACATTTCTTTAAATTACATGAAAATGATCTTTCAGATCATTTTCATGTAAATTCAAAGAACTAAAATACCACCAAAAGCATTTTACCTGCAGAATATTCGTTTTGTGGGCACAGAAAGCTTGATTTTGAATCCTTTCTCTCTGCGCACACATGATTAAACTATATTTTATAAGAGTGCAATCACAACTCTGAATAATAGAAAACAAGAAATTAGAATTAAGTCCTCACCAGCCCAACCCAAAGAACAAATCAACATAAAAAAAAAAAAAAAAAAAAAAATCAAGAGGCACTGACTGGAAAGATCACACCAAGAATATATATATATATATATATATATATATATATATAAATCATTTTTACATATTTTTTTACCTCTTGTTGGATCGACCACAGCGATCTCGTTTCAATGATTTATTTATTTATTGGGATTTTAACGACGCTTTCGATATATGGAAACCGTTCTACGAAGACGCACTCGTAGGACACAGTGTAAGGTGTAAAAAGAATCCATCTTATGTTTATTTAGCATATTGGAAACTTATTCAAGAGAAAATCTACTTATACAGCTTCAGTTATATATAATGAGATTGGATAAATAATGAATAAAAAATTATAAATAAATATGGCGGAAGTGGCAGTTAGTGTGTCATATTCTTCACAAAAATTAGAACTTTATAAAACGAAATGATGTGAAGTAAATTTATATTTAAAAGGTTTTCAAAATGTGATTAAAAGAGATTACAGTAACTGTTAATTGTGATAAATTTTTAGAAAGTCAAAAAACAATATTTTATTTACACGATAAAATGAATTAAATGCATTGGAGCAAAACGTGCAAAAATGACATCACTTTTATAAAAAAAATTCAAAGCATTTTTTCACAAATTACTCATATAAGTTTAGAGATGATGTATTTTCGTACATAATTTTCTATTGGATGACATGGATCCCGAAAGAAAACAATCCTGCTCCAATTCAAGAAAATGTTGAAACGGCGTCAATTGAAAACTATTTTTTCAAATTAACCCTTCACCTAACGAATCGCCCGCATCCGCCCGCGAAATTTGCAAACTGAGCTGTTGAAAAAAATAAATATTTCAAAATATTTCAACAAAACCATATCATGTGACCCCTCACTGGAACGAGCTCGATGAGCTCGTTCCAATGAGGGGGTCACATGATATAGTTTTGTTGAATTTGTTTTTTAAAAATTTAAAAAATAGTAAATAAAATAATAAATTTTGATATTCTCTGCATTGGGTAAAGGGTTAAACTCGCTTCAATTCGAAATTATTTTTTAAGACAGTATTGAAGTAAATGATGGACACAGTCTTGGGATATATTTCCAACAAGGTGTATTTTATCACATTTCGCAAATGGTACACAGTGCCTTATGGGAAATGTAACCTACTTTTGGGGTATTTTCCAAATATACCCGATGAAACGAACGAAAAAACCCTGCCATCCCAATGAGTTTTACCCCAAAGTTTTGCCCCCGTAATCTGGTTTATGACTGAATCATTGGAACGCCTATTGCCCACGCGGGACACGGTGACGCTTTGAATTAAGGAGTACTGCACGTCAGTGATGCACTTGTCTTCAAGCAATGCAAAAACTGTTTGTGTGGAGTTAGTACGTTGGGGGAGCCTAACAGTTGCTCGCCCCTGCTCTGGTTCTCTCTGGGTACTCCAGCTTCCCCCGCCCGTAAAACTGACTGATTCGAAGTGACCCTGGCTGTCGAAAGCGTCGTCAAAGCCCCAATAAATAAACAAATCATTGAAACGAGATCGCTGTGCTCGTTCCGACAAGATGTAAAAAATTATGTAAAAATGATTTTTTTAGATATTTACGGATACACACTTAAGTGTCGTCTATACGTGTGAGAAAGTTTTCTATTTCAGTGCTGCTATTTTTGATATTTTCATTTCAGGACTGTCTACCCACAATTACTTAGAATATAAGAGATTGCGACATTTCCAATCGGGTTCGTCCCATAGCTGTACATAAGATCGCACGCACCCATCACGATGAAATGTGACAAAAGGGAAGGGGCGGTGGAGCCGTGGGGGGGGGGGGGGGATAGTAGGAGGCAACAGCCAATTTTCTTTTTGGTCAACAATGCTAAAAATATTTACTATTAGTGAACAAAATGAACTAAATTGCTTGTTCTTCCACTTGGCATCTTTAATACAAAAAAAAACAACTAATTTTGAGTCGGTGATTATCCGAGTCGGGGTCGGGCGGCGGAGTAGTCATTACCCCAATCGCATGTGTTAGAGTACACAACCTAGGACTATTGTGTGGGTGATTTTAGGGAATTGGTGGACTACCAGCACCGGATCGGTGCCGGAAATCCAATAATCCCTTAAATCTACCCAGATTGCCTTTTAGGTCACATGTTTTTACATTATTTTGCAGGAGAAGGTTACAGAATTCCCGCTTACACTTTAGCCCCCATCCCCACACACACTTTCAATATACCCCCGCAGCCCCTGCCCAAGAGTATCTTTAGCTCCAATACAAAGTCCCGTTTTTCAGCTTTATTACTTCAATTGTTGACTGGAGACCATAGAAGTTGTTTTAGCAGGGCATGTGTGATCACATTTATCTAATTCTGTAAAGAAAATTAACTGTTACAGTATTGCAGTATGTTTTGAACTGATATTGAAGCTTGGTAAATATTCGTTTTTTTTTAATAAAATATTATATGAAAGTTTTAATGGCTCTTGGAAGTATCTGACAATTTTGTAAAAGCTCGTTTTCTGCTTGATAAACAGCCCAAAGCACTTGGTATCTCCGTCCCCACCACCCCCGTGGGAATTCCGGGAAGTAAAGCAGTACTTGTTAACTGTGGTAAACAAGCTCTGTTTTACTGGTAAAATAGGATCCCGTCACCAGTTCTTGCGGCGGAAATCCTCTAAAATGGGCAACATAGGTATAAACGATTCGCTGGACTTGACTTTATTTCCCCGTTGTGGTTACGATTAGCCATCGTGCAGAAATATGTGACCATAAACACCAATAATTAAATAAATTTATCATCGCAGCTCGACATTCGAACAGAAACTGTGAAAATGTTTCTCAGTACTTAACCTTGGCTTTCTTCCTAAATCAAATGAATGCAGTACTGGTATAACGATATAACGATGTCTTCAAATTAGTCCTATACCCATTTGTCATACGTTTAGTAATGTTCAAGAAAAAGCTGATACCAGCTTTATGATAACAGAATATTCCTTATTAACCCTTTACCCAACGCAGACGATATCAAAATTTATTATTTTAAATATCATTTTTTAATTTTTTTCAAAAAATTTCAACAAAACCATATCTTGTGACCCCTCGTTGGAACGAGCTCGTTCCAACGAGAGGTCACATGATATGGTTTTGTTGAAATTGTTTGAAAAATAATATTTTTTCAGCTGCTGAATTTGCATATTACGAGGGCGGATGCGGGCGATTCGATGGGTAAAGGGTTAATTTACAGCCCTGTTTCCTCTAATATTACAAGTCACTTCATAAAAAGAAATCACGAAAAGTTATTAAGTTCTTTACTTTGAAGAATATATACGTATCCTCTATTTATTGTAAAAGTCGGCGTTACAGTGGAAGAGTTAAAAGGCAAGGTTCCCAAGAATTGTTACCTTCCAAACTTGCAATATGGCTGAAAAGATAGAGTGACCCAGGCTCCCAGCACCACCCCTCTTCAAAAGAAATAGTCAAAAGCATACAGAATGATAAATTGTGCCCACTGTCAGGGGCGTCGCTAAGAGGGGTTTTGGGGGTGTATGACACCTCCTAATAATTTTTCCAGTCGGAACATTTCCGTCTGGATTGGAGTTTTAGATATCAATTCGCTCTTCCTGGCACTCAAGTGCTTTCTTACAAGACAGGATTGGACGCTTGAACTTGTGTCGCACACACAGTCGGAGTATATAGTACCGGTTTCGACCTGTTGGAGTGGGGGTGGGGGACCTGTACGGTACGTGATAACTGAAAAAGATCAACTCACGACTACTACATATAAATTTCCAAGAATTTATTTATTTATTGGGGTTTAACGACACTTTTGACAACCAAGGTCACCTCGTGTCGAACTGTTTTACGGGTGGAGGAAGCCGGAGTACGCGGAGAGAACCACTGAGCAACGGCGAGCAATTGTCAGACTCCCAGCGTACTAACTCCACACAAGCAGCGTTAGCGTTGAAGACAGGTGCACCATCGACGTGCATTACGCCTTAGTACACAGCTCCAATGTGCCCCACGTGGGCAATCGGGATCAAGCGCCCTCCTTGCCCAAGGACACAACTCAGTTAAACCTGGCGGGGATCGAACCGTGGACCTCTCGGTTTGAAGTCCAATGCCGTAACCACTGAGCTACCACCCCCTTCAACACCCCCCTCCCCCCCCCCAAAAAAAAACAAAACAAAAACAAAACAAAACTGTAATCCCTATTGATTAACCCTTTACCCAACGTACCGTTAAAACCGGCCAGCGCTATTCTCAAAAATCGCCAATTAATTTTCATTATATTTTCATTTTTTTGTCTCAAAAACATAGGTTATGACCCCTCATTGGAACGAGCTCGTCGAGCTCGTTCCAATGAGGGGTCATAACCTATGTTTTTGAGACCAAAAAAAAAAATGAAAAAAATTACGTATTCAAGAATTTTCTTTGCACGTGTCGTCTGCTTTTCATGTTAGGTAAAGGGTTAATATTCTAACCACATCATCAAGACATGCCTTCCAAGAAGGCACTCGTTGATGATGGAGTTGGACTATTTTAAAAGTCGGGGCTTGAGCCACCACAGTCGGGACAGATCAGGTATATAGTCCTCCTCTCCCACCCTCACCCCCCCCCCCCACCCTCACAATCGTTCATCTTCGCAACGCCCCTACCCATCAACGGTGTAACAGCCGTGAATTAAGTTTTTCCGCATCTGTATGTGGGCAAAATGCAATTTTGAAATTAATACAGGGAAAACCACCTGTATTGTTCTCTACAAAGTGTTTTAAAGGTCACCGTTCAAAGAAAACAGTTGAAAAAATACCGAACTGCGCTCATGACGTAAACCAAAAATAGATAAGCGCCTGATGGACCGTACAGGAAATATCCATTGTTGCGTCTGGTGTCGGTGCCATTCTGTACTATTCCTCGAGTTATCTGTCGGGATCTGCCGTAAATTGTTTCGGTAAATGGTCGAACCATGTTGTGATTTAGGTTGAGATCAAGGCAAGGGAAACACTTGGAAAAATATACCAAACGCAACATGTGATCTTAACAAATTTATAAAGATTCGAATTCTTTTGCCATGTTGTTAAAAGTGCAGTTTGAAAGTGATCGCCAGCTATGTTTCACTCCATGCTAACCACCAGCGTGGACACGGGGTGGGGGTGAGGGCTCCCTCGTGCACTTTTCCTGAAAAAATGACAACCATATACACATTACGGGCGTGACAGTGACAATCGTTACTTGTTCCCAGTTCCTTATTCGACATTCATTATCAACCGATTTTATCGGTTGATAACGAATGTCGAACAAGGAAATGGGAATTAGTAACTCATGATATCCCTTGGGTGATTTTGCTATGGTCATTTTTAGCTCACCTTAACAAAGTCAAGCTGAGCTTATCTGATCGCTCTCCGTCCGTCCGTTGTCCGTCAACACCTGTTTTGGTCTTCTCCTCCAAAACCACAGGGCAGATTCAAGAGAAAGTTTAAGTGAGTGATGGTCCGGACGGGGCACTGCATTTTGTTCAACTCAACATGGCCAGCCACAGAGGGAGGGGGTGGGGGAAAATGCTCCAAAATATTTTAAAAAATCTTCTTCTTATGAACCAGTGGGTACAGTGACTTGATATTTGTTATGGAGCTTCCTTTTGGGGTGTAAAATCAAATTTGCTCAAATGAAGTGCGTGAAGCAATATTTGGCTTTGTAATGGGAGTGGTAAAATTTTTGGCCCCGACCAAATTCTCTATTTTCTGAACCGATGGTCCGATTTGAACCAAATTTGGTACACTCCCCGATTGATTCAAATTTAATGAAAGCCAATCAATAGGACGGCTTCACATCTCTGAGGGGGGGGGGGGGGGGGAAGTCAGATTCAGGTTTGTTCAAATCGGGTCCGTAGGTTAATAGTTGGGCTCAATATGGTAGACAAATTTTAACTTAGTGCAATATGAGGGAATTTCTTTAAAAATGTTCTTCTTCAGACCCACCAGTCAGAATACTTTCATATTTGTTATTCAACATCTCGGGGGTGGGGGGGGGGGGGATTCAAATTTGTTCAAATCGAGTGCCTGGGTTAATATTTGAGCTTCCTATGGGAGCCGGTGTGACAGGAATGGAAGTCCGTAGGACCGTTAGTCCCTCTGGACTATTATTCCGCGGAATTATAGTCCTAGGTCTAACATTTCTAGGAATAGTAGTCCGGCGGACTACTATTCCTAGAAATGTTAGACCTAGGACTATAATTCCGCGGAATAATAGTCCAGAGGGACTAATTTTCCTACGGACTTCCATTCCTGTCACATCGGAATTGGCCATGTAGCTAAAGAATTAGAAATTTTGTATTCAGTACCCTCTAAAGGTGTGTAACTAAGATTAATCCACAGAGATGTTGTATCAAGGGGTTTCATAGGGGAAGTCCACATTTTACATTATGATCAACTGAAGAAAAGGCACGATGCCTGGACTATTTTAGTCACTCCTGAGGGGCTCAAGGATTGACAATGTATTATATGGAGATGCATTGCTTAATATAGATTCATTCTTGGATTCTGTTCATATCGTGTTCTGTTCAAGATGAGCGCTTCAGACCCGTGGGGCCTCTTGTTCTACATTCTGTGTACTTAACCCTTCAAAAAGACAAAAAGTACCCAGAGTGCTACAGTTGGGATGGGAAGTTAATCTTTTCCCCGGACCTTCACCTGTAGGGAATATACAATCTTAAAATAGTTCGGGTGAGATGAAATGTGTGTGTGTGTGTGTATGTATGTGTGTGTGTGTGTGTGTGTGTGTGTGTGTGTGTGTGTGTGTGTGTGTGTGTGTGTGTGTGGGGGGGGGGGGGGTGATGGTAAATGTTGCTCTTTTGTTCTACATCATTTCATTTGAGCTAGCCGCGCGCATGATGGGGTATCCTTCGTATATGAATCACGGTCACCAGACGTCACGGGAATAATTTCACATGGGGCACACGAAATTTCAGGGGCATAGACACGTCTTGTAAGGTTATCTTTCTTCCTGGAAGTTCCAGAACAAATTGTTGTAAGCCCGATGATGCCCCTCCTCTCCAACCCCATTTGAACCCATTTATAACCTATACGAGATGACGTGAGAGATACAAAATATGCCATACCTTTAATCCTTTACCCAATACGAATAGTATATGACGCTTGGAAATAAATTGCTTGAATAAGTAAATAGCGAAATGGTTCCTACGCAAGGGCGTTCACAAAGGGTGTGTGAGCACTTGCTCCCTCTTAAGTTTTGGTAACAACAATTTTTTCATAAATTTATCAGCGTATGCTACGTATTGCACATGACTTTTTAGCTAACCTGGACATAAAGGCCATGCGAGCTTTTCACATCACTTGGCGTCCGTCGTCGTCCGTAAACTTTTCACATTTTCACCTTCTTCTCTGCAAACGCCGAGCCGGTGTGAACCAAACTTGGCCGGAATGGTCTATGGGAGGTCCTCTACAGACGCTCCTCATTTCGTTCCCGTGGGTCGAAAAACATGGCCGCCAGAGGCATTCTTTCATTCTGGTTGGTGGATTTTCAAAAATCTTCTCTGAAACTGCCGGGCCAAATGTTTTGATACTTCACACAAATGATGACTAGGACCCCCTCTACCCACAATCCTCTTTTAATGTTGATCGTGTCGCAAACATGGCCACAACAGCGGCGTATAGTTAATATCGAAACCCTATGGGAAATCACATTTTCATAATCTTCTATGGAACTACTGAGCCGACGTGAACCAAACCTGTCAGGGATAGTCTATGGGAGGTCTCCTACAAATACTCCTTATTTTTGCTACTGTTCATCGAAAAACATGGCTGCCAGAAGCATATTTTGATTCTGATTGGTGGATTTTGAAAAATCTTCTCCTCTGAAACCACAGGGCCAAATGTTTTGAAACTTTGCATGGTTGATGACTGAGACACCCTCCACCAATGATCCTCATGTAATGTTGATGTAATGTTGCAAACATGGCCACAACTGCAGCTCATAGTTACCATGGAAAGCCTATGAGAAATCCCATTTTTGTATGTAGTTCCAGGTGAGCGATTACAAGCTTTTTAGAGCCTCCAGTTTGTTATTAATTTTGAAAAAGCACAAACATTCTTTCAGCTCAATAACCACCGAGTTTCACCCGATGACTGAGACACCGGAGGAAGCCTGAGTACCCGGAGAGAACCAACGAACTTCGGCGAGCAAATGTCAGACTCCCCGAGGTACTAAGAAGGGTTGGCATTGGTTGAAAACAAGTGCACCATCGACGTGCAATACGTTTTAGTACACAGCGTCATCATACTCCGGCGTGGGCCATCGGGATTAAGTGCCTTGCCCAAGGACACAACGCAGTTGCACCCAAGCAGTAAATTGACACGTAACAAAAAAGTGCATGGTGAAATAAAGGGCCATAAAACACGGGAAACTGTAATTTGAACGATGCCATGCCCATTAATTGTATGGGATTCCACCATTCAGACAGGATGGGCAAGAAAGGTTAGAGAGGTAAGGAAGAATTATTCCACTGAGACTGGAGATCTAGAAGGGGTTGAACCAGAGGGGTAGTTTTATCAGGGAAAGGGTTCTCGAGGATTGCAATAGAAACTGGCGGGTTAGAGCTAGGACTAAGAGCTCTTTGAATATTTTATGCAAAGAACGTGCACCAGCTTTTGAAGAGTGCCTCGATGGGTCGTTGGAGGGGGTGGGGGGGAGGGGGTCATTGTTGTTTAACCCTTTACCCAACGCAGGCGATATCAAAATTTATTATTTTAAAAGTCATTTTTTCAAATTTTCCAAAAAATTTCAACAAAACCATATCATGTGGCCCCTCGTTGGAACGAGCTCGACGAGCTCGTTCCAATGAGGGGTCACATGATATGGTTTTGTTGAAATTGTTTGAAAAATAATATTTTTTCAACTGCTGAATTTGCATATTTCGCGGGCGGATGCGGCCGATTTGTTGGTTAGTCTAAACATATTTTATTTGTCATAAAGTACAAAAAGGATTGGAGAACAAGTTACAAAACTTAGTTAATCTCCTTTCCCTAGATACATTACAGAAATTTGACATCGCGGCATGACAATACATATGAATCAGGTAAACTACAACGGTAAATTCCATGGATCTGTTGGTTAAAGTGAGAACAAAGTCACTCAAGCTGAGGGGAAGGGGGGGGGGGGGTCGTGTAAGGCGAGGAAAGAGGGTGTCAAACGTGCAGCTTTGGGTAACGGACACCCTGGAACATTTCATTTTAGAAAGCCCTAAATATTTGCATAGAAGACTAAGATTTCTTGAAAAATAGAAGAACGAGATGAAAAAGTACGAGAGATAAGTGGATGGAGGATGATATGAGGGGAAGCGTCCATATCATACTTGGGGGATTGAGAAAGCGCCAGTGGGGGCAGTAATAAAAAAGTTTGCGTCAGAATGCTGGGACATTAGTTGGAATAGTGGGATAGGAGTGACTATGCTGGTGATGGGGGTTTGTGTAGGCCTTGTCGTTGTCGTTAGAGGACCAACCCAATTAGCGGAAAGTCAAAGAATTATTATTAATTACCGATTCCACACAATCCCCATCTAAGCGCGGTGACTACCCCAGTCCTTCAGTCGTACCAATGGCGGATACTCTGTGTGTGGCACAATTGAGTCCAAGTTGAGCTCAAATCGGATTGGTTGATGCCACATAATGCAACCGTGCTCACACTTGAACATTTGAATGAGATGTCTTGTTCAATGACTCAACTCAGGTGATGTGAACCAGATTCGAACTACCGAGCTCTCGATCAGAAGTCTGGTGTACTCTCAATGGGTAATCAAGCAGGGCCCACAACTATTGCTCGAGATAAGCAGGGTGAGACTGATTTGTGCTTGACGGGATAAGACAACCAAAAGTTACTGAAGGGACTTCTTTTAATTGGCAGCATGCTAGAATGATATAGGTGATCGGAATTTGTTCAAATGAAATACGAGAGTGCTAGTCTGTACCATTCAATAAATTGTAACAAGAATATGAATGAGATATTTTGGCTCCTACTTGATTGCGATGAACTTTCACAGAATACAAAGACCTTTATTCAAGATATCGGTAACGTCAATTGGAGCCTAAATAGAGGCGTCTAACACTCAGTCAGTTAACCCTTTAATCAACGAATCGGCCGCATCCGCCCGCGTAATATGCAAATTCAGGAGCTGAAAAAGTATTATTTTTCAGAAAATTTCAACAAAACCATATCACGTGACGCCTCTTTGGAACGAGCTCGTCGAGCTCGTTCCAATGAGGGGTCACATGATATGGTTTTGTTGAAATGTTTTGAAAATTTAAAAAAAAATGATATTTAAAATAATAAATTTTGATATCGTCTGCGTTGGGTAAAGGGTAAAATGCTCTACATCTCTGTCCTTCGAGGGGAGTCACCCAAATGATTTACTTTCACGCATACAATATTGCAGTTTCGAAGATTGTACTGCTCGACAACAACCCGACACAGGGATGAGAAATTTTAGAGAATTTGCTGATTTCAGTCAGTTCAATGTCATGTCCAAACTGCTGGAATTTAATTTCTTTAAATTTGCCTAAAAATGGTCTTAAAAGACCATTTTCATACAAATGTATAGAAATTAAATATCTGCCAACCAACATTTATACCATGATTACCTATTCTACTATATATAAAAAACCTATGACATAAATTTTAGCTTTACACACCAACCGTGGTGAACATGTCAGCAATGGGATTTCAGTAGTTAAAATTTACATCTACAGTGGAATTACATCCAAGATGACCTTTGGTGACCTCACCTTGAATGCAAACTTGTCTAAATGTATCACTCGTCGCCTCGTGAAGAGTGAAATGAAACCGGTAATTATTTATTACGTTTTTGAATAAGTTTACCTCATAAGATACCAAAAATGATCAAACATGCGTTGTCTCATGTTAATAAAACATCCATAACTCGAAATACTCTGTTATTATGTTATTAAAATGAAAAAGGTCCCGTAATTTGCGCGTTTCGTTTTCCATTTCGTTTCGGCGATAAAATTACCAGCGTAAGTACCGCCCACCGCTGCTCATGCAAACAAAAACAGAATCGCAAGGGTGAATATTGATTTTTTAACATTTAAACTCTTATTAATCTGACGATCATGGTATAAATAAAATATACCCAAAGTAGCTTGGAGTACCAAATGTTCACCACTCGTGGTGAACATTTGGTACACCAAGCTACTATGGGTATATTCTATATGTTCAATCTGTTTAATCTGTTTCAGCTTATTTGTTTTACAAGGATTGGCGAACAAGTTATGCAACTTATATTAACGCCTCTCCTTGGCCCAATGGCGCAGGTGTGTGGGATGACCTTCGTAGTGGCAACTTCGTGGCCTCGCTCTTCTCGAATACTATGAAGGGATCTGTAGCCTGCACGGAGCGTGTCTCTCTCCGCACAGGGGACAGCCATTTTACGTCCCCATCCGATAGGACGGTACGCTGTGACAGCATCAACCCCACAATTGATGCTGACAGAGAGTGTTCGGACACCTCGAGAACTTTCCCCGACCGGGGATCGATCCCTGGACCTCTGGCATGAGAGACCAACGCACTTATCCACTCGGCCACCAATCTGCGTTCCTTTGTTTTTGAAGAAACATAAATTCAACAAATTTGACTTTAAAATGTGAGAATTTTAGCTAATTTTGGCGAATTTAGTTGCAGGCCATTGAACTTTCAAAAGATTTTAGGGGTGGGTGGTATCACTGCACTCAGGATTTACGCCCCTAAGAACAAGACAGAACAGATAAATAGAAGAAGTAACAGGATGAAAGTCAAAATAACACGCTTGTGAAGTGGAACCATTCACGTCAATAAAATTCGCTGATATAACTAATTGCTAGAAACACCCACTTGTACGGACAACATTTTTGCGACCATAACTTAATATTCATGAGAAACGACTGTTAGGATTGGGTATATCGGAATGCACGGGATTCCAGAGACAGTTACAAAGCAATTAGTTTCAAATACTTAAATTAATTATCATTGTTTGATATTGTGAACACCCTAATTTTGACCGAATGGTATGTGAACCACAAGAAAAAGAAAAAATCTTATATTATATTCCATGCATGTGTCAAGTGTAGAATATCTCCCCAGACCGTGTTTACTGTGGAACTAACGACGGGGTGCAGTAAAACAATATGAGTTGAATTTATTTATTCTCGGTCTCTAACGTTAAACCTGAAATTATGTCTATGGGAACCAGTGTGGAATGTTATGAGACATACAACTCTCCTGTCATATAAGTATTTTGCTTGGCATATTTTGTAATTTTCCTTGAAATCGGAGAAAAGGCTTGCAAACGCAAATGTTGTTTGAACTGATACTCAGGTGGGAGAAGAAAAATAAGAATAAAAAGGAGAATAAATAAATAAATAAATAAATAAATAAATAAATAAATAAATAAATAAATAAATAAATAAATAAATGATTATGGATTGAAAATAAATCAATAAAAAAAATTTTCGGTCAATTTTATATCTCGTTTTAACTCTTTGAACACTTGTGGTATCTTTGATGCCAGTTCAATGGCAGCAATTAGAAGAGTCCATATTCATTATTTTGAGTAGACCAATCAATATTTTCAACGTGCAGCCTCTGGGCTGCACGTTGAAAATACTGATTGGTCTACCGCACACATTTATTGAACAGCCATCCTATTTAATGACGTTATGACGTATTATGTTCCTGGCCAGAAAAGTGTCCGCTCTGGTTCAAGGGTTAATACTGAGCCGATATTGTACTGTTGTGTGATATAAACTTGAAAAGGGCTTTTTAGCCCTTTCCAAAGGTATATCACAACGCAGAAATGCGCCTGCAAATGCTAGGGTACTTCAGGTTATATGGCATCATGGAATGATTCAGAAACAAATTTAAACGCACGTCTTTTCATTAAAAATGAAGCATCAGAAAAGTTATGAATCATCATCATCATCATCATCATCATCATCATCATCATCATCATCATCATCATCATCATCATTTATTACATGTATTATTTATTTAGCTTTAACTGTTTAGAATCATTATTTATTTATTTATTTATTTATTTATTTATTTATTTATTTATTTATTTATTTATTTATTTATTTATTTATTTATTTATTGTGTTTAAGACCACTTATTTCTGCTAATTTTAGAGGACTTCCACTCCAGGCATTGATTACAGGTGCCTATTTTACCAGTAAAACAGAGTTTGTCTTTGTTTATCACAGTAAACGAATACTGAAATTATTGCTTAACATCTCGGGATTCCCACGGAGATGTTAACCGTTTAAGGTCACTTTCATCATCTGTAGCTATATAAGGATCACAGCACAAGTATAAAGACAAGTTTAGCCAATCGTCTATAATTATGCCTCCCCGTTTAGAGGATTCATCCTAGGCAATCAGGGGTACTCCTGTGGGGTCTCTGAGACACCCCTTTTTGTCAGATATTATTTTCCCAGCACTAGTTTGAAAAACACGAAATACAATCCTCAATGCCTTTCTTCATTTTTCATTCTCAAAAGCTAGACCGTGACTCGGCATTTGAATAAGATTTTCCATTAACTCTTAACCCAGTGAGTAATTTTAAAATATTTTTCATCAAATCTAGTCATGGCTGCTTCACAGCAGCCATGACTAGATTTGATGAAAAATTCATGAAAATTTGATAAAGAAATCATTGGCTAAAAGGCCTATACAGCTTACGGGATAAAATTTGGTTAAATATCCTCAAATTTGACTTATTTTAATAGCAAGAGAATTCCTGGGCAGGAATATTCCACAGCAGCATGCAAGGACTTAAGGTAGAGACGGTCACTTTGTGAAAAAGCATGAGATGCGAAAGAAAAGTTTCAGATAATGGGCTTCTGAGATTAACTCGAATGTCCATTAGAATTTAGCTGGAACTGTACTGCGACCCTTGGGCAATTTTAGGGAGAGAGAATTCAAGGTATTTATTATCCGGTTAGAGATTCCCTCGGTCGGTTTTTTCAACAGTGATCTACTATCCTTGCACTGAATGTCACAAAGAGAAATGAACACAACCAGGCTTTGTGTAGAAAGTTTAAAATTAAGTAAATTATTCCAATTATCGCCTGATTAACTATTAATGTGTATGCAGTATTTAGAAAACAAAATGTTATAATTATGTTATGTAATGGATGGATGGCAAAGATTTATGCTTGAAATACCTAATATTATATCTTATAATTTTTGTATCTCACAACATTTATGTACATTCGACCAGGATTGGTGTAATAGTAAAACAAAGAACATATTTTTGTATATAATATCAGGGATGAGAAATTTCAACAAATTTAATGATTTCCGCACATTCATGCCTTAAAGGCAAATATTTATTCTGTTAAAAAACAAGTTCACTCTGTGTTGTATTATTTTTTCAAGAAATATAAATTTATTTATTTATTTATTTATTTATTTATTTATTTATTTATTTATTTATTTATTTATTTATTTATTTAGTGTTGAAAGTCACATATTCTTGCACAATGACTAATCGTAACACTATAAAATCAAGTTTAGTCAATCGTTTATACTCATATTTCCCATTTTAGAGGCCTTCCACTCCATGCATTACTTATCGGGTCCTATTTCACAAGTAAAACCGAGCTTTTACACAGTAAACAAGTATTGCTTCCCTTGGGGGCGCGATGGTGTTGCGGTTACCGGCTCTCATCAGATCACCGAAGTTAAGCAACGTCGAGCCCGGTTAGTCCTCGGATGGGTGACCGTTTGAGGGATCGATTCGGACTCCTGCGTTGTGTCCTTGGGCGAGGCATTTAACCCCGATTGTCCACATGGGGGCACGATGACTCCGTGTACTAAGGCGTACTGCACGTCGATAGTGCGCATGTCTTCAACCAATCTAACCCTGCATGTGCTGCAGTGCGGAGTTACGATGTTGGGAAGCTGGCAGCTGCTCGTCGTTGCTCGGTTGTTCTCTCCGGGTACTCCGGCTTCCTCCTCCCGTAAAACTGTCACGGTCATGATTAGTCATTGTGCATAAGTATGTGACCTTAAACACCAATAAATAAATAAATAAAAAAATTGCTTCCCTTGCCGGGGTTCCAACGGGCAATCCCTGTAATATACAAAGAATGTTAGTTCAACTAAATTACAAGAAAGGTAAATGTGAATCACCTGTAGTATTAAACCTTTAAACGCAGATAGTATCTTCCATGTCTGTTTCGTGTCATCAATTGGGAGAGTCTATATTCGTTATTTGGGGGTCGACAAAGCAATATTTTCAACGTGCTGCCCCAATGAAAATTAATTGGCGATTTTTGAGAATAGTGCTGGCCGGGTTTGGCCGTTACGTTGGGTAAAGGGTTAAAAAACACAAGCAAAATTTTCAGCGATCCAGAAGCCCATTTACTGAAACTTGTTAACCTCTTAGACACGGTCGGCCGTTTTTCCTGGGTTGGAAAAGCGTATCAAGATACGACCTGAACACGCCAAATAATATGGGCCGGAAAAACGGCCGACGTTGTTTTAAGGGGTTAACATTTCACCCAGAAAAAGCCTCTCAAATTCTTTGAAAGTGATTAATACTTTACCTAACATGAAAAGCAGACGACACTTGCAAAACAATTCTTGAATAACTATTTTTTTTAAATTTTTTGTCTCAAAAACATAGGTTATTAATCCCTCATCGATGAACTCGTTCCAACGAGGGGTCATAACCTATGTTTTTGAGACAAAAAATAAAAAAAAGAAAGAAAATTAATTGGCGATTTTTGAGAATAGAACTGGCCGGTTTCGGCAAATGCGTTTGGTAAGGGGTTAAAAAACACAAGCAAAATTTTCAGCGATCCAGAAGTCCATTTACTGAAACTTGTTAACCCCTTGAAGACGGTCGGCCGTTTTTTTCTGAGTCGGAAAAGCGGCCGACTAGGTTCACGGGGTTACCATTTCACCCAGAAAAAAGCCTCTCAAATTCTTTGAAAGAGATTTAAAAACCCTTGTAAAATTTTCAGCCATCCGGAGGTCCATTTATTGAAACTTTGCTCTAGGTTTCTTACAGTTCTCCACAGAATCAGAGTTATTATTTGGGTGTACACGCCACCGTGACTAAGAGTGTTTTAATCTTGAATTACCCTGTCTGTGGTGTTGGTGTGTAAACTGAATTAAGTATAAGCTTTATGTGTTGAAAGTTAGCACCATTGCATGTTTCGACTTTCGATTAATTTTTAATTACTTAACCACCCCGATAAAGAGAAATCACAAATCCCCCCGAGTTTAAATATTATTGTGGAGTACTGTGCCAAAACGATTTGCATTTCGTTCCGATTGAGTTCAAATAAACGCCTGACTGCAAAGAGAAAAACTTTCCGGACCTCCCGTCGTGCCTCGGGGGATATCAATTTCTTTGTTGTATGATATTGTTTCAGAATACGTCGACGGGGAGGGATTTGTTTATATTTCGCCATAAACATTTATTCTAGATCAGAAGATCGCGTTGCGGGTCATTAAAAGAACAGAAGCAGAATATTTCTGCCAAAATTGCACAATTTTCGGAGATTTATGAGATTCTGCAGCGCGCGTTGTCTAATTGCTATGCGTTAATTGAATTTTGAGGAACAAGTGTTTCGCTTTTCGGTGGGAATGGCACTTGGTTCCGGAATTTTATTGTGAGTCTTCGCTGTGGAGTCCCGCTGTGCTTCCAGTTTCTGATAGGCATCGAGCAACATTTTCTCACTTGTCAGTGTCGCGGTTAAAAATGTTTCTTCCACGTACAGCCACAACAGAATATAGTAACATTTGAAAAGATTTAAAAATAGAAATGCGGAAACTTTAAAAGAAATATATTTTGGAAATCCCACTAAAACATATTTTCTTAAATAGTAACAGGCCGAGCACAATCGATAATTTAAAATCTGAAGGCGTGCATCGGGTCTAATGTTTTGACGTTTACAACCGGCGACCGGGCAAAGAAAAGAAAAGGCTACATCAACTATAGTTATTGGAGTTAGTTAATATGGATTAGCCTATAAGCACCCTACAATAAATTGTGACAAGACAAATCCACACAAACAAACAAAAAACCAAAACCAAAAAAAAAAAAACAAACCCAAAATAACAATACATTAAAATGAAATTCTAACAAAAGAGAGTACATCCACGGAATATGAAGCCGTTTAATTGAGGCACGATCGATTTTCAGTATAGCTCCAATATGGGCTTCTAGCACTCAACAAGTTAATTTCGATAGCGCACATTTCTACAACATTATATATAATTTGGGTATATCCTTTATCCTTGGGGTGGAGATGATGGGATAGGATATCGACTGACCAAATATGACGGATTTTTTAGGATACTGACACATCCTTTTTCTGGTGTATTACATGGATTGGAAAGCTCCGTTACCTAAATGTCGACCCATCCAGGTAGATTTATGGCAATGGGGTGCCTGTCAAATGAAAAATTTGACGAAGGGTACACGTTCAGATTAAAACTTAAGATTTTTAGCTGCGTATCTTTCTTATTGCCGATTCTCTGGCGAGGCTTTATACCCACACATACGCATATACGAGCAGTTCTTCGTCACAAGTTCGACGAAATGAATAGAGAATGCAGTGCAGGGCCGCCGAGAGCAAGGAAGGGCCACACGGCAATGTGTAGAACGGGCCCTGCGAGCGCCGAAGGCGCAAAGTGACAAGCGGGGGGTCTATGGATCCTCCCCCAGAAAGTGTTTGTAAATTAGTACTAGTATAAGCATTCTCCTGCATTTTCTTAACAATATCTACTCAATTATTTCCTTACAATTTGGGTAATTTATTACCTGTATTCTGAGTATATGATGTATTTTTTCTCCAAAGATAATCGTGACCATCACGATGCAGGAAAGATCGGTTGAAAACCAACAAACTGGAACAAGTGTTTTTTTATATGAATGGAACCTGATCAGTATAGCACACTACGCACTCTTATCACCTCTACAAGCGTCGGAGGCCCGTACGAAAAGCCTTCCCACGACTTTCAGCTCAGATGTATCGATAGGGCAACCTAAACGTTTTTAACCCTTTACCCAACGCAGACGATATCAAAATCTATTATTTTAAATATCATTTTTCCAAATTTTTCAAAAATTTTTGACAAAACCATATCATGTGACCAGCCACAGCGTTCAGATTGTTGAACTTGTTACTCTGGTCCTATCTTGGGATTGTCGACCGACACTGATTTTAAAATAGTTGTATCCCTACCGTCCCAACGGGCCAACGAAGAATTTCATCACATCACATTCATCAGCTCAAGGTAATAATGTCACGAAATCCACTGCGATATTCTCGTTTTACTGATGTCAACCTTCACATTAACACTAATAAACATCTCAGTTTTACTTTACCTTTCTCTTGATAAACACATCAGAAAATAGTCCTTCTGATAATGTAGGTGGCCCTTTTTCGGTTTCCATTAATTTTTAATTTATACAGGCCTATTAATCAGTAGGATTTTAAATAGCGAGATAGTGATTTGGAAACATTCCCACATCACAATCTTTGTGTCCTAGCACAAGCCTGCTTTCTCCGGTCGGGGTAACTCGACTTTGTTAGAAAGGCTGTTAGGAAAGACTGTGGACAGTCGATAGGGGAGCAGTTGTTTATGGGGTGAAAAAAATGCAGTAACGAGGAGAGGGGCGAGGTGCCATAAAGACGGTAAACATCTCATAAATGTCGAATGAGGGAACTCTGTAGAAATATTTCATTTTTGAATCAGAGATATCAAATCCCAAGCAATTCTTTTACAACGTTCTATACATGGACCATCGTCCCCTGTGTGTCTGTGCCTGGGAGGTTATGGTCCAAAACTCGTTCAGATGATCGCATAATTATCATTATCATAAAAAATAAAGTAACATCTTCCATGCCCATTGTGCCCATTGGCTTGGAAGCTCCAATTGCTAATATTCAGCATTGCGGTACCGCGGAATATTATATGGACAACTTTTTTCCGAAAGGTATTAGTGATGTTCGACCAACGGGTTGTTGCGTGTGTTGACATAATTTTGCGGCGATGTGGGTTTGACTGGATTTTGAGGGGGCAGAGTTCTCCATGGAATATGATTTTGACCTGTACGCACGATCATTATCGTCTTTTGAAAGTATAAAAGTGTCAACTGCAATGCTTTAGGTTGGTACCTACCTTTATACTTTCAAGTGGTGATATTTTCACATGATGACATTTTACTTCAACGAGGTCTATTCCTATCAGAGGAACTCACTGCGAGAAGCAAGGCCATTTTCTTGCTGTTCTCTGTAACTTCTTTCGATGGAAATTTTGTTTGGCAGAATCAAACGACGTGATGGGAGCGGTGGTTCAGTGGTAGACTGTTGGACTTCTATGCTAGATGTCCCAAGTTCGATCCCCGTCCGGGACGACCCGCGTTGTGTCCTTGGGCAAGGCACTTTATCCTGGTTGCCTACATGGGGGCACGATGACACCGTGTAAAAGATGTACTGCACGTCCATGGTGCACATGCCTTCAACCGCTGCAACCCTGCTTTAGCGGAGCTTGAACAGAGTTAGAATGTCGAGGAGCTGACAGTTGCTCGTCGATGCTCGGTGGTTCTCTCCGGGTACTCCGGCTTTCTCCACCATAAAACTGTCACGGTCACGATTAGCCATTGTGCATAAGTATGTGACCTTAAACACCAATATACAATAATAATAACATTCCTATCAGAGGAATCAGAGGAAATCACTGCGAGAAGCAAGGCCATTTTCCTGATGTTATCTGCAATTCTTTCGATAGAGAATGTCTTTGGCAGTATCAAACGACGTGAATATGTCTGTATTTATAAGCCCCAGCTTAATCTGGTTACGCACGTAGCACTAGATCAGAATTATGATAGAACATTCAGTACGCTTGAAATGACAAGTTTTTTTTCTATCACACGTGACAGTGAAAGGTGTTTTTACACAACTGGACTCTGTATGATTTTCTATGATTCTAATCAGAACCATACGGAATGGATCATGCAGAGAGAAAAAATAAATTTAAAGATTTATTCAGGGTTATAAAACTGATGGTGAGAACTAGAAATGTTTGTGTCTTAACCATGAACAGGCGGAATGATATTTCACTGTTTCTTAACAACGTGAATTCAGCAAATGGACACTAGACAATTGTGTAAATTGCACACACATAAACCGAGAACTCAATTGTCTACTAACCTTCCCATACGTACTTTCCAAAGGACGTGGAATAATATTGAACCCCCAAACGTATCGAGATCACTATTAAAAAACACCCCAACTAAGTTCGTACTCTCTACATATCAACTGTAACAATCCAGTATGCTCCGACTGTAGGTCGTAGCTCTGTTATCTCATCATTGTCTCTTTATTCAACTCAAACTTTTTCACATGCCAGGAACCATGGAATAGATTTTGGACATGACAGAAAAAAAACACCTTAACCCCTAGCACTCTGGTAGTACAACATAATTTGCTCCAATCACTCAGTTTTTCTATTGTTTATTTACGAATTTAACCAATTATACCTTGTTTGACAGAGCTCACCGAGCTCTGTCAAACAAGGTATATATGATTAAATATCAAACTGCATGATGGTAAAATATTGGCTGCTGAAAACTTTGCAATTTTGACATCAGTGTGCAGAGAGTTAATGGAATCACAATACTAAATATTTTTCTATAGGCCAGCATTATAACGAACAAGCGAAAAAAATATGATCGCATCACTTTAAATTTGGCATTCAAATATCTTTGTCAAGTATAGCCCTCCAGACAACTTTTTCTGACCCGAAAACAGGGGGTCATGCAACAAATAAGGGAGAAACACTGGCAGGAAGGAAAGTACCGGTCACGTGCACTTATTTTTCAGGGAATTCCCAACAAAACCGCACCAAATGTCAGTTTTATTTTTTAGACCAAAAGTCATCAAATCACCCTCTTTATTTATCTGGAATATTCAACAATAATGCAAGATGTCATTAGAATGTTTCAAATGTTTATTGAAACAATATATTTTCCCAAGGATGCTTATTTTTTAGAGATTGCATCATTTCCGAGTGCAAAATTTCAAGGCGGGTAACTCTAATTCAAATATTTACTGCAGCGATTCCTAATATATTATCCACATTTGGACTATAAACTGACCTCTTGTTGGCGAACACATTGTTATCAGAATAACCTAGTTTGTTACGTCTATTTCACTTTTTCTTTTCTTTTCTTTCCTTTTTCATTTTTTTGATCATTTGATGACAGCACTTGGAAGAGTCCATATTAATAATTTCAATGACAGCAATTGGAAGAGTCCCTATTAATAATGTGGGGGTAGACCAATTCATATTTGCAACGTGCAGCCTTGAGGTCCGGCCATTAAAGAAATGTGTGACAGAATATTCAAAGTTACGGAAAGATATTGGCACTGTCGACCTGCAGCTTGTAAGGTGAAATGTTGAACCTTTACCTAACACGACAAGCAGACAACACTTGCAAAACAATCTCTTGAGTAACAAAGTTTACATTTTTGCCTTCAAATCATATGTTCCTTGTCAGTTCATATTCATCGGGATCGTATTTTGCCATATCTTCGCTTTATCTTGAGCCTACGGCGAAGTATGTCAGACCCAATCGTAGTGAAGGTTTCTTTCATGTTTAATAATACCGTGAGACGAGAAGCGTTGCAACAACAACAACAACAACAACAACAACAACAACAACAACAACAACAACAACAACAACAACAACAACAACAACAACAATAACAACAACAACTAAAACAACAACAATAACAACAACTAAAACAACAACAACAACTAAAACAACAACAACAACAACAACAACAACAACAACAACAACAACAACAGGACTATAATTAGAATACGAAAGGTTTCACCCTTCGCGTGGTAGGTGTTCAAGTACAAAAGAGACAGAAAAAAATGCGTCATAAATTAATGTTCACAGCTGAGACCACTACCATGTTTATTGACTTTCAGACCTCCTCAGAAATAATAGCCAATTAATCTGGAATAACAGTGAAACTGTACAAAATGAACGTTAGTGTTTGAGAAAGAACATGTCAAGTACCGGCATATGGTGCAACCCTGGACACGATGCAGTGAATTCTTATGAGAGAACTTTATTTAATACATTTGTATTATTTAAAGGTTATTTATTACTTGGTTAATTTCATAACCGCCGAAAAATCAGCCCGAGGTAAATTCATATGAGCCTGAGGCCGAAGGTCGAAGACTGATGTGAAGTTACCGAGGGCTGATATCTCGGCCGATATGAAGCAAACCAAGTAATAACCTCTATATTTATTAAACCAAAACAAATAACTGCAGAATGTTCTGAGATGTTTATGCATGAATGATATCATAATAAACTGCCTGTATCTTTCGAAAGTACTTTTGAAATCTATACAAATCCCTCTGGAATGGAAACCAGACAATCAGGGAGTGTGCGTGTACTCAAACCGAGAACACGTTTCTCTGCGGATCTCCCACCTCATTCCTTTCCGAAAATCTGGAATGATTTAAACCCAGAATTACAACAATACAGAAGGCCCTTGTTCAAAAAGTCAATAATCGATACAACTCTAAATTCGTATTCCTCCATCATTTCCTGTGCTAACCCGTCTTGTCCTGATTGTTTTGTTTCAAATAAAAGGATCTCATCTTTCAAACCCATTATTTCTTATTTCAAACTATTAATATGTTAAACTGGTGTGAATTCAGCAAGAAATGGCCCTGATCCGTGCATGGTGATGGCTTCTTGTTTTATTTTATTCAGACAGTAACCCCCGAGGAGATATTAAAAGGAAAAGGCCTTGATGTCAAGAAATCTGGTGTATAGGAATGGCAGGAAGACAGCCTCTCCGGCTATGCCATTTCCATGCAGTGTACACTTATTGTTATTTGTTACTTGTAAATTGTCATTGTACTTGTGTATGCTTCAAAATCATCCGCCCGTCCGTCCGTCCGTCCGTCCGTCCGTCCGTCCGTCCGTCCGTCCGTCCGTCCGTCCGTCCGTCCGTCCGTCCGTCCGTCCGTCCGTCCGTCCGTCCGTCCGTCCATCCATCCATCCATCCATCCATCCATCCATCCATCCATCCATCCATCCATCCATCCATCCATCCATCCATCCATCCTTTCATTCATTCATTCATTCATTCATTCATTCATTCATTCATTCATTCATTCATTCATTCATTCATTCATTCATTCATTCATTCATTCATTCATTCATTCTGCTGAAGTTGTCTGACAGTGTTATTATTTCTCACAAGTCCGAAGTTTCCTCTTCTCCTAGTTCAGCTATCCGAACGTCTCGGCTTCCCCATCGGGGAAGCTGCGGCGTTCGGATACCTGAACAATCTCTTCTCTCACATCGACGAATCTCAACCACCCAGAATCTTAGTTTGCGTTGAATTATCTGTGCAACTCTCTTATTTCTTCTCTTCATTCACCTAAACTTTACTTACTGCCATCCAGGGGCGGCGAAGCCAGGGGGCACAGAGGGCACGTGCCCCTCCACTTTTTTCACAGATATGTTTCGCAGTCACACAATGAGTTAAAATTGACGCATGCAAACGTGTCAATATACAGACATTACTGTAACATTATTTGCAAATTCAAACAATATTTAGCCAAAGAATCCCACTTTCGACTGCCTGGGTCCATTTCTCCTACTTAAACTATCTTCCAACCCGAAGGCTGGCCTTCGGGTTGGAAGATGGTTGAAGTAGAAGAAACGGACAGTACAGTGACCACATAGCGGGAAATTCAACTGAACAAGAGACTATAGCGAGACATGGTACATTTACCGAAAAACGTTTGAAACCTTTCTCACATTGGGTCGAACAATGGTAACAATGTAAATTTGAGCCCTCCACTTTTGTCGAGCTTCCGCCACCCCTGCTGCCATCATTAATTCCTGCCACAAAAATTCGGCTTTAAAGCACTCCGTTATGCCTAGTAACTCCAATTTTCTCGATTGCATTCGATAAACTGTGCCGTTTTCGATGTGAACAAATTGGTTACGCCTAGTAACGCATCAAGGGTGTAACTCTAGCTTGGTTCATATCGGCCGAGATCGGCATCACATCAGACGAGTTTGAAGCCATATCAGCCGAATTTGATGATGGGAAATTCTGGGAAAGAAAATTATATCTAATACATAATACATTATAATGTCCGTTGTCCGTTTTACAACAAGACTGATCAAGACTCAACATTTTCTTTTCAGTATTACGCAGTCCGATACCACGGTGATTATATAGTGGGCCAGTCATGCTTAAATTCCCCTTTTTACTCGGCGAAAAACTGACAAAGAAGCGGTTCTTAGAAGTTAGAAAATAAATAGCGTTCCGAGAAAGAAAAGTTGTCATCATTGGCGGAAGTTCGTTACACATTTCTTCTCAATGCATGGTTCGGGAGTCAGAAAATCACATATCGGGTGTCGGCTTTGCCTACATCCCATACCAAGTCGCGAGATGACTGTGTACAGTACGTGGAGAGTGGATTGTAACTAAATCACCCGCGGAGGTGAGTTATCACCCACGCTATAATTCTCAAATTTTGTAGATATCGACAAAAACACAGCAATGTTTCAGCCAATGGACCTCCGGGTTAAACCCGGAGGTCCATTGGCTGAAACTTTGCTTGTGCTGGTTATGCTTTGCAACACATTTACAATTATTGCTTGGGTGGATTCTCCACTCTGCGGGTGATTTAGTGATAATACACTCTCCACGTACTGTAACTTATACTTACACAGCACGCGGGGAATGGATATGGAATATCACCAAAAAACCTGCGTAGTGATGTTTCAAATGGCTCGACTTTTGTAACCCAATCACCTGCGTAGTGGTGTTTGGGTCTCATATCTTATCCCACGGAACATGGGTTCTTGCCTGTAGGCGGTTACTTCATTTGGGAGGTGTTATAGTGGTAATCAACTCTCCCAATGCTGAAACGCCATTTCTAGATCCAGTACCAATTAGAATCCAGGATTTCGACATGCCTACGAGCTTATCAAATGAAAGAAAGACTTGTATTTCGACTCTTTCGGTTAATTAGGTATGAATTTCAATGGTGTCTAAATGATATAGTAGAAGGATTTTGTTATGTGAAATGTTCAATTACCCACAACACTGACATTTTTTACTTCACATATGTTTTGGTATTTTCAGTCTGATTCATTGCACGACATTTTGACACAGAAATGGTTTCTCTGTAATCAATTCGTATAAATCATGAGATCCAACGCCCCAAGCATGAAAGCAAGAGCACACTCATGCGGTGCGAGTGGTGCAAATGGTTTGATGGAGGTATGGGAGAAGGCTGGGTTCCCACTCAAAGGAAAAGTCCTTGAACATCGTCCCCTTCCTTGAGGGGTGTTTGAATATGTTTTTATCCTTGACAAGTACTTGATTTCCCACCACGTTCCTTGAAAAGTACTTGAATTCATTTTACCCATAATCTCTGCGAGAAAAGTTTTATGATAACCCACCTCAGTCTGGTGTGTAAATTATAAACCATCGCAATTTATTTCATGGGTTTTTGTCAGTAATTTGATAATATGCTGTGATGCAATACGCTGTCAAAAAGGGCTCACGGTGTTACATCTAGGGCTGCACGGTATATCGATAAACCGATATATACCGGTATTCAAACCAATATCGATTGAATACCGGTGTAATTACAAAAATGTCGGTTTATCGTCATTATTTATTTCCTCACAATTTAATTTTCAAGATGTCTTGAGATTTTTAACTGTAGCCCCGAATGAATAATACTATCCCGTTACCAAAGGAATCGTCTGCATGTGCTCACGTAATATACAGTTTCAGCAGTTGAAAAAATAATTTTCAAAAATTTCAACAAAACTATATCATGTGACCCCTCACTGGAACGAGCTCGTTGAGCTCGTTCCAATGAGTGGTCACATGATATGGTTTTGTAGATTTTTTTTGGAAAATCTGATAAACTTTTTAAAAAAATATTTTGATATCGTCTGCCTTGGGTAAAGGTTTTTCGAACCGCATCATCAAGGTATGCTAATTCGTTCCGACTGTGATGCCTCAAGCCTCGGTTGTGGTTCTTATGTTCATTTTTCTGAACAGTTTTCGATATACCGGTATACCGCGGCATTTTTTTGAATACCGATTCCGGTATTCAGTTTTGAATATCGTGCAGCCCTAGTTACATCACAGCATTTCATCGCCATATCATTATAATGGTAGGCTTTATCATCATTACAAAGTAGATTATGGTTCTGGAAGAGTTAACACATAGAATATACCAATAGTAGCTTGGTGTACCAACTGTTCACTATGAGTGGTGAAGGTGTGTTAACCGCGAGCCTTCGGCGAGCGGTTAACACCACTTCTCCACGAGTGGCGAACATTTGGTACACCAAGCTACTTTGGGTATATTTTATTTATACCATGATCGTCAGCTTATTAAGAGTCCCTATTATTTTTTTCTCGATTTTACTGAGCAGCAGATGTACATACGTGCAAGTCTCTTTTTTGTTTACATGAGCACTGGTGGGCGGTACTTCCGCCGTCAATTTTATCGCCGAAACAAAAAGGAAAAAGAAACGAGAAATCACTGGGCCTTCTTCAGTTTAATAACAATATAACATCTGTTTTGAATTATGGATCCTTTATTAACATGAGACAACTCATGGTTGTTAATTCTTGGTATCTTAATGAGGTAAACTCATTTAAAAACATATTAAACAATTGCCGCTTACATTTCACTCTGCGAGGTGAGGAGCGATAAATTTAGATAAGTTTGCATTCAGGTCGATGTCACCAAAGGTTGCCTTGGATGTAGTTACACTGTAGGCGTAAATTTTAAGTACTGAAATCCCATTGCTGGCATGTTCACCACGGTTGGTGTGTAAAGCTAAAATTTATGTCATAGGCTTTTCATATATAGTAGAATAGGTAATCATGGTATAAAAATGTATAAAATGGAAATTCAAGAAAAGATATTTGTCGAAGATGTAATTTATTTATTTATTTATCGGTGTTTAAGGTCACATACTTATGCACAATGGCTAATCGTGATCGTGATAGTTTTCCGGGTGGAGGAAGTCGGAGTACCCAGAGAGAACCACCGAGCATCGACGAGCAACTGTCAGCTCCTCAACATTCTAACTCTGTCCAAGCTCCGCTCGAGCAGGGTTACAGCGGTTGAAGACATGTGCACCATCGACGTGCAGTACGCCTTAGTACACGGCGTCATTGTGCCCCCATGTAGGCAACCGGGATAAAGAGCCTTGTCCAAGGACACAACGCGGGTCGTCCCGAGCGGGGATCGAACTCGTGACCACTAGTATAGAAGTCCAACAGTCTACCACTGAGCCACCGTGCTCCATCGAAGATGTGATAATGTAGGGAAACGAAAAATCAGTCACTTTGTTTTTTTATTTGGCAGAAAACAGTCAAATGAAATGATTGTTTGCCCAATATATACAGCCCTGATAATGCCCTTGAAAATCATCATCAAATTCATTGAAAAGTGCTGAACTAGTGCTTGAATTGGAATCTCTGATATCAGTTGGAACCCTGGAAGTTCAAGGTATCTACAGATGTTGAGTAGATACCGAAATTATCTTACGAGTGAGGACGAAATATAACATATTGTCACGCGTGGCTTAGCCACGCGTGACAATATGCTTTTTCGACCTCACTTGTCAAATAATTTTTCCTTCCATTATAATACGTTCAAGTCTACAATTTCCTAGAGCGTTTGAAAACGAAGATTGCTGATTGGATTTGGGATTGTGTGTAATTTTAGGTGAGATGTGCAGGACTATGCCACATGTCGCCCTGTATGTCTTGTATTTTTATTGTTTAAAAGTGTGTTAAACATTATGCATGTCTTTTTGTTATGTAACTATGCTTGTTGGTTAAAATAAATAAATAAATAAATAAATAAATAAATAAATAAATAAATAAATAAATAAATAAATAAATAAATCGGCTACAGTTAATAACTCGTCTTCAGTACTGCGAGTCGTAGAATGCATAATTATTCAAACCAGCAAAATTTCCTTCTTTCATGAACGAAATGACCATACCCTGCTACTGCTCTATCAGGTTTCAGTTGGTATTATTCGCAATTCTTCAAGGTTGCAAAGTTTACATAACTCCTGTTACGAAATGGCCGTGTCCTTCCACCGTTCTATCAGTTTGCAATTGCACAAAAAAAACAACAACAAAAAGACGCGGCACTGTTGACTTCGTTTTAACACTCCACCTGATACGACCAACAGACGACACTTGCCAAAAACATTTGAATACACAAACGTTTCAATTTGGTTTAAACAATATTTATTGATTAATAACAGCGTTAATTATATATATCAAACAGGCTATTCACATAGGCAATGTACACCACACCGTATATAATATGACATGGGATGTAAAAAGAAAAACTTTTCAAGACGGGATTCGAAAGTAAGCGTATGCTGATAAGTATCGTCTACCTTGAACAATTTCATTTTATGAGGATGGAAAAGTACGGTTCATTGAGTAGGGCTGTTTAAATCATTGGTTGGTTGTTGCTTCTTGGTGCTGATGTCAAAGTACACAGAATGATTTTTATTTTTGATTCATCATACGACGATCAACTTACGTGTTGGCAAAGTCAATACACAAGTAAATAAGTTTGCAGATTCAGCAATATAATATCAGTAAGTGGCGCAGTTCGTAAGTTCGTATATGGCAAATGTACATACATGTAACCTTACACACACACATAAATATATATATATGTATGTGGATTTGTGTGTGTGTATGGTTACATGTATATATATATAATAATTGATCGATTCTACATACTACACTGCAAGGAAATCAGTGAGAACTTCTCTTTGTCATATTTCTGCTTGCCACAGAAATTAATAGAAACAAGGACGCTGGTTGTGTTTGCAATGGCATGGCGGGGGTTTGATATATATATCTAGCTGTATACACATACACACGCAAATGTGCGCGCGCGGGCGTGAAAGAGTATACATGTATACATATGTATACATATACATACACACATGCGCACATGTATACACACACGCGCGCGCGCATACACACACGCATACATACCATATACATATTGAGTCTTAAAATCCGGAGTACCCGGAGAGAAGCACAGAGCAACGACGAGCAGCTGCCAGCTCCCCAACATCGTAACTCCGCATTGCAGCACAGACAGGGTTAGACTGGTTGAAAATATGCGCACCATCAACGTGCAGTACGCCTTAGTACACGGCGTCATCGTGCCCCCATGTGGACAATCGAGGTTAAGTGCCTTGGTCAAGGACACAACGCGGGAGTCCGAATCGATCGCTCAGACAGTCACTCTCAAAGGACTAACCGGGCTCGACGTTGCTTAACTTCGGTGATCTGACGAGAACCGGTTACCGCTACGCCACCACGCCCCCTATATTAACATAAACAGCAACAACAACTGCACCCTTGCTAACACCCATGCTAAGTCTAACCTTAGAAGTACTACTAAAAATCAAATTTAAAGTTTCCATACAATGTCGACGATGATCCATTGCTGGCGGTTTGCGCCGTGCAGTGCCTAATATCGGTAATACTGTACCCGTTCTTCTTTTTGGAGTATAATCCTTTCTATGTAATATTCCAACTACCTCATCAAGTCATGCCTTCAACGAAGGCATGCCTTGATGATGTAGTTGGAATATTTTATCAGACGAGAATTGAACCACCACATTTGAAAAAGTGAGATTTACAGCACCCCCCCCCCCTCCCCCCAATGTGTAGTCTTCAAGACACCCCTGATTCGATTCGAGAGTCAATTCAATTTCGAATATTAGACCCGTTTCGACTCGAGATTCGTTTCGAATTGAAAATGTGTGATTCGCATGACCCTATTTAATACTTGCAAATCTGAAGTCGTTTGCAGCGTAGGTTTTTGCTAAAGTCCAAATAGTGTCGAAAAGAAAATTTGGTATAACCCGAGCATGTATTGCACTCAAGTCAAGAGTGGTCTATGTAAACAGTCAAGTGGCAATTGTCTTGAAGCAATTGCAATGCAACAATATTTTGTAAGTAATTGCTTCATGTTCAATAAAATTCATTACTCTTTTCAAGGCTTCTATTTTTTAATGGGACTTAACGACACTTTCAGCCACCAGGGTTACCTCGTTTCGAACAGTTTTACGGGCGAAGGAAGCCAGAGTAACCGTACCCGGAGAGAACCATCGAGCAGCGGCGAGAAAATGTCAGACCCGCTCCCTCCCAATTTACTAACGCGATACAAGCAGGGTTATCATTGACTGGTTGAAGGCAAATGTAGTACGCCACAGTATGCAATGCCACCGTGCAACACATGGGACATCGGGATTAAGTGCACAACGCAGTCATCGCTGGTCAGGATCGAACAATCGATCTTTTGGTTTGATTCTAACCACCGATCAACCGCGCTCCGTGAGTGCTTCTATGAGACTAAAACAATTACAGATACAAATAATTTAGAAACAAATTATCAGCCAGCAATTATGATGGGGTATTTATTTATTGAAATGTACCGACGTTTTCAACAGTCAGGATTATATGGTGTCGGACAGTTTTACAGATGGAAGAAGCCAATGTACCCAGAGAGAAGCACCGAGAAACTTACTAAGCCATTAGACCTACTATGATTAGCATGCATGAAGAACTGCGTACCATCAACGTGCAATTCCCACAAGACCGCTCAATATTTGGCAGGGGTGGGGGTGGGGGTAACCCTTTACCTAACCTGAAAAGCAGACGACATTTGCAAAAATAATTCTTGAATAACTATTTTTTTTCATTTTTTGTCTCAAAAACATAGGTTATGACCCCTCGTTGGAACGAGCTCGACGAGCTCGTTCCAACGAGGGGTCATAACCTATGTTTTTGAGACAAAAAATGAAAAAAATAATGAAAAGTAATTGACGATCTTTGAGAATAGCGCTGGCCGGTTTTGTCCGTTACGTTAGGTAAAGGGTTAAATAAAGTTAGAGGGAGCGCGGTGGCTCAGTAGGTAGAGGTGCAGGCTGCAAGCCGAGAGGTCCTCGGTTCGAATCCCACCTGCGGCAACCGCGTTGTGTCCTTGGGCAAGACACTTCATCTCCATTGCCCGTTTGGGGGCACGATGACGCCGTGTACTAAGGCGTACTGCACGTCGATGGTACGCATGTCTTCAACCAATCTAACCCTGCCTGTGCTGCAGTGCAGTGCAGTGCAGAGTTACGATGTTGGGGAGCTGGCAGCTGCTCGTCGTTGCTCGGTGGTTCTCTCCGGGTACTCCGGCTTCCTCCACCCGTAAAACTGTCACGGTCATGATTAGCCATTGTGCATACATATGTGACCTTAAACATCAATAAAATAAATACATAAATAAATAAAGTTAGATTAGGAAGACCTGGTGGAGTGGGTATGGTACACCGCTGCGCATTTCAAGACCCATTGTCGTCTTTGGTGAGGTATAAACGTTTTTCACTATAAGTTCGCGGAATTTACATTTTATAAAATTAGTAGAGATTACAAAGAGCTAGCTATCATTATCAGAAATAAGAACGTTAAAGTACACTGTATCCCGAAAGGAGATGTTATCTGACTACTGATAAGATTAATATACTTACTTATAATGGTATTATATGGGATGAACTATATCTTCATCAGAGGTCACAAGACGTGTTTGTTTTGTTTTATTTACACAATGACTTATCGAATGGACTTAAACTCGTGAATCAAAGTGTCAACGCATCAATTTTTAAACTTCCTACACTTACATACCAAGATATTCCACTGACACGTGACTAAAAATTAAGATATCGCACCTTAAAAGAATCGAGGTACCAGCTGCAATGCTTCATCATTGCAGCTGACACCTTTATGCTCTCAAGGGACGATATGAACCTCCACATTTGTCAGCGGAAAGATCACAAGTTGACATCGACAGTCTGATAGAATGGGCAATTGGTCAATCTATCATGCGAAGACATCGACAGACACCCACTAGCGTACTCACACATACACTTACAAACCCAAAACACTCTCACCCTCACATACATTTCTGCGACCAAACGTTGTTTTGTGTGTGTAGGTGGGTGGGTGGGTGGTTGAGGGTGTGTGTTTGAAGGGGTGCGTGTGTGTGGTTGGGTGTGGTGTGGTGAACGTGTTTGTCTCGACAGGTCTATTCTCTGGACGATGTATACGTGCTTGCGTACCTCTGTGTGTAACATCTTGTCAAAGTACTTATCCTAAATCAATGGATAATAACATTCACATAAAAAGAGGTAATTTTTATTTATTTATTTATTTATTTATTTATTTATTTATTTATTTGGGTTTAACGACACTTCGACACCCAGGATCATAGCATGTCGGACAGTTTTACGGGTGGAGGAACCCGGAGTACCCAGGGAGAACCGCCTAGCCACGGCGTGCAACTGTCAGACTCCCCAACGTACTAACTCCACACAAGCAGGATAAGCATTGGTTGAAGACAAGTGCACCATCGACGTGCAGTTCGCCTTAGTACACAACGCCACGGTGCCCCCATTGTCCTATAGTGAACAAATTATTACAACTGGGCAATCAGTCTGGGTTGCCAAACTCTCATCTCGTTGACGAGAACAGACTGGCGTCGTGTTTGGCCGGGCTGATCTGGTCTCGTCAGTGCGACGGAATATGCCAACTCAGATTAATTCGTCCCTTGAGGGGAAAAGGGTGTCAACTGCAACGTCAAAGCATTGTAGTTGGCACCGTTTTCCTCTCAAGGTGCGAATCAGAGGCGGACTGGCCGTATGGTCCACCGAGAAAATTCCCGGTAAGCCTCCTATTGGGTTCCCCAGGGGCCCCAAAATTGATGCAGCCCAACACCTGTTGGTAAGTGAAGTTTCGTGAAAATAACCGAAAGGCGAAATGGATTGGATTGCATAGACTACAGGTATATCGAAATGTTCTCTATGTGGACTGCCATAGGCAGTCCACATAGAGGACATTTCGATATACCCGCAGTCTAGACTGCCATTGATCGCTTAGATGAAATAAAACAGCGTTCCTTCAATTTCAAAAATCAAAATTTTATCCCATTAGGCCGAACTAGTGTCTTCCCGATGCCCCTCCCCTGTAGAACCATTATTGTCGAATGATCGATGAAAAGGATACAAAATACCATCGAAATGTCCTCTCTGTGGACTGCCACTGATAGCTCAGATGAATGGAAGCCGCGTTCGCTCCGTTCGGCAAAATCTAAATTTTCTCCTGAGCTGGGGCCCCCCTTAGTGCATTCCCAGGTAACTTTTCTTTGCCCTGTCCACCCCTGGGACGAATTGGCTACAACAATAATCTGTATTTAAAATGCTTTAAAATTTGCCATGTCTGACTCCACCAAAGATATTCATAACAATGTTGATGGAGCTCTTCAAAACAACAATTTATGACATATACCATATGAACCGTTACATGGAAACCTGAACATAATCGTGCCATAATTCAAAACGCGTTTCAATTGCAAATCAATTTAGAACATAAAATAATGATGATTTAGTGGGAATTTATTAGTTTATCACCACTCAGCTGTAGAAGTGACACTAATTGCAGGTGTAGCCAATTACGATTAATCTGTTATGAAATTGGTCCTTACCTATTGAACGTGTCCATGGCTAATTTCCACGGCTCTCTTATAATGTACTCGCGACCTGTTTACCTGTGCACTTCAGAATACGACCATAAATACCAGATTTGGAGCGTTTTCTTATGCTCTGTTAAGAAAGGGACTTTGTTACTGAAGAATTTATTTTACAATAACGATGAAAGCTTGGGGTGTCTCATCCTGAAATGTTAAGAAATATGCCTTTGAACGAGGCCCTGTGCCCTTAGAGATTGTTAAGAAACATGCCTTTGAATGAGGCCCCGGGCCCTTAGAGCCATTGCTAGTAGTTTGTCAGATAACAACGAATTATCAGTTCAACTAGTTACCTTACAAGACCAGAAGATAACACTTGCAAAACAAAAAAGAAAAAAAATCCAGATTTTTTCATTTTTTGTCTCCATAGAGTGCCCATGCCCCCTCATTAGCTACACTTTGGGGCAAAGGTTGAAAAAATAAACCAACAAATGGCGATTGTTGTGAATATTGCTGACCGGGTACAGGTTAATAAAGATAAATGCAATAATTTAGATCCATCCACGGATCTACATAAACAGAAACATCGAAACTAGGAGCCCCTCATCCTCGACATAATGATTTCAAATCATGAAAAATAGAATCGAACCTACCCGAGCGGTCAACTTTGTTAGGCGACCATTTGGTGATAACAACTTCTCTAAAGTCTGTCGAGCAGAATTCGCAATCATTAACCCATTCTATACAAAAGACATTTTTGGATAATACGTTGGTTTGATTTAGCTCTATTTATTAGTGAAATCTTGTCATGGTCGTAATACCACCATTGCTGTGCGTATTCAGCGTTACACAATACAATACAGGCATTGGGAAATATACAAGATACATCACGCGTTCAACTGAGACTACGCGTAAGAACGTCATGTTAGAACGCTATGACGCGAATGAAATACCTCGATACAACACAGTGTCAAGCAAGAAAGTTGTTGGACCACAGAAGGTGATACTTTACCACTTTGAAGCCATCAGCTTCATTCACTTAACTCAAGTTTAATCGTGGTACAAAATACAGAACACAACTCGGATAGAGTACTGGAAGCAGGAATCAACGACCCTTGGTGGAGTTGTACCTGTATTTCACGCGCGCCTTCGGCGCTCGTGAAATGCAGGAAAAACTCTACCTTGGGTTGTTGTTGTGTTGTGCCTTAATCTTCATGGGCGATAAATGCATTTTAACCCAATATTAACAGAAATATATGATATCGATACGATACAACCAATAATTGATGCTCATGATGCGATACAGTCTTCCCATGTGATATGGTCGAATGGGTCAAACGAACAGTTCATAAAGATGTGTCCGCGGCCGCACTGTATTAGGTCTTGTTTTAGAGATCACATTTGTGCGACAGTTGTGAATTAATCCGTGCATGGAGTTTAATTAAGAATAGTGAACTAGATTTTGAACTGAAATCAACTTTATCGAAAGACAGGTGGGCGGATAGAATAATACATAAATATTTCTCACAAAAGAGATTTTCAAGATGTTGTTTTTTTTATCCGATTTAGTTCTTTTCTTATCAACCTTTGTTATTTTATTTTTGAGAATCTATTTGAAAATGGTCTTTCAAAGAAAGAAAATGTCGGCCCGAGCATTATTTTAAAATTTGTTTTGTTACAAAAAACATTATTTTGCAATTCTTCTTCGTTTAACCCTTTACCTAACATGAAAAGCAGACGACACTTGCAATAAAAATTCTTGAATAACTAGTTTTTTCATTTTTTGTCTCAAAAACATAGGTTATGAACCCTCGTTGGAACGAGCTCGACGAGCTCGTTCCAACGAGGGGTCATAACCTATGTTTTTGAGACAAAAAATGAAAAAATAATGAAAATTAATTGGCGAATTTTGAGAATAGCGCTGGCCAGTTTTGGCCGTTACGTTGGGTAAAGGGTTAAAAACATATTTTTTGTTTGTTTGTTTTGGGCTATTTCATCATACTAATTTTACGCTTTGTCTGCTCGTATTAATTTCGCAGATACAAAATACCCAATTTCTGACCACTTGATAAATTTCTTTCCACAAGTTTCATCGAGTCACGTTTGTGTAAACTTGCACTCCTTCACAACCTTCTTCCGACAAGATGATTGCTGGAAAAATAAATGAAATGTTTATCTTTTACATACATTATTGGAATAACTACAAGCTAAGATACCCTGGGAGGTTTACTGTTTGACTCCAATGATAACTAAATATCAACTTTGCAATTTACCGAGAAAAAAAGTTATTTATTTCATTCTTGCCAGATTTGATGTTAGCTGATAACGAAGTTGCTCAATTTCTACATGGGAACATAATACCGGAATATTAAATTGAATTCATTTCCACTTCTGTTTATAGATAAGAAATAAGGGTTTTTCTAAAGTACAACCCGACCACCGAGTGCAGTAGGTTGATTTGTAGTTTGATAACACACCAACCAGAGAAAATAAATAAATGAATAAATTAAAAAAAAAAAAAAAAAATAAAAAAAAAAAAAAAATAAATAAATAAATAAATAAATAAATAAATAAATGAACTTAATTTGAATGGATAAAAAAAAGATTTTCATGTAAAAGAATTTCGACCGGGTGGCGACTATGTCGCAATCTAGTCGAAATTCTCTGTAATCTTTTTTGCCAACAACTCTATAGAATCTTGAAAGAACGAAAAGAAACACAAAAACTGTGCATCTCGAGTGCTATTTTCGCTTGTCTTTTCTCTTCAGTCTTGATTGTCCAATGTTTTATATAAAATCTCCATACCTTACATTGTGACAAAGTCGCGCTACCAGGGGCCAATACTATAAAAGTTTTACAAAGATATTTTCCAGAATTGTATTTTCTGATACAAACGAATGACTGAAATGGATCAATTAGCGTATCAAAAGATGTCGCAATTTACCGGTAGGTAAACTGTGACGTCTTTTGTAACGCTAATGATTTAATACATCGATTTATATAACGGGTAGAAAATACAATTTTGAAAGATACAATTGTAAACGTTTTATAGTGTTGACTCCAGATAAGAAGCCTGTTTGTTGCGAGCCGATCGTGAAAGAGATCGTTTTTGCGACGAGAGTATTATGTACTGTATTATAATGTAAACTGGGTTTATAGTTGGATTTATATAAGGAGAACGCATCTTGAATACACAACTGTCATCTTGAAAGTGGATCCATAATTTCCAAAGGATCACAATCTGTTTGAAATTTTCTATCCGCTTGACACCAGCCCATAACATTGTAGAATCACGCGAGTCGAAAAAGAAACGAGAAAACATTAAGATGTTCGACGTAGTTATGGCATGCAACCAGTCTAGTCCTCAAATAGGTCGTCCTCGATGTTTACATTCACTCGTCTGGAATATTTTCAGATGGTTGGAAAAGCCAGCCTACGGTTCGTTCTTCCGACCACTGATATAATTATTCCGGGCGATTGAAAATGAAAAGTTTCAAAAAAGATTAATTTTCTGTACTACAATTGATGTAATGTGATGTGTCTTTACTTACAAAGATATACAGGTATCATTTCCTGTCCCAGTTATACATATTCTAATCAATAAGCATTTAATTCCACCCGAAAACATCCAGATATTGACATAATTTGTGGAACTACCCATCATAATCAGAAAACTACGCCTGTTGTGAGTCAGAATTTTTTCTTGTATTGTCATCAAAGTTTCGATCATATCAAGTCTCGATTTTGCTACATTTCTAGCTTTGATTAACAGAAAATTTCTGAAGAGATAAATATACTGAAGAAATATATCAAGTAAAATGATCTTTTAGGGCAATTTTTTGTTAAGTGTATATTTTCTGCATAGATGTTACTCGCGCTTCTCTAACCTTTTACCCAACGTAACGGCCAAAACCGGCCAGCGCTATTCACAAAAATCGCCAATTAATTTTCATTATTTTTTCATTTTTTGTCTCAAAAACATAGATTATGACCCCTCATTGGAACGAGCTCGATGAGCTCGTTCCAATGAGGGGTCATAACCTATGTTTTTGAGACAAAAAATGAAAAAAATTAGTTATTCAAGAATTTTGTTTGCAAATGTCGTCTGCTTTTCAGGTTAGGTAAAGGGTTAAGGATTATATGTATATATGATAAAAGAGAACAGTTTTCAATCTCATTTCTTTTGAAATATGAAATTTCACATCCCCCATCCCTTTGAATGACAATTCTGCAATTGGATTCCACACTAATAACATAATTCTATATACCTCCCCAGATCAGCTCCAACAAGATACACATTACTAAAGATTGTATCAAAAGTTTAGACATTAAGTCGAACTTCAGATTTACACTGCTCTAATACCACATCAACACACGACTCCCATCCCCTATTCGATTGAAGATCAAAATAACGGACAAAGATCATATCGTTGGGTAGTTTACAGCAAACATGCTGAGGTCATGTGTCTTTCTGGAAGAGTTGAATAAGTTACATACAAATTAACGTCATTACGATTCCCTTCCCAAGAAGGTTGCTGAAAGCATACCGATTGTCTCTTGGGCAAATGTTTAAACAATCTGCCCGTGTTCGTCAAAATTCGCAGCATGGTCTCTTCAAAGCCACAGAGCACTCTCGTGTTTATCTTGTAAATGCTCGAGGGACGTTATGAAGAGAACTCGGCTTACTGATAAGTATAAGTGGTTCAGCTTTAAAAGCGACCCTCACAACATAAATAAGTAATGCATCTTACATATATATCTATATACAGACGGCCTTATCTCCCACATTTATGATATCTAGCAACACGCTACGTTTTATACAACCAGGTCTTATCGTATCATTTTACTATGTTATTTCGATTCTGCATGGTTTTATATCACAATTTATTTCTGGCCGTCGCGTGCTAAGCTTACTCCCCTCGTAACTTTCCACAACTGCATGTTTACAGCAAGATAAGGAATCCCCATGGTTTGTAACAAAATAACCTAAAACTTAACTTGTTCGGTGCTAAGTCCCAAATTACCATATCAAAATGCTGATCCAGTGAATCACACACACGTTGTGGTTGCAGGTAGAGATCTTGGATCACAACAGCGGCCTCTCCGCGACCGCATTGCCATCGGTCTCCTATCTGAGAACGATACATTTACATCAATGGATCGAGATATATGAGATTCATTTATTTATTTATTGGGATTTAACGACAATTTCGACAGACAGCGTCACCTCCTGTCGGACAGTGTTACGAGTGGAGGAAGCCGGAAAACCTAGGGAGAACCACCGGGCAACGGCGAGCAACTGTCAAACTCCCCCAACGTACTAACTGTACACAAGCAGGGTTAGCATTGGTTGAAGACAAGTGCACCATCGACGTGCAGCACGCCTTAGTACTCAGCGCCACGGTCCTCCCGCGCGCGGTCAATCGGGATGAAGTGTCTTGCCCAAGGGCACAATGCACTTGCCCCTGGTGAGAATCGAACCGTGGACCTTTTGGTTTACTAAACAAAAACGAATATCGGAATCTGAACTGTTAGGTTTTCGCGTCTCTTTTTTCTACATTGTTGTATACAAAACGCAGACAGAGAATTTCGATCGGATCGCGTTCCGGTGGAAATTCTCTGACCACTTTTGTAATCACTGTACTGAAGGATCTCATCTATACCCTACACCAAAGTATTCTGTGTTTATTCAATTGTTTAAGTTTGAGGATACGTGTATGTATCTCTGTCTAACAGTGAATGTGTGTACAAGTGTGTTCCAGCGAAGATGCATTTGCGTTTGCAATCGTCGCCAATTGCGAGCACTTGTCAGTTAACAAACCTTCTAAATAGACACGTTTCTTTTCTCGTGACTATTGGCAACGCTCTTATTTTATGATTTTGAAAAAAATGCCGAAAAATTCCGAAAAAGATGTGGAAACCCAAATGGATTCTGATCGACATGGAAGAATTTTATCAAGCCCTTCCTAGGGCAAAAAAACCTCAACACTTTCCTCAAAAGTTTACTTTTCTGATACTATTTGGTTATCTCTTCCTCAACTGACTATCTTTTGTAATCAACCACCAGGTCAGCGGAACATTTTGTTAATATACTCATCAGAGGGATACTAAGTCTATAGTTTCCACCCCAATCGCAGCGCTGAAGCTAGCATACGTATCGCTAGGAGATGATAGGTAGACAGCCAATCTGGCCACGTCATCTCCGTAACAATGTTACGGCGATGACATAGCCAGATTGGCTGTCTTCCTATGATCTCTATTTTGTTGTAACAATGTTGTTAGCACTTTTTTGTAATATATTTATACCGTAAAAATAAAAATGTGAAAGAAAATGCCAGACACTTAAACAGTGAATGTTGATTTTCAAATATTTATATTGCCTTGGAATAAATTGTAATACAACGTGTAAATCAATTCATAATCAGCTCGGATGTGTTAAATCACATGAAAAGGAATAGAAACCGTCTTATTTTCGTATACTGGATATTTTTTACTTGCAAAGTAAATCTTTGCAACATGAACAAAATTACCGTCATTTGTGACTTACAGTACACGAAGGGTGGATTGCCAATAAAACACCCGTGGAGTGGAATCCCCATGCATATAATAACTCAATTCCTGTGACAATTCATAAGATTGACAAGCAAAGTTTCAGCCAGTGGACCTCCGGTTAATCCCTGAGATCGATTGGATGTAATTTTGTTTGGCGTTGATATGCGTCTTCACAGACAGAATTATTGTCTCGAAGGAAACTTCACTCCACGGGTGTTTTAGTGGTTATTCAGCCTCCACGTTCTGTACCTCAGTTGTTCTAACTAGCACCCCTGACTGTTCTATGTAATTTCAAATTCCTACATTCTTTCATTTCAGAAAGTAGCAACTGATTATCCACTATGGCTCAGGTTGAAACGTTAAACCCTGATGACCACAAGGCTCAAAACCTCACATTCCGACATTACTGGGGCATGCAGCCAGGACTAGGAGCCACATATCAAGACTACAGACACCTTCTCCCACGAGAAGATGTTGAACGTTTCTTTAACAATTTGGACCACCCGTCGTATCTGGCGTCTCAGGAGAGAGCAAAGTTCAAAACTGAAGAGGATGGAGACAATGAGAATAAAATAGAACAGCCATTACTGCACAGTAACACCAATGGCATGACTCTTCCTGTTCAATCTTATTCCGTCCCCCACACCAACGGTTTTACAAACAATCCAGTGTATGTTCCAACCACAAGACCATTGTTACCACTTCAGCATGGTAGCAACAACATTACGAATCAAGCTTCGACGATTCCAGAGACACCGGTCATGTGGACCATGCACCCAGAGGGCAACTACAATGGCAACACATCTCCACATTCTCACATGACATCGAGGTTTCAGTATTCACCCGAGTCGGGTGCGCCACTGGGTACTCAGAATATAAGGAGTGACTCAAGTTATACTTCATTAAACAGACCGGGGGTAAATCCATACTCTTCATATTTATCACCTGGAGATGTCTCAACCTGGAACGCCTACAACTCAATGGCATTACAGCAGGGATTTAGAAGAACGGGTCCGGGTAAGTTTTAATTGACTCCAAAATCAACCTTCTGCACCCTGATGTCAAACATTTCAACCTGCACATTTTCCCCACAATGCAATTACGAATTTAACCAATTCTGTCTTGTTCGAACGAGCTCATTGAGCTCTGTCAAACAAATCTGAGTTGGTTAAATACAACTCAATGGCATTACAGCAGGGGTTTAGAAGAACGGGTCCGGGTAAGTTTTAATTGACTCCAAAATCGACCTTCTGCACCCTGATGTCAAACATTTCAACCTGCACATTTTCCCCACAATGCAATTGCGAATTTAGCCAGTTCAGTCTTGTTTGGCAGAGTTCATTGAGTTGTAGGAGCTCTGTCAAACAAATCTGAGTTGGTTAAATTCCAAGATGCATTATACAGAAAATTTGCAGCTTCAAATTTTACAGTATTTTGACATCAGTATATAGTGATTTAATGCAAAGACGTTCTACCCTGAGGTACTACCCAATTCAAATACATTTAATATGTAATTATATCTCACCTTCTACAAATTTCTGAAAAACTGAAAAATTAATTGCTTTGAAACGCTACCCGCAAGCTGTGTTTTAACTTAATACAGAGAGTTGAGATCTTTATACGTCTGACAGTAAGAGTGATCTCCCCTTTGTTTTACTAAAATTTGTTCAGCCAATTTGTTCAACCATCTTTGGCGGATCGCGGTGGCTCAATGGTAGACTGTTGGACTTGTATGCCAGAGGTTCCGAGTTCGATCCCGGACCGGGCCGACACGCGTTGTGTCCTTGGGCAAGGCACTTTATCCCGGTTGCCTGCACAGGGGCACGATGACGCTGTGTACCAAGGCGCACTGCACGTCGATGGTGCACATGTCTTCAACCGCTGTAACCCTGCTTGCGTGGAGCTAGAACAGAGTTAGAATGTTGAGGAGGTGATAGTTGGTCGTCGATGCTCGGTGGTTCTGTCCGGGTACTCAGGCTTCCTCCACCCGTACAACTGTCTCGGTCACGATTAGCCATTGTGCATAAGCATGTGACCTTAAACACCAATAAATAATAATAATAATACAGTATTTTGACATCAGTGTATAGTGGGTTAATGCAAAGACGTTCTACCCTGAGGTACTACCCATTTCACATATATTTATACAAATATTTATATTTCCACTTCATCAAATGCTTTTTATAATTTTGTCAAATTGCCGCCATGCTCGGGAGATTACTCCCTTCTAAGCGGCTTTCATTTTTGACTAATTCACGTTCCGTTACTTTAAGTGACGAACCAATGTATACCGCGTCATGGGAACATTAAATTTAGCGTCACGCTTATCCTAATTGTTAAATGAGAATTAAAAAATTGTTCAAGATGGGCGTACGTCTTACAGGCCGATTAATTGCCTGGCAAGTGGCTGCCTAGCTCCGCATCGCGAACCCATTTATAAAATTATCGTTTTATATCTTCCTTGGGTGGCAACAAGTAAAGATATGTTCCGCGTTTCACATTGTTCTCTGTATTCAAGTATAAATTATGCACAACGATACCGTATCATATCTTACTTTGGTGGCAACAAGTAAAGATATATTCCGCGTTATTACACGCAAAATGTGTTCTCAGCTTTAGAATTACGAGCATTCTATCATTTATCTCAATCTCGCCCTGGCAACAGACGCACGGGCAAGTTCGCATATAGTATTCACACATCCAACCATTCCTTGACTCGACTCATTCAAACGCGTTGTTCTCCATAGTTTAGTGTATTTCGTGCAAAACCATATCTCCCTTGGGCGGCAACAAGTAAAGATATGTTCCCCGTTTCACGTTGTTCCCGGTATTCGAGTCTATTGCGCGCAAAATAACCGTATCACATATTGATATACATATCATATATATATTTATATCTCACCTACAAACTTTTGAAAAACTGAAAAATTCATTGCTTTAAAACTCCACCCGCAAGCCGTGTATAAACTATATACAGTTAGTTGAGACCTTTATACGGCTGATAGTAAGAGTGATCTCCCCTTTGTTTTACCAAAATTTGTTCAGTCATCTTTGAAAATGTCGATAAACGATAATCGCTTCATGTTAAACAAGTAAGAATCGTACCATTTATTATCCGTTGCATTTGGTCGTACAGCTTGCAGAAAAGTAGGCGGAGAGATATATTAAGAGTTACCACAGTTTGTTCGTGACCTACTTGGGTACATACAGTGTCACCTAATTCCATATAGGTTAATTAATGAAATCAATCAAATGCCGTGTGTGCCACATTTAGTAACGAACACGCGGTATAACTAACTATATGTGTGTTTTTCGTTCTGTTTATATTCATCGGCAGCATAAGTGAACGTATATGTTCATGGGTATATGTGTGTTAGAGATGTCGCAAAAGATTATAAAGTTTTTTTTTGTCTTTGTTCGAAGTATACTGCCCTATTTTTGCGGCACGGTCATGGTCATTTTGTTTTCTAAAATTATCGAACCAGGGGTGAGATTTTACAGTGTTTTATCCGATTTCAGTACATTTACTTACGCAACTACAAACATTTTATTTCTTTTAATTTAGACAATTTAAATATAAATTCAAAGAACTACAAAGTCTCCAAAAGTATTATTTGTGCAGGAGATTAGATATATGGGGACATAAAGCTTGATTATGAAACCCTTTCCTCTATGAAAACATGGTTTCGGTTTATATTATAAGGGTTGTATCACGCCCCTGTCGAACTACCACGTTATTTCAACAAGTAGCGAACATTGGTAATAGTTTTTGCTTTGCATATAGAAAAACCATCGCCACCGAAGTAGGGAGCGTCCCCAAAATGACCGATTTGTGGCGGGGGGGGGGGGGGGGGGGGGTAGGGCTGCACGATATATCGATAAACCGATATATACCGGTACTCAAACCAATATCGATTGAATACCGATGTAAATACAAAAATATCGGTTTATCGTCATTATTTATTTACCCACAATTTAATTTTCAAGATGTCTTGAGTTTTTTAACTGTAGCCCCGAATGAATAATATTATCCCTTTATCCAAGGAATCGTCTGCTTGTGCCCTCGTAATATACAAACTCAGCAGTTGAAAAAATTTCAACAAAACTATATCATGTGACCCCTCATTGGAACGAGCTCGTTGAGCTCGTTCCAGTGAGGTGTCATATGGTATAGTTTTGCTGAAATCTTTGGGGAAAACCTGATAAACAAATTTTGAAAATAATAAATGTTGATATCGTCTGCGTTGGGTAAAGGTGTTTCGAACCGCATCATCAAGACATACTAATTCGTTCCGACTGTGATGTCCCGAGTCTCGATTGTGGTACTTGTGTTCATACATCTGAACAGTTTTCGATATACCGGTATACCGCGGTTTTTTTTTTGGAATACCGATACCGGTATTCAGTTTTGAATATCGTGCAGCCCTAGTGGTGGTGTAAAACTGATTTGACCCGACTGTGATGGCCCAAGTCCGGAGTGACTAATATTTCAACTACATCATGAATCCACGCCTGCGTCGAAGGCATACCTTGCTGATGTAGTTGGCCACATCAGACCACAGCACCTGGCTGACCAGTGCTGTTCAAAAACATCGCCATTCAAAATTTATCATATCTTCAATATTTGCCTCTAAAACGTAGCTTACAACCTCAGAATGGAACGAGCTCGTTGAATTGGTTTCAGGGGTGGCTCATAAACTATGTTTTGAAGGCAGAAAAAAAAATGAAAATTTCTAGCTTCTCCAGACCTTGTTTTGCATCTTTTGCCCCTTTAACACTTACACTGCCGAAAGCGACTATTGTCTTCTATTTTATAATGATTATCTGTACGTTCTGATATGTGCAGATCAAACCTACCATTGGGAAGGACTCAGAGAGCCCTTTCCAACAATTTATCAGATGATAGAGTTTCAAGTATGTCATAAATCTTAGTAACCCTTTACCCAGCGCAGATGATATCAAAATTTATTATTTTAAATATCATTTTTTAAAATTTTTCAAAAACTTCAACAAAACCATATCATGTGACCCCTCATTGGAACGAGCTCGACGAGCTCGTTCCAAAGAGGGGGTCACATGATATGGTTTTGTTGAAATGTTTTGAAATATAATATTTTTTCAGCTGCTGAATTTGCATATTACGCGGGCGGATGCGGCCGATTCGTTGGGTAAAGGGTTAAACTTCCTCGCATACAGGTGGACATAGAGGTCCTCCATATATGGTTAAAGTGGGCGTGGCAGTGAAAGGGTTAATCGTTCTATAATAACGATAAGGTGACATATTGTTCTGTGATACGCAGTTCTTAGAGTCGTGTTTCGTCACACTTTTGAATAGGACTCTAGCGTCCAGGAAGAATTTTCAGCAGTGTATCATCATCTAACATTTTGTCATATGAGATAGGCAAGGATCTCACTTGAATTTTAAAATATTTTCAGACACCCAGAATAAATAGTACCACCTGAAATGTAAGGAATGATAACATGATAGCAATTCAAAATAGGATGAGTTGCAAACGGAAGCTTTCTTACATTGGAATCGATTGTTTGTTTATCGCTATTAGTTGGGCGTTTTGCCAAACGGGCAAAAACTAAAGTTCATTTTATTATTTCAAATGAATACTATATGAAAGGTATAACTTTACTTTTTCCTGTTCCATGGAGCGCTAGAACACACTTACTGATAAACTGCTTATTCTGAATATATTAACTTGCAAAAATATTAAAACAGAATGCTTCGTAGTATTCTGGCAGCTGTGCCATGTGTACATCTGCCCACAAGATTGTTCTTTAGAAAATATATTAACGGTCACGGTACCAAATACACAAGTGTAAAACTAAAACCACAGTACATCAAGCTTGAAATACTGTTGTCAGTTTGTTGGCCAGGTGCGTAGCCGGGATTCTATAATAGAGGGTGCCCAAGCCAGTTTTTAGATGGGGGGGGGGGGGGGGGGGGGGGGGGGGCAAAGATGATATTTGAAATGCCGTAGTGTGGGGTTGGAGGGCTCCCTAGTCCTAATTAGGATCCTTCGGTCGTTGCCCTCTCCCACTTCCCTGAAGAATGGGACAGGGGCAACGACCGTAGGGTATGTAGGGTACTAGTTAAGACTAGTCCCCATCCTCAACCCCGAGATAATTTTGCAAAATCATTAATGTAGTGCCCTAAAGGAGAATTTGGGGTATATGTAGCGTATGTAGCTCCTATATTGGCGACCATTTCGGGGCTCTATGTTGTCTGAAACTTGCATTGGGTCAATGTTTTTATTTGGTAGGGGGCAGCGAAAGGCCCCCACCACCTAGCTACGACACAGTTGTTGGCCACTATAGGCATTGTAGCATAAAGGCTACTTACCAACCGTCTATTTGGTCCTAAAATGTCAAACTCGTGGTACGTTAATCACTTCGTGTAGTGATGGTGCTTCAACACTTTGCCCCCGCATCTTCCTTATTATTTACAAAATTGGAATCGGAGCGTTCTCCTGTTCTACTGGCAATGGAGGTGCTGTGAGTTTGCACTGATTGTTTGAACCTCCCAAATCCTGCAAACAGTATTTCAAAAATGTGAGGACAAAATGAGCGTTTTATTATATTTTAATTTAATCATTATTTAATCGTAATCTTTTATCACACATTTCTATTACGATAATATATAATACATCATATTTGTTTCAGATGGTGTTGACTACTTCCTCGACTTTGAGAGCAGAGAATGTGTAAACTGTGGTGCAATCTCCACTCCATTATGGAGGAGAGACGGTACAGGACATTATCTTTGTAACGCATGTGGCTTGTACAATAAATTAAATGGATTAAACAGACCACTAATGAAACCACAGCGGCGGCTGGTAAGCATGTTTGTCTTCTGATTGGTCCTCATGTTATAGTTTGTTTTAGGCCAGCGAAACCGTCTTCACTCCATTAATTTGCGTCCAGAAATGTAATTAATAATATTCCATGCTCATCCCCTTGTTCTATGGGAATAATTCCAGGGGCTAATAGTATGAAACGTTACAATTGTATTTTCTAGTTATGACTTTAAATGGGTTAAAATGAACCATTAGCATTTTCAAAGATCTGGCTATTTGCTAGTTGGTAAACTGCCATATCTTGAAAATGCAAATGATTCATTTTAGACAGTTACATTAATAGGTAGAAAATACAATTCTAGAAAATACAATTGTAAAAGTTTTATAGTATTGGCTCCTGGTTAATAATCTACAGTACGAAGCAAGTAATTTACGATATAAAGTCGCACAGAATGAAGTTTCCATCCGGAAAGAAACTCTCTCTGTGTGTGTGAGGGGGTGGGGGGGGGGGGGGGGAATATTTAGAATTTCTGAAAATAGTAAATGAATGAGTTTCGACAACGCTTATATTATTGTCCTAGCTTGTGTCTGATGAGCGTATACACTTAAATGCTCGTCATTTGTCACCCTAATACTAAAGAGCCTACTTTTCGATTCGTCAATCATCCGAGGTGGTGGTGGAATAGTGACTATCCTAATATACCAGATTACACAGCGTAGGCCTTTGGATGATTTTGAAGAATTGGTGAACTACCGACATCGCCGGAGTCGGTGCTGGCTTTCCACTGATGTATTTCAATCTCCTAGATCACTTAAACGACCACAGTAACTGTTGTTCTCATGACTTACTAGGAGAGGGTACCGGACAGGCCTGAAAATAAGCAGTCTGACATTGCAGAATGAGGTCCCCAGAGGGTGAATTTGATGATGATATCCCATACAGTGGACCTATGTATCCTCTGGGCACCTCTTTCTGTTTAGTGTTTAGATCCTGATTCAGAATGAGGTTCACAGAGGGTAAATTTAGTGATGCTACCATGCTTTGCAGGGTAGCATCACTAAATCACCCTCTGGGGACCTCATTTTGCAGATGACAGTCTGGTACCGGAATCTCTAATTACATGTCAACCTCACTCCACATACAAATTTGCTCCTCGACTACTGCGTTGTATGGAAACAGGATCCCCAGTTTACAGAGGAATTTACGAAACCACTTCAGTTGATTGGTCTGTACCGAGCCTTTAGCGAGATACGAACCTAATTTAATGAGATAGTTTCGCAAATTTTACTCTAAACCAGGGATGAGTTGAAGATTCCGTTCATTACTTGTTCCACATCTGACAAAATATGTAGAATATGGTCTGACAAACAACCAGCGCTTCTTTAAAGGCCGTGGAATTACGTTGCTTGACTGAGCTCTTAGAATAGTGCCCTTAGTCATTTTGTTTTAAGTAATATTTTTTGTTATTTGTTTGTTTCTCTATGTGTTTTGTTTACTTGTCATGTACCTATATATGGAACGAAAGACAATAAATAAATAATAATCATAATAATAATTCTCGCCAAAATTAGCTATGGATATCTTTCTCCGATTTTTTTCCCTAGTGAAACCTAATGTTCTTGGGCTACCTATGAAGTATATATTTTGAAACATTCAGTAATAGAATTTAATTGAAACACCGTTCCAAAACTCATTAAACGATGTCACTTGGCGAGTCTTCATGCCATTCCTTGTCTTCCAAGTCAATGTCAGTGATGTCAGCGATTATCATTTTCCGAAAGAATACAACTGCGGAAAACCGAATCTACTTTCGCAATGTTATTGAACGATCGTGCTAAACTGCTTTCAAAATAGAAGTTTAATCTGGGACAAGAGGCAGGCCGTGTTTTAAAAACCACAAATAGCAAAAGTAAAGTTTCAGCAAATGGACCCACGGGTTACGACCTTTCCTATAGTTATTACACAAGTTTCCCCACAGTTTTAAGAGTCTGGAAGGTAGCGCACCTCTCAAATCATTCACGCCATACAATATATAATTACCCTGAAATAAATCTCTCTCTTGAAATTGGGCAGAAACAGGTAACACGTCTTTGTTTACCACATCTTACTGGGCTGACTACGGTTCTAATTTGCAATATATAGACGCTGTTCATTTAGTTGAGTTTGGTGTCAAGGGATTGGTAACGGTTTTTCAAATGACGTGTACCAGAGCTCCTTCAGTTTTTTTTATCCACACACAAACTCAAGGGAACTTCTATTCCATTTTGCAATGTCAGCTTTTGTATAGGGTAGTCTTTTACCCACAGCACCGTGATCACAAAAGTGGTATTTTGCTCGATCAGATCCCGATCGGATCGTGACTTACTTACACAATATGGGTCGAAATTTCATAACTAAAATATTCCGCAATCAACACAGAAGGAGAGAACCACCGAGCAACGGCGAACAATTGTCAGACTTCCTAACGTACTAACTCCGTACAAACAGGGTTAGCACTGGTTGAAGACAAGTGCACCATCGGGGTGCAATACGACTTTGTACACAACTCCACTATGCCCCCACGTGGGCAGTCAGGTTTAAGTGCCTTGCCTAAGGACACAGCACATTTACCCCTGGTGGGGGTCGAACCGTGGCCTCGTCCGGGCCGACCCGCGTTGCGTCCTTGGGCAAGGCACTTTATCCCGGTTGCCTACATGGGGGCACGATGATGCCGTGCACTAAGGCGTACTGCACGTCGATGTTGCACATGCCTTCAACCGCTGTAACCCTGCTTGAGCGAAGCTTGAACAGAGTTAGAATGTTGAGGAGCTGACAGTTGCTCATCGATGCTCGGTGGTTCTCTCCGGGTACTCCGGCTTCCTCCACCCATAAAACTGTCGCGGTCACGATTAGCCTTTGTACATACATATGTGACCTTAAACACCAATAAATAAATAAATCGAACCGTGGACCTTTCGGTTTGAAAAAAGACAGAATCAAGAAAAAGCATACGAAAATAGCATCTCAGAATCAATGCTCCCGCATGTTTTTTCCGACATTCGAGATTATATCGTTCTGGGAGATATTTGTGGAATGACAGTTTCGACCGAATCGCGACTGAGTCGCGATCCGGTCGAAATTCTCAGTCCGCTTTTGTGATCATACTGTTGTAACTTGTCTAGCAGACGACACTTAAAAACACAAGAGTTACTAAACAGTTTCATTCTCCATCACCCAAAACATGGAGTTTGACTCTCATTGAAATAAGGATCATAAACTCTGTTTTGAGTGCAAAACTTTAAAGCAATATAATAATCTGAATGGCGATTTTTGTGAACAACCCTGGCTGAATTTTCCATTTCGCTAGATAAAGAGTGAGTAATGTTGATTGAACTGAATAGTAGAGCAGATCATATTTCACCATAAGAAGGTCTGGATTTGTTTTATCAAATGAGAATCAATTTACAGAATCGTTTCTCACGAGATAAAGCAACATTGTATTTTGGGGATAATATTTGTGAATGTAAATATTTGATGTTCTGGAATTGAAAACAAAATAAGTGAAACAAAACATTTCTGGAACCATCAAGCCACAACTGCACAGAAAACCAATAGGTGGTTTCTGTTGTTTCTTAATAAATTCATGTAATATCCATAAAAATGGCCAATTTATTTTATTTATTACATTTCTGCACAATGCCTAATCGTGGCCGCAACACTGAGATAAAGTCAGGTTTAGGCAATGGTTCATGCCGATGATGCCCATTTTAGAGAACTTTCATCCTAAGCATTGGTGACTGCGTCCTATTTTACCAGTAAAACAGCTTGTTTACCACAGTAAACAAGCACTGCTTCATTTTCTGAGGTTCTCTCCATGGGAAAAAAATGGCCAAAGCTCGAGACATAATTTTAATCTTTACTTAACACTTTATCTGACACGACTAACAGGCGACACTTGCAAACAAGTATCGTGAATTACTAAAAAAAGTTTCCTTTTTGCCCCCAAAACATAGCTTTTGATCTATCATTAGAAAGATCTTGAAGATGGTAAAAAACGGAAAAATAATAAAATTTGAATGGTAATATTTGTAAATAGCGCTGGCGATGTTATGGACATAACTCAGGTAAAAAGATAAAAAAGACCCGTTCAATTATTTATTGGCGTGTAAATGTAGAACAGATAGGTACAAGAGCCGGTAATCACATTCAAACCACTGGTAGGATAAGGGTTTTAACCACTCGCTTTGCCGAGTTGTTCAAACCCTTATTCTACGAGTGGTTTAAATCTAATTACCGGTCCTAGTACCTATTTGTTTTATTTATACCATGCTCTTCATAAATAATCGACTTTTCACTTAAAATGGAGAAAAAATGACACTTTCTATCGCAAACACACGGGCATGTTTTGTTTACATCTGCGCCGCTTGGCAGTACTACCGGCTGTATGTGCATGCTTGATTGACAGCTGGACACATCGTCAAAGTTGATTGAATTTACCTTGCTTTTTCAGTCAAAATTATTATTAACAATTCTTAAAGTTTATTTTAAATATATAATTGTAGGTATTTTAAACTTAAGAAGTCATTTACACGTAGTAGATAGTATCGCAAAATGTCGTATGTTTGAATGAAACATCGCGAAGTGTGAATATATCGAAGTTGGCAAATTGCGTCATGCCAAAGGTCAAGTTGGATGAACTTCCGACTATAGGTATACATTTTTTTAACCGCAGTGGAAGCTTTACACTGGTAGTAGGGTTAAAAGCTAAAATTTAACGTACAGGCTTTTCACAAGTAGTAACATAAGCGAGCATGGTATAAAGTCACTTTTAGCATCTTTGGCCGTTCATGACCACAACAAAGTCATGGATTCAAGTTTCTCCAGCCGTCTATACCTATGCTGCCCACTTTTCAGGAAATCCAACAGGGCGTTCGTTACCGTATCATACTTTACCAGTAAAGGAGAACTTGTTTACCACAGTAAACAAGTACTTCTCCACTTCCCGGGTTCCCACATCGACGTATCACATACACTGAGTGCACATTGCCGTCACCGTTGACACTAACGAATACCGCCACTGTAATGAGTTGGAAACAATGACAAAATAAACATTTAACCCCCTGAACACTGATGTCAAAATATCTAAATATCAGGCAGACCAAAATTTCCCATAATGCAACAAGAAATTTAGCCAATTCAATCTCGTTTGACAGAGCTCATTGAGCTCTGTCAAACGAGATTGAATTGGTTAAATGTCTAGATGTATTATGGGAAAAACAGCTTCCTGAAATTTTGGTATTTTGACATCAGCGTGAAAGGGGTTAACAACCAAACAGAGCCTAGAACGGAGCTACCGTATTATCTATGATAAATGGTTAATTATTATGCAATATGTTCTCTTTGCAGTCCGCGTCACGGAGAATTGGATTGTCGTGCGCAAATTGTCACACCGGAACGACGACTTTATGGAGACGAAACAACGAAGGAGAGGCAGTGTGTAACGCGTGTGGTCTTTATTACAAACTTCACGGGGTGAGATATTTAATTAGTTTTACCGATTTAAGATGTGCACGTTGCTAAACAATTACTCCTTGATTGTATTCCATCAAAGATCACTTAGATGTTAATATTTTGATATTGGAATTAAAAATGGTCATAGAGGTGCATCTAAACATATGAAAAAGTCTTGAAAAAGATTATATAATTAAATCTCAGAGCATTATTTATGTATCTACAAAACGCACCACTTTACTCCTACGTACCTACACTGTAAATGTTGTGTTTATATCCCAAACGAAAAATTAAACACATTACTCTCCCACATTTTAATTTTTAACGCTTTTGAATACGAAATGCATTTAGAAACTAAACATGTTGAGCACCGAAACACGCTGAGGTATAGACGTTTGAGACCAAAGCACATCACTTGTTAAGCACTTTCAGAATCTAAACATGTAAGCGTTTAGAATCTAACTACATATGTGAAAACACTCATATGCTTGGAAATCAAACACTAAACTCCAGACTTAACCCTTTACCTAACATGAAAAGCAGACGACATTTGCAAAAAAAAATATTCTTGAATAACTAATTTTTTTCATTTTTTGTCTCAAAAACATAGGTTATGACTCCTCGTTGGAACGAGCTCGACAGGCTCGTTCCAACGAGGGGTCATAACCTATGTTTTTGAGACAAAAAATGAAAAAAATAATGAAAATTAATTGGCGGTTTTTGAGAATAGCGCTGGCCGGTTTCGGCCGTTGTGATGGGTAAAGGGTTAAATGGCTAGAAGTTAATCGGTTTGCTAAATAAGTATATGGCTTGATTCTATAGACACATCGAGATTTTTTTCGACGTCCGTCTGAAAGCTCCCAAAACCTCTTGTGGTTTAGGTGCAAACCTTGACAAGAATACAGAGATCTGAATGGCGATTTTTGTGAAAAACGCTGGCTGAGTATATGATAATTGTCATCGGTATAAAAGAGTATTTTTGTTTACAAATTCCTGGAACTGGAAATTAAAACCGATATAATTATTAGTCTACGACTTCATTCTAAGGTCATTGTGATGGTTTACGTTGAATCAAAAACACTCGATTTTGAATGCAGACTAAATATTCGTTTGAGATTTCTCATATCTATTCACACGACATTTATTGAGAATTTACGAGAAAGTGGGTAACTAATGAGTCTTGACTCGGTTCTGTGGCAGTTTTAATACGTGTCGAACGAAAATAACCAAAGCTTCAGACTATGACACCATATAACCAAGTTTTTTTTGTTCAGATGTGCTATTTCTTTTTACTGGTGTACTGCCGATGGCGTGGACAGCTTTTTTTGGTGGTGGTGGAGTTGGAAGTCATGGAGACAGCCGACAGAGAATTTTTCTTGGATATTTTGTGTCTGGCACCCTCCATGTTAAGAGAGGGCGTCGGCCATTTAAGATGGACACGCACTGAAAAATGATACGCCAAAAGCAAAAGACATAGTTCCAGTGACTACGGCAGGCACATTTAGCGTGAATGGACCATTGTCGGAAAAAACAAAATCTGCTAAAAATCTGGATCCTGAGTTGTGGATGAGGGAGGTGGACGGGTGGGTGGGGGTTGTAATGTCTATCTAACATAGTCATAACGCCTGTGGAAGTTCATGGGAAGTTATGGAAAACTGAAAATTCATTTTCCAAACTCTGGAAAAACTATGAATATTTGGAATTTATGTTGGGCGTTTGTCTCAAAATCATCATACTCCAACCACTGGCATGTCACTCAAGCTTTGGGAGATAGTTAATAGCGGATTCATGGCAAACGTTTGTGTTGTTATTGAACGAAATGGGAAACTTTGAGCAGTTGTTCTATTACTTGCAACTAAAAGGCTACAGTACACACTTGCTGGGCTGGTAGACGGTCAACAAATTGTAGGTATATACCTACACCCTGAATTGCTACAGATATAGAAACCAGGGATCGCAACAAGTAAATATATATGTAGTTCAGATTTAAGCTTCAGATCACCAGTCTAATTCCGTAAGGAATGCGACGCTGTTATGGGTTGTTTGTTTACCCACTATTCGAGGAGTTTGCGCGCAGACCACAGTTGATGTAATGTGACGTCACTTTATTTACAAAGATATACTGATATTATTTCGTGGTCAAGTTATAGATATTCCAGTCAATAAGTATTTATTTCGCCTTAAAAACGTCAAGAAATTAACATAATTAGTGGAACAACGCTGCAGTATCATAAAACTATAGCTGTGGAGAGTCTTCATTCATAATTATTAGGTTTCCAAACATGTGTAATACTATTGTAATGTCATTAAAGATTCGGGCAAATTAAAGTGTCGATTGGACAGCATTTCTTACGTCGATTCCAATGAAAATGAATGCTTACGGTCTTTTTTAAATTCAATAGGATGGAATATTTCAGTTGGTCGGAAAACCGACCAACTGAAATATTTCAGCCGACCGAATCTAAACATTGGCGACGGACTGCTTCAGACCTAGGCTGGTTCTAGGCCATAACAGCGTCGACGTCCTCAGAAAATTTGACTAGGGGCTTGAGAGCTTAGTTCGCATGAAGAGTAGTGTTTGATGGATCCTCAAGTTTCTGCTCTGGAAGGTAAAGGTATAGGTAGATGAACACTAGGGTGGGAGGGGGGGGGGGGGCGGGGAGATTACGGCATCACCACGTGCAGACTGTAGGAGTTATTTATTTATTTATTTATTTATTTATTTATTTATTTATTGATGTTTAAGGTCACATATTTATGCACAATGGCTAATCATGACCGTGACAGTTTTACGGGTGGAGGAAGCCGGAGTACCCGGAGAGAACCACCGAGCAACGACGAGCAGCTGCCAGCTCCCCAACATCGTAACTCGCATTAGATTGGTTGGAGACATGCGCACCATCGACGTGCAGTACGCCTTAGTATGCGGCGTCATCGTGCCCCCACGCGGGCAATGGAGATGAACTGTCTTACCCAAGGACACAACGAGGTTGCCGCAGGTGGGATTCGAACCGAGGACCTCTCGGTTTGCAGCCTGCACCTATACCTACTGAGCCACCGCGCTCCCCGACTGTAGGAGTTCAATGGAGTATAGCGCTATGAAACTTTACAGTGCACGTAATGGAAAAGGATATGAGGAAGCTATGGAACAAACGCTCTGTCAAGGTTTTATCAACCCTAACTATACCTCTGCTTTTCACTAAGGTATAATTCAGTAAACGCATATATCTTTTATAGGTAAATCGACCTCTAGCGATGAAGAAAGACGGGATACAAACAAGAAAGAGAAAACCAAAAACTTCCAAGAACACCTCTCCAGTCAAATCCGAACCAGGTATGCGTATTTATATTAGCGAATGATAACAGTATAAACGGTTTGAACAAGGGGCCTATAAAGTTGCATACTACAGTACGTGGAGAGTGGATTGTAACTAAATCACCCAAGGGGTGGAGTTATCACCCAAGCTATAACTTTAAAATTTGTGTACATATCGACAAAAAACACAAGCAATGTTTCAGGCAATGGACCTCCGGGTTTAACCCGGAGGTCCATTGGCTGAAACTTTGCTGGTGCTGGTTATGCTTTGCAACAAATTTGCAATTATTGCTCGGGTTCAGTCTCCACTCTGCGGGTGATTTAGTGATAACACACTCTCCACGCACTGTACATGTCAGTAAAGAAATATGGGTTGAAAGAATTCTCATTTATTATGTCGAATACATCACTCAGTATTTGAACCTGCTTTTAACCTGCAGCCTTATGGTGGCAAGTTGAACATATTAGGATGGAAAGCTTCTTCACGTTAAGAAGTCAGGACCTATCAAACGTTTCTCTGGGTTACAAAAGTTAATCATTCATCGAATCCACTGACTGGAGATAACACACATTGAGCATCCCAAAGGCTCAGAAAGTACGAAACTGACAGATAATAACAAATAACAACACCTATCATGTGTCCTTTGAGGCGCAATGGCACATAGCTTAGTTTGTCGTACCTGTGATTACAGGAGTGTCGTGATCAGGCCTGAAAATAAGCAGTCTGACATTTGCAGAATGAGGTCCCCAGAGGGTGAATTTGATGATGATATCCCATACAGTGGACCAATGTATCCTCTGGGCACCTCTTTCTGTTTAGTTTTGATACCCTGATTCATATTGAGATTCACAGAGGGTAAATTTAGTGATGCTACCCTGCTTTGCAGGATAGCATCACTAAATTACCCTCTGGGGACCTCATTTTTCAGATGACAGTCTAATTATTTTCTGGCTTGGTTGTGATTTCGATCCTGATTGGCGTCAAACGCGTTGGATTCGTCAGCAAGATACGTCATTTCTGTATTCCCTAGTCCACCCAGTAGTGTAAATAATTTATACCATGATTACCTATTCTACTATATATAAAAAGCCTATGACATACATTTTAGCTTTACACACCAACCGTGGTGAGCACGCCAGTAATGAGATTTCAGTATTTAAAATTTACACCTACAGTAGAACTACATCCAAGTTGACCTTTGGTGACGTCGACCTGAATGCAAACATGTCTAAATTTATCGCACGTCGACACGCGGAGAGTGAAATGAAAGTGGCAATTATGTATTACGTTCTTAAATGGGTTTACCTCATAAGATGCCAAAAACATGCCTTGTCTCATGTTAATAAAGCACCCTTAACTCGAAATAGTATGTTATTATGTTCTTATGAAAAAGGTTCCGTTTCTTTTTTTCCATTTCGTTTCGGTGATAAAATTGACAGCGCAAATACCGCCCGCCGATGCTCATGTAAACAAAAAACAGATTCGCACGTATGTACGTCTGTTGTTCAGTAAAAAATAATAGCGACTATTAATAATCTGACGATCATGGTATAAATAAAATATACCCAAAGTAGCTTGGTGTACCAAATGTTCACCACTCGTGGTGAAGTTGTGTTAACCGCGCGCCAAAGGCTCGCGGTTAACACCACTTCACCACTTGTGGTGAACATTTGGTACACCAAGCTACTGTGGGTATATTCTATATATACCACATCCATGAACTGAATGTTGAAAGAGTTATATATACTTTTGTCTGAAAATAATTCCTCTCTTACTGGGGCTTGCCACCAGAACTCCCCAACAAACTTTCAGGAAATGCTTTTCTTTGTAAATAGAAAGTAATGGGTCGTTAAATAAAAGACCTGTAAATGAATGTTTAATTAAAGCCTAAATATGGGCTTCAACTACCCCACTACTAAAACAGAGCTGAGGTATGCACTATTACACGGTTCGTACGGATCCTCGAAAGGGCTTAAAGACGCTTGAATTTTAAAACTTAAACCCAAGGCACACAACACTGCTTGCAAGTCTGAATTCTTGAAAAAAGTCAAGCAAAGTACTTGAAAAATATATTAATGTGCTTGCTTGGTTCATTCTAGTGAAAAATTACACTAAAAGTCGAGCAATTTTTGCGCTTTTTGTCACATAAATTGGGATTTTGTACCCAGCTTATTAATATTGGCATCTAACATAGTACCCTGGAAAGTTCTCTAAGAGAACTTACAAAGGATCAGTGCCAGATACATTTATTTATTTATTTATTGATGTTTAAGGTCACATATTTATGCACAATGGCTAATCATGACCGTGACAGTTTTACGGGTGGAGGAAGCCGGAGTACCCGGAGAGAACCACCGAGCAACGACGAGCAGCTGCCAGCTCCCCAACATCGTAACTCCGCACTGCAACACAGGCAGGGTTAGATTGGCTGAAGACATGCGTACCATCGACGTGCAGTACGCCCTAGTACACGGCGTCATCGTGCTCCCACGCGGGCAATGGAGATGAAGTGTCTTGCCCAAGGACACAACGCGGTTGCCGCAGGTGGAATTCGAACCGAGGACCTCTCGGCTTGCAGCCTGCACCTCTACCTACTGAGCCACCGGGCTCCTAATGCCAGATACAAGTACAGTATAATGTTGGAAAACGCCACTGAAAAGACCTGACTGAATTCTCTTTCTCTCATGGGTATACAAAGCCCGTCTGGGCACAGAAACAGATTATGAATACAAAATCCTTAAGGTTTTGTAATATTTGTTCGTTTTTAACTCGTGGGTTCAGTACTGATAACACCCGCCTCACAAACTCTTGAAACTCAACCTTGAGTTTACTGGTATTGAATTTACTGACTTTTTACTCTTAACCCATTTTTCAAAATAGTTTTCATCAGATCTAGTCATGGTTACTGTGAAGCAGCCATAACTAGATTTGATAAAAACTTTATCTAAATTTGACTAAAGGAATCATTAGTTAACCCTTTACCCAACGAATCGCCCGCATCCGCCCGCGTAATATGCAAATTGAGCAGTTGAAAAAATTAAATTTTTCAAAATATTTCAACAAAACCATATCATGTGACCCCTCATTGGAACGAGCTCATTGAGCTCGTTCCAATGAGGGGTCACATGATATGGTTTTGTTTAAATTTTTTGAAAAATTTAAAAAAATAATATTTAAAATAATAAATTTTGATATCGTCTGCGTTGGGTAAAGAGTTAATTAGCCCATTCAATTTAGAGGAGAGAAATTTGGTTAAATGTGTCCAAATTATACTTATTTCAGTTGAAAGATATTTTGTGCCCTTGACAGGAAAATCCGCCAGCAGCATGCAAGCAGATTAATACTTCACGAGATTATCCTATGAGGACTGTTCTGTAACTAAACAATGCTTATTTCATGTGACTTACGATATGTGAGAAGAAAGTATTTTGCTTAGCCACAGCTTTTCTTTTTCATTTTATTTTTCTCCGTCTGCACCACAGAATCCCATTGGAATTTGTTCAAGATTTTCTCAAATAATGTGCTTTGTTAAAACAGAGAATATGCTAAGGTGATTCTCCCAGTAGTGACATATTGTAAGTTTTGTTTTATTTGAAATTGTCACTAGGCGGCAATTCCTTTAAAAAACAATGACCATCTTGTTTCTAGCACTCCCCATTTATTCCATAAAGACTGCAATTCCAACAATGTGTACCCGTTTTTTCGTAAACTGAAAGGTATCCCCCACTGAAGGTGGGTTGACTCGATGTTGTTGAGGACTTTTTGGTCAACAAAGAGAACTCATCTACAAAATCTTATATTTTAACATCTAGCACTCTGATAGTACAATATAATTTTCTCCAATCCCTATGTTTTTGTCTTGTGTGACTATGAATTTATCCGATTATATCTTGTTGACAGAGCTCACTGAGCTCTGTCAAACAGGGTCTATTTGGTTAAATATCAAACTGCATCATGAGAACTATTTGCTGTTGAAAACTTTGCAATCTTGACATCAGAGTGAAGAGGGTATATAAATAAGGATGTTTCCCGACGACAGAACCTGGAAACGGTATAGCTGAATAGAGAAACTATAGCATATTTTGTAGATTATCAGCTAATTCAATTTCCTTTTTTTTCAGAAAACAAATCAGCTCAAAGTCCAACAATAGACAGTCCGTCCTCAACACAGGCTGCTCACTCTACAACAGAACCTAGCAGTGAGGTTTCACCAGACGGAAAATTACATTACATCAACTATCGACAAGACACATCAGAGGCACCCGATTGTTCTGCACAAATAAATAGTTCCATGGATTCGCATAGTTCTCCTCAACTTGGGTATCCGTCGGATACGAGCACGAATCCAATTCACAGTTTACAAATGTTAGACAATGTAAAAATAGGGACATCTAAAAACATCAAAGTGGAAGACATATCGACTTCATATGGTGATCATCGAGTTGTAAACTAGTCATTTGTCATCACTTTAAACCTTCACCTAACGCAACTGCCATAACTGTCCAGTGATATTCACAAAACTCGACTTTCAAATTTCATTATTTTAAACTTTTTTTTCATCAAAAACATAGTTTATGACCACTCATTGGAACGAGCTCGTTGAGCTCGTTCCACTGAGGAGTCATAAGTTATGTTTTGATAAAACATATTTTGTTAGTTATTCACGAGATGTTTTGGCAAGTCGTCCCCTGAGTTCCAATGTGTTCTATGTGCCAGTAGGCACATAGAACACATTGCAACTCAGTGGACGAAGTGTCGTCTGCTATTCGTGTCCGGTGAACGATAAAATAACTATCATTCATACATTTTACAGATATATGCGAGGCAATAACCTTAGTACGAGTTAGAGCCATACGTACACTCCAACGAATAACTCGGAAATTTCCTTTTGCTGAAAGGAAGAATTGTATGAGGGATTAGAAGTTACATCGTCTGTAAAAAGACTGGTATGGTGTCAGGAGTGTTTAAATTCTACTAACACCGTACTATCTCGAACCAGTCCACTGAGAGACTATATAAAAAGTATTTACCCCAACGACAAATACACTCATTCCTAGTCCATTTTCTGGGTCTGTTGCTCAGTAATTTCCTCCCTCCGTCAGCTTTTCATGTTTCAAGATATATTTTCATATATCATTTTACTGCAAAATTGTTCTGTTTTAAGGTAATATTTTTTTCATTCTTTCTGGCCAAAAAATGTACCACTATCTTTACACCTTTCTCATTGCTGCGAATAATTTCGGCATAAATTGTTTTTGATCATTTATCTTCAGTTTCACCGACGGAGGTTTCGTCGAAGCGCTCTCAATTTCCAGACAACATTTTATTTGTCCATGGCCTAAGAAAGATAACTCCCTGTGGACTTCCACGAGGTCACGGTGTTTGTCGAACTCGCCATGTATTGAATAATGAATAATGCCAACCCCTATGAGCGTGTACCCAACCAATTTTTTCCCAACAAACTTGTCAAAGGTAAATATGAACGCAGAGCGCCAGGGAAGATTGTGGTACAAAGGATATTTACCTATAGACCTTTTGCGATGCTTAATTTACCTATCGTAAATTTTCGCACCATATTTTGAAATTTAAAAAAAACATTTTTAGGTGTACTTCACCTGTTGTAGTACGCCGATGTGATGTTAGATCAGTTATTTCGCCACTAGTTCCCGTCTCAAGTTGAGAAGTCCAAAAAAGATATTTGATGACATTTCATGATCGATTTTGTACAGAACCTATCATAAAAGGCTATTAGATATCATTTTTCGACTTCTCAACTTCCGCTGAGCAACACACGTGTTCTATTTGGAACCAACAGCGTGTTCACGCATGCTTTAGATTATTATATGGTCGTTCAAAAGTGAAAGCCTATTTGTTCCATCAGAATTAACCCCAATGCATTTTTACCAAAAACACACACCCTTTAGCGTCCATATGTCCGTTATCAAGAGCGATGGTCATAAGCTATTATTTTGAACTTAGTAATGAAAAAAAAAGAAATATTCTGAACGGATATATCCCTTTGCGCGACCGTTCACTCGACCTCCCCGCATCTACGTCAATGTTAATAGATCAACCGCCGATTATATGTCCTAATTTTTGTCAAACGTAATACTATAGTAAGGAACCTCAAAATTTAATTTCATGCTACAAAAATGTCAACTCCTTCATTATTTGTATGCCATGATTATTTTGTTTTCATGGGTAGTATTTATTTTTTCCTCATAGATGCTAAATGTGCCATAATTCTCCACTTCAAGTCATTTTGGACAATGTTATAGTGAAGCTGGATAAGCTGGATAAAAATTTGCGTCTCAACACGTAATAGAAGGTACTGGTTTTGTTTCTATCAGAAACATATTTTTCGAGTGGAAGAATATTTTATTTTTCTTCAAAAATGTATAAAATGTATGTTGTACACTTTGACTTGTGTTATGTGTATGATAAAAATAAATATATCAAAAGAGATTTTCAACCGTTTTGTTACTAAACTTTATGTAAATCCTTGCATATAAAGCCCACCTGCCATTTGTGAAACGACCATAAACGGAATCCGAGAAAGCGGAGCAAATAGCAGACTGTATGAAGTGTGAAAGGGCAAGGCGTTTTGAAAACTGGATGCTTGAAATGAATACCAAAGTTAGGCTTCCCACACATTTCTCCCTAGTACTTGTATCACTCATCATCTCTTTGAAACAATTCTGTCCTTTAGTTGAGTAACTCTGTGGAAAAGCTCCCTTGCCAACGCTGTCAGTCTTATATGAGTGCTTGGGTGGTAAAGTTAACCCTTTACCCAACGTAACGACCAATACCGACCAGCGCTATTCACAAAATTCACCATTCAATTTTGAGTACTTTTTCATTTTTTGTCACAAAAAGATAGCTTATGATCCCTCATTGGAACGAGCTCAAGGAGCTCGTTCCAATGAGGGGTCATAAGCGATATTTTTGACGCAAAAAATCAAAAAAAATTAGTGCTTCAAGAATTTTATTTGCAAGTGTCGTCTGCTTTTCATGTTAGGTAAATGATTAATTTATCCATGAATCAAGTCTGTACACCCTGTGCAGCATATCCATGTTATATAGAGCAGCTAATGCAGACATCACGACAAGTGTCATCTTCTTTTCATGTTAGGTAATGGGTTAAACATTCCACTCATGTTGACGCTTGGCATCTAAGTGTGTAGCTGTGCAAAGCAAAGTTCAGCGTGAACAACAACACGTTTTGTGGCCGCATGTGAACGGAACACGACAGATTATTTATCTTACAACAGGTGTGTGTTGGGTCCGTAATTATCCGAATACAGTGTACATCAGGGAACACGTTGAGCTATGTCATGTGACATTAGAAACCAGAGCGAGCGTCTTATATAACATTTTGAACATAAACATGATGGTGATAATATGGGGCCTATATATTTGATTGAAAGTTCCAACGTGATATTTTGCTTCGCTTCCATCTATTGCTGCCATGCACTGACTTCACTGTGAAAGATCAATATATACACAAAGAAAAAAGTTAAGCACCCCCAAATATAATTAATGATAACATGATAACATGCCACTGTTTATTTAAGTCTGTCGCTGATTATAGGTATGACTATATTGATAATCCAACAAATGGCTTTGAATGCGTATGTTTGAATGTGTCCGGCAAACAGGTCCCGGGAATCACGTGCACAGTGCAACCCAAGAATTTTCCAAAATACAGTTTGTGCATGACTCAGAATTGGGTATTTATAGTGCCTATTTTTCAATGTTCAATCACTATCTGCCACCATAACACGAAGAAGGATGACATATGCACAAAGATGCCAAATTATTTTATGTTTTCCACCGGTATGTCCTTTAAAGCAATTGGTCGTCAACCATTACACAGTCACCAGACATTTGACGAGAAAACACATGCAAACCAATGAGGTTAAGGGCCGTCCGCGGTCAGAACGACTCCCTGTGACATCACAATGTGAAAACAGGGTACTTCTGAGGCTGCGAGTCGACAGCCAGTCACCCCAAGTACTGTTCTGAAGAGCCACTGGTTACCAAATCGACGAACCTGAACGAGAACGGCCAGGAATGACGTGCGAAACGCCATATCGAGGTCCAAAAGGGCCACAAACGTCCTCCACTAAGAGACCATTACCAATGAATCGGTTAACTTCGTGTTTAGCATTTTTCATTCAGAGCATTGCATTGACCACCATTCTTTGGTCTACTATGCGTCCTGATCTGAACCCACTGGAGCCAGGGGTGGCACCAGGGATTTCTCGACAGGGGGGCCGACCTCTACGACAGGGGGGCTATAACATTTGACCTCCCAAACGAAGGAAAATGAGTGAAAATTGGTAAATTGGAGAACCAAAAATAGAAGCAAATTGAGTATGTTTGTTGATTATTTAACCCGTTACCTAACATGAAAAGCAGACGACACTTGCAAAAATAATTCTTGAATAACTAATTTTTTTCATTTTTTGTCTCAAAAACATAGGTTATGACCCCTCGTTGGAACGAGCTCGACGAGCTCATTCCAACGAGGGGTCATAACCTATGTTTTTGAGACAAAAAATGATAAAAATAATGAAAATTAATTGGCGATTTTTGAGAATAGCTTTGGCCGGTTTTGGCCGTTACCTTAGGTAAAGGGTTAAAGTAAACATATAATAAGGTCGGGAAATATTTCATCTATAAAGCCAGTTTGACGAACGACATTAAGGAATTTCGTGAGAATCACTTTTCTCTATCAAAGTTCCAGTGCTGCACGGGTTGGAGACTGACAAGACGAGATATCTACATCGATTGTCGGAAATTTCTTGTGAAGTCGGGTTTACGAGACTCTCCGACGGACAGACTAAACATCTCCAAGGGGGGGGGGGGGGGGGGCTGTAGCCCCCTCTGACCCCCCTTGGCGCCACCACTGACTGGAGCACATTTGGGACATTCTAGAGAGTCGAATACAGGCACACGAACCTCCAGTACAAAGTGTGCAAGAAATGGAAGCAGCTTTGCACCAAGAATGGCGACAGTTGCCTCTGCAACAGATGCAACGATTGACTGAAGGATGCGACGCAGGATAGAAGCTGTTACCCGAGCACATGATGGATACAGCAGAATTGAACTGTAACACTGGCTCATGTTTTCTAGAGGTAACAGATGACATTTTTATCCATTTATAGCCAAAATGTTGCCTTGTTGACACCCCAGCTCCATACTACAGTCGGCATCGTATTGAGCTTTTGCAGTTACTTTTTTGGTTCGTCAATCCTGTCATTGAACTGATGAAGACTATGACTTCTGTGTGTTTGTGTGGCCTGAATATGTTCGTACAAGATAGCATTCAGTTTTTGAAGCTTACTTTGCGAGTACTTATTGATATCAAGCAATAGATTTACCATCGTAAAATATCCAAGGGGGTGCTTAACTTTTTTCTTTGTGTATAGTTTTATTGTTTGATCTTTAGAAAAAATGGACATCTTTAGAAAAAAAAGTGCGGAGGCTAAAAGCCCCGACTAGACCCCCAGCATCGCAGTGTCTGCATTAGCGGCTCTATAAAATGGGGATATTCTGCACATGGTGCACATACAGTACGTGGAGAGTGGATTGTAACTAAATCACCCGCGGAGTGGAGTTATCACCCATGCTATAATTTTCAAATTTTGTAGATATCGACAAAAAACACAGCAATGTTTCAGCCAATGGACCTCCGGGTTTAACCCGGAGGTCCATTGGCTGAACCTTTGCTTGTGCTGGTTATGCTTTGCAACAAATTTTCAATTATTGCTTGGGTGGATTCTCCACTCTGCGGGTGATTTAGTGATAATACACTCTCCACGTACTGTACTTGATTTACAGATAAATTAAGCGACCATTCACATTTTCTCTGCTATGTTGTTTGGACAAAGGTACTGTTTCAGCTCTACTTTTGATTCTGTAAAAAAAAAATATAAAACGCCCCTAGTTTGAACCTTCTCTTCAGTAAACTCCTCTTCCATATTGGACGATCCCCAGTCGATGAAAAATACATCAAAGTGGAGAAACGTGATGGAGGTCTTGGCAGTTTATAAATTATCCATCTTCAGAATTTCTCGAGTTAATTAGAATTTAAGAGGTGCTTCGAATGCTCGTTAAATTGGCTATAACTCGAGCCTTTGTTTATATAACAGTATCAATAGATAAACTCGTTCCAAGCAATTGTTAGAATCGTTGGAATTGTAATTGGGTATCTAGTTTCAGGATAGGAATAAAAACATATTCTGAAAACTGTAAATGTCACTCAACCCGCTCAGAGCTGAGTCAAGTTTGTTGTTTACTTTTCGGACAATGATCATAGAAGATTAATCACTGAAAATCCCAATAGTGTTCTAGGGAGCGAGGTGTCTCAGTGGTAGACTGTTGAACTTCTATGCTAGAGGTCCCGAGTTCGATCCCCGTCCGGGTTGACCCGCACTTTATCCCAGTTGCCTACATGGGAACACGCTGAAGCCGTGTACCAAGGCGTACTGCACGTCGATGGTGCACATTTCTTCAACCGCTGTAACCCTGCTTGAGCGGTGCATGAACAGAGTTAGAATGTTGAGGAGCTGACAGTTGCTCTTCGATGCTCGGTGGTTCTCTCCGGGTAATCTGGCTTCCTCCACCCGGAAAACTGTCACGGTCCCGATTAGCCATTGTGCATAAATATGTGACCTTAAACATCAATAAATAAATAATTAAATAAATAAATAAATAAATAAATAAATAATAGTGTTCTTGTCGGAAAACAAGTCTTAAACCCACAGAGTAACGGTAATCGGTTAATTTCGGTTAGTTGATATATAGCAAGTTCACATTTAATCCTATACATTTACATGAAAACTGTCAAAAGACCAATCTATTGATTTATTTATTTAATGGGATTTCTCGACACTTTCGACAGCCAGGGTTACCTCGTGTCGGACAGTTTTACGGGTGAAGAAAGCCGGAGTACCCAAAGAGAACCACCGAGCAACGGCGAGCAACTGCCAGACACCCCAGCGTACTAACTCCACACAAGCAGGGTTAGCATTGGTTAAAGACAAGTGCACCATCGACGTGCAGTGCGCTTTAGTACACCTCGCCACCGTGCCCCCACGTGGGCAATCGGGAAGAGGTGTCTTGCCCAAGGACACAACACAGTTACCCCTGGAGGGGACCGTGGACCTTTCCAATTCCATAACCACTTAGCCGCCGTGCTCTTTAAAAGACCAATCGTATACACACATTACCTTCCTTCTTCAAAACGGCACTAGAGAGTATTACGTCCCTTGAGTGCATTCCCTTGAGTGCATCAATGCGCCATCTACAATGCTAAAGCATTGCAGGTGGCACATTGAAACACTCACGAGACGATTACATAATTTATTAGTTCTTTGATTGGTGTTTAAGGTAACATATTTCTGCACCATGGCTGATCGTGATCACAACATGGAGATAAAGTCAAGTTCACTCAATCGTTTATACCCACGTTGCTCATTTTATAGGACTTCCACCCAAAGAATTGGTGACTATGTCCTATTGCATCAGTACAACATAGCTTGTTTACCACAGTAAACAAGCACTGTTTTACTTCCCAGGATTCCCATGGGGAGACCATTTCATTAAAAAAAGACACACTCCTCGCCATGGACAATACAATACAAAAGTAACAAACTGAAAGATGTGGAACAAAATGACGTACAGTACGTGGAGAGTGAATTGTAACAAAATCACCCGTAGAGTGGGGTTATCACCCAAAGTATCACTTTCAAATTCTGCACATATGGACAAAAAACACAAGCAATGTTTCAGCCAATGGACCTTCGGTTTTAACCCGGAGGTCCACTGGCTGAAACTTTTCTTGTGTTTATGGATTGCAACAAATTTGCAATTATTGCTTGGGTGGAATCTCCACTCCGCGGGTGATTTAGTGATAATACACTCTCCACGTACTGTAATAAAGTAACGGAGATAGATTTCAGTGAAGAGCGCAATATTTATTAAAATAATACAGGTTTGGATTTGAAAATATAATACTGTGAAAAATATAAAGAAAGAAGCAAAAATAGGATGAAAAAACTAAATAAAATTAAAATTGTTGGGTAGATGAATACTGACATGGGTATTAATAACCCTTCACTCACTCATATAGTCTCAACAGATTACGTCGCCTGAGTGCTAGAATGTCCTATGCCCCATAGGGGACATTCTAGCACTCAGGCTATGAGAAGAGATCGTCGACGAAACACTTGTGGCATGCAATACTTGTAAAATTTGATCAATTTTATTAGTAGAACCTGAGCATGTATATATGTCAAAACGGGTCACTGTCCATTGACGTAAACACATAAGGGACGGGGAGTAGGAAGGGCGTGGGTGGGCACTCTCCTGTCAAATATGAAATTCTGTCGGATTGTTTTAAATTTCGCGCGACTCAACTGCCATTCGTGCTAAAAGTAAATTCCATTCAGCTGTTAACTAGAGTCAAAGAGCATACACCAATAAAATATGAATGTTCCGAGCCTTTTTCAAAGTTAAGAAGGAGGAAGACCCGTGGGAACTGCGGGAAGTGAAGCAGTGCTTGTTTAATGTGGAAAACATGACTCTGTCAAGAATGCCTGGGGTGGAAGTCCTCTAAAATGGGCAACATGGTATAAACGATTAGCTGGACATGACTATATATCACTTTGGGGGTCTCGATTAGGCATTGCGCCGAAATATGTGACCTTAAACACCAATAAATAAATAAATAAATAAATAAATAAATAAATAAATAAATAAATAAATAAATAAATAAATAAATAAATAAATAAACAAATGCCCGAAGACACTCTCCAATTAATTGTAACAAGACAAAGTTATTTATTTCTGTTTAAGGTCACATATTTATGCACAATGACTATAGTCATGACTGCAGCATGGAGATAAAGTCAAGTTTAGTCAACCGTTTATACCCATATTGCCAATTTTGGAGGACTTCCATAGCAAGCATTGACTGGATGCAATTTTAGCGGTAAAAAAACTGTGCTTGTTTACCACAGTATACAAGCACTGCTTTATATCCCGTTGTTCATACGGGGGAGCAAGACAGATCCATACGAACAAAATAAACAGGAATAATAGTAATAGGAAACTATTAACCCCTCCAGTCTAAGCCTTTATGCATAACATTTTTGCGTGATGGACAAATTGACAAACTGTGAGAAAACGGCGTCGTGGGCACCAAACTGGGGATGGAGGTGGGGGGGGGGGGGCAGCAGGGCTTATATTTCGACGAGAATCCAGGTAGATTCTCGCTGCATCTCTGCTAGGATTCGGGTGGTAAGAATTGGGGCAATTTAACCCTTTACCTAACGCAAATTAACCAATAAAAGGTTAACATGACGGGAAATATCCTTACACTTTGTCAATAAAATTGGACAAATATGTATCCATATTTGTAAGCTTTTACTGGTAAATATTTTTTATGTTTTTTTAAAAATTATCACATTCAGTTTATGTTTAAAAAATTAAAAAGCTGTGTTGGGTAAAGGGTTAATAAGTGTTATCAGTATACACCAGGAGTTCAACCATGGTGGCCTCATGGGATCCTGTGGCACTCATAGCAAGTATGGATTCTCGCAACCAGTTTCGCGAGAATTCAAATGGATTCTCCCAAATTTAGATGAAATATAAGCCCTAACCAGTATCAATTTAATCTTACAGCCCTACAAGGCTGTATGATTAAATTAGTACCGTGCCTCTCTACACGTATAAATGAGACTTGCCCAGTTTGCTGTTGGTAGCAATGTATGCGACGATACTATTCAGGAGTTCGGTATTGAACGGGTTAATTATGGTATTTGCAACTTTCAAGAGAATAAGCAAATGCCCACCTACACTCAACAACTACCTTTTTGCCCTAATTCGCAGATTCAAGCATAGTGCTGCTCGCCAATTGCCCGTCGAATGGGTGATCAGAAGATATGTGCGAGGGGTGTTAATATCGCTCCACTCCTCATGAATTTACCTCCCTGCCATCAATCAACACATTAATATTGGATATAGGTACTGGGGTTGTTTGGGCATATACTGTTTGTCAAAAGACTGGTAGACAAACAGAAAAAAAGTTTTTTGATACACTACTAAATTGATTGGTCCCACGGAAGTTACCCGGGGCGGGCAGCATTAGCACGCACTCCCACCATCTCCCCGACAAACTAACCAAATAGATAACAACAATAGCGTCTTATAAAGCTTAGATGTAGTGATAAACGGATAGGTCTGAAACTTGGTATAGCTAGGCTTTATTATTTAAATGTGTTTGAAACTTTCAGGCAGATTAACTATTGTGTATTTATCTCTGATAGTCCGAGGGCCTACGTGGATCACTACAGAACAATAAATGCATTAAAGGATACGGAAAGTAAACAGGACATGCCGCGTGAAGAAAACAACGATTACCACTTTAATATGTCTGCTGATACCTCTCTCGATCTCCCAAGTCGGCAAGGTTTGGTGAATATTTTACGGCAGCGTATTAGCGCCATTTCGTTTTTTTTTGCGTAACTTATGTTAAATTGTAATTACAATTTAGCTAAATTGTAATTACAACTTAATAAATTGTAATTACAGCTTAATAAATTGTAATTACAACTTAATAAATTGTAATTACAACTTAGCTTAATTACAACTTAATAAATTGTAATTACAACTTAGCTTAAATTGTAATTACAATATACCTTAAATTGTAATTACAACTTAATAAACTGTAATTACAGCTTAATACATTGTAATTACAACTTAGCTTAACTTGTAATTACAAAATAGCTTAAATTGTAATTACAATATAGCTTAAATTATAATTACAATATAGCTTAAATTGTAATTACAATTTATTTATATTGTAATCACAACTTAATAAATTGTGATTGGCTGGAAATAACCAGTTAAATTGTAATTACTATTTAAGCTAAGTTGTAATTACAATTTATTGAGTTGTAATTACAATTTATTAAGTTGTAATTACAATTTAGCTAAGTCGTAATTACAATATACATAAGTTGTTATTACAATTTAAGCTATATTGTAATTATAATTTAAGCTAAGTTGTAATTACAATTTAATAAGTTGTAATTACAATTTAGCTAAGATGTAATTACAATATAAATAAGTAGTAATTACAATTTAAGCTATATTGTAATTACAATTTAAGCTATATTGTAATTACAATTTAAGCTAAGTTGTAATTACAATTTCTTAAGTTGTAATTACAAATTATTAAGTTGTAATTACAATTTGTTAAATTATAATTACAACTTAGCTTAAATTTAGCTAAATTGTAATTACAATTTAACATAAGTTACGCAAAAAAAAAAACGAAATGGCGCTAATACGATGCCGTAATATTTGATCATTTCCACGTTTCACAGTCGACCTAAAAAGTGCTCGCCTCACTTGAATAGTTAATCCCCGATTGAGCCAAGTTGTGTCAAGCCGAAGAAAAATGTATAGTAAGCTATTTTGAAAAAGATATATTAATGCTATCCAATAAAAGTACAATTCTAATGAAAAATGTATTATATAAATTACATGTATATCCTTTGCAACCAATGGCTCAAATCGCCGGAGGTGGCAATTCTAAATTCGCGACCCAAACGTATCTTATTTAGAATAATTGAATACAGGCCCTAACTAAGAGCACAACATCCAGGATATAGCCAAGAGGAAAGCATAGCTGTCCAGTGGATTTAGCATTAATGAAAGAGTGTGAGGGCCTGGCATGTCCAAAGACCTCCGTACAGATGAGTGAATCGGAGTAGACATTGACATTTGCCACGGTCATCGGCAATTCCGTGGTTAAACCCGTGGCACTCTGTCTAGGCTTTTCTCACGACATCACCGATATCCATAGCTAATTTTGGCGAGAATTGACTTCCTCTCTGAAAAGCACGCTGAAAAGCATCGGTTATGTCCAGAAGAACAGTTGGGCAACTTCATGCTGTGTTCTGGCAAACTTTGGTCACACGTCTCCGGTATCTAAAGATTGTGCCGGTTCGATTTGAGACATATTTATAAATTTCGTTCGTCATTTCTGCAGGCGAAGGTAGCGTAAATGATAATTTGGGTTCTGGTTTAATTTGGCGATGCAATAAATCAAGAATTTCAATTAACTGAGAAGTATAATGTTCGTTGTCGATGCAATTTGTCTAATAGATCTACGCTGTAAAGAATTCCATGGGCTATTAGCTTCGCCAATTATTTTCTCTGTCGCTGAAGCACCTCCCGTCTGGACCAATTTCAGTTCCATCTAAATCAATGTAGCTACTTCTCTTCAGATCTTAGCGCTTACTGGTGGCATAATGGCAGAATTTCGATTCCTGGCATACCAACACGACGGACACAAAGGCTCACAAATTCATTACTGCGGTTGATGATGGCTTTAATTTCAGAGGTCGTAAGTCATAGAATGATTTAAATCGAGTGGCTTTAATTGCTTCTCCATCTGTTTCGGTGTGAAACAAAAACATGCACGTGCAGTTCCAAGGTATTTTATAAACTGTCACAGTAAATGACATTCCATCAGGAATCTGACATGTCTAAAAATTTCGTGATTCAGGTGTGGTAAAATTTGGGAATCTTGTGGTTCGCGTTTGGTGGACTAATAAAAATGTCTTAGTGAAAAATATATACGATGACATCCTAAGTAACCGGTAGATGGGGAATCCTTGAAAATATATTAATGTGTTTCCATTAGTTCGACGCATAAGGCCTTAAGACAAAGCATCTCCAATCAGAATTTGGATTTTAAATTCATTCCAATTTTGGCAATGCAATGATCATATTTGTGCCTTGGAGATTGTTGTTGCTTTTCCTTGAAAGGGCGTGCGGTGCCTCAATAGGTAGAGGTTCAGGCTGCAAGCCGAGAGGTCCTCAGTTCGAATCCCACCTACGGCAACCGCGTTGTGTCCTTGGGCAAGACACTTCACCTCCATTGCCCACGTCAGGGCACTGTGGCGAGGTGTGCTAAGGTGAACTACACGTCGATGGTGCACTTGTCTTCAACCAATGCTAACTCTGCTTGTATTGAGTTAGTATGTTGGGGAGCCTGGCAGTTGCTCGCCGTTGCTCGGTGGTTCTCTCCGGGTGCTCCGGCTTCCTCCACCCGTAAAACTGACCGACACGAGCTGGCTGTCGAAAGTGTCGTTAAACGCCAGTAAATAAATAAATAAATATTCCTTGAAAACGTCTGTCAAGTCTGCCATTGCTCAGTTCCACTGGTAATAAATTAACCTTTGATCGGATGGAGATGTGCAATGCGGAGAAAGTTTGTATCTGGATCAACACCCCTTGTTACGGATTTCTGTATTCGCACACCGTTAATTAAAAAAGCTGCTTAACCTCAATCAATGTAAGAAATAGAGTCTTGGCAGATGGATACTCTGAATACCCCCCTTCTCTCTCAGAGGCTCTCAAAATTATTTTCGCTTGGAGATGCCCTTATTTTTTAGATTCCGTCACAAGTCATGTTTAGCATAACAAAAGGACCTAAATTGCGTTTTATATTGTTGGATGGAGCTATCTGAGTTGCATTGGATTACATTGTGAAGTCTATTCGTTGACGTCATGCCATGATGATGTAAATGGAAAATTTTACCCAGGGACGCGGATAGAGGAGAGGTTTCCGATTGGGGGTGATGTGTGTGTGTGTGTGGGATGGGGGGGGGGGGTAGTGAATCTCCAACTAGGGGAGGGACCGGGAGGAAGAACCCCCTCCCGGTCCCTCCCAGTTGGAAATTCACTACCGAGAAAGATTTTGAAAATGAAGCCATGAAAGGGGCATACAACCGATTCTAGTAACTGGAATGCCAACACATTTATGATAGAATTATCAGGTTATTATTATTTGGTATTCTTCTGAGAACTGAATAGGTGCTAAGCAAATGCTCAAGCTTAGAACTTTGAGCAATTCACACTGTTCTAACATTAAATCAGATCTTATGCAGGAATGGTCAATTTTCGATGTTTCATCATTTTGTAACTCTGAATGATGGAATTAATTCAGGGCAACGATTTTACGCGATGTGATTTTCTACGCGATGTGATTTTCTTGAAGTGCACTTCGAGGATTTTTTTTATTACGATAAATAAACGTACTATAGAAATCTCGTACCGATTGACATCATGCATACTTATATGAAGCTCGATATTGCGTACACTATAGTTGTAAATAGTAACAGTTTGGAATTTTTGCCGACTTGAAATCGAGTTGGAATTTTGGAAGTAAAGGAGACATCAGCATCACCAAAGAAGCTCTAAAATCCAGATAGATGGAATTTCCAACTACTCATGACTTGCCCTCCGAATTTCCAACTATAGGAAATTTTGGCCAGGATTGGGGGTGGGGGGGGGCATCCCCCACAGACACCCCTGTCGCCACGTCCCTGGTTTTACCACCCTCTCCCCAATGGTAACCTTCGCGACTCAGCTGCTGCGGTGAAATTGGTTTCGACTTGTTTGTCCGTTTTCCTTCTTTCAGAATCCAGAAATGTTCTCATAATCTTTTATCCTGGTTAAAAAATCTTCATGGAACTCCCATCAGCATTCAGAAGAATTAAAAAATTTCCTGTTTTCTGTAAGTTTATTAAATAGGTTTTTCTTTTCCAGAATGGCCCATTATCGTTATCAAACTCGGCTGACATGACTTTAAACTCGGTTGATATAGCGCCGATATCGGCTGATATAATCCAAGCTAGAGTTATCCCCCTTGATGTGTTACTAAGCACAACCAATTTGGTTACAGTGAAATTGTTCACCGTTATTTGTAAAATGTAATCAGGCAAAAGGGAGTAGACAGTTTTTGTACGATGAAGAATTAATGATGACAATAAGTCAGGATTGAGTGTATGGTGAGAAAAAAGAAATATACAGAACCGCACATACGTTTCAATGGTTTAAGAATTATCGCACTCGATTGCTTCGGCCCAGGATATCACGGAATAACGGGGGAAATTGGAATTTCCAAGCGATCTCGACTCCGGTGCATTCGACCAACGATGACGTGATTTATTTAGACAGGTTCCTTTTCTATTTACGTTGAAAACTAAATGGAACGTGTTTTGTATCACCAGATCTGCGATACAATTTTATTTTTATCGTACAGGCAGAACAGTGGAAATGCCGTGTTTTACATTAATAGGTGCGTGATAAATAGTTGTACAAAAAAATTCTACGCAAACTGAGTATTATCGCACTCGATTGCTCTGGCCCAGGATATTACGAGAGCCTTCGGCTCTCGTAATATCCTGGGCCAAAGCAATCGAGTGCGATAATTCTCAACCCATTCAAACGTATGTGCTGCTCTGTATTTATCACACACCTCCCATGTAACAACCAGTCTGCACGAAAATTGAACTAAAAGCACTTTTCAACTGGGTAATTTCCACGTTTCCTTCGTTGTCAACAAGGCATCACTGTTGGGTGGTGGGGTACCAACCCTAATCTGCTTTTTAATTTTTACGGCATTTAATTGGTCGAAACCAATTGACACCGATCAGTATCACGGTCACGATGATCGAACTTCAAATATTGACTAAACTGCAGTGCAGGGAATAATACAACAATAAGTTTTTAAATAGCTGATAAGTTTAGCACACTCTATTATTATATGACCAGTTGTGGAAAGCATTTGTCAAGGAACATGCAGTCAGAATGTAATTTTTATTTTGTAAACTTTTTACTGGAATCTGATTGTTTAAATATCTCGGGTAAACAAATCTAAATGAGGAACTTGGAATTTCCAAGCGATCTCGACTCCGGTGCATTCGACCAACGATGACATGATTTGTTTAGACGGGTTCCTTTACTGTTTACGCTGGAAACTAAATCGAACGTGTTTTGTATCACCACATGTGCGACACAACTTTATTTTTATCGTACAGGCAGAACAGTGGAAATGCCGTGTTTTACATTAACAGGTGTGTGATAAAAAGTTGTACACAGAATTCAACGCAAACTAAGATTCCGAGTCGTGAGCGGAAATTCGCAGAAGTGGGAGAAGAGATAGTTCAGCTGTCTCAGGCTGATATGAAGCTACCTCAGGCAGGGGCGGACTAGGCCTAAAAACGTTGCCAGAAAACGTACCAATGGGCCCCGGACCCGGACAAAATTTTGATTTTTCGAATCGAAAGAACGCTGCTTCCTCACATATGAGCGGTCAATGACAGTCTATATAGAGGGCACTTTCAATACCATTTTTGTATCATCTTTGTCGCTCATTTGGCAAAAATGGTTGCACCAAAGGGGGCCTCGGACTCATCAGGCCGACCAAAGTTTGCCCCAATGGGAGAACATTTTGATTTTTCGAACCGATGTTTCCTTGCACCTGACCAACCAATGGCAGACTAGACTGCTGGTATATCGAAATGACCTTTATGTGGACTGCCAATGGCAGTCCACATAGAAGGCATTTCGATAAACCGACAGGCTATGCAATCAGATCCATTTCGCCTTTTGGTGATTTTCACGAAATTTCATGCGCCAACAGGTGTTGGGCTGCGTAAATTTTGGGGACCCTGGGTGGCTCCCAATATCCGGCCAGTCTGCCGCGCCGCTGACCTCAGGCAGATATTTCGGCCGATATGAAACTAACAAAGTGATAACCTCTAATTACACAATATAAAAGCTTGATAGTATGAAAATGAAGTAAGAATGATACGGCCATGTCCTGTCCTTGAGGGCTGAACTGTGTACCCACTTCCCCCCCCCCCCTAAAAACTGTGTTCCTGAACGATAACGCCGTGTGTAATGCAGTACAGTCGTCGGTGATTGGTCGTACTTCACGCGTGAGCCGTGATGTCCACGTATGCGTTTACCGGGTAATAAAAGTCATCGTCAGCAAAATTTTAATTAATGAAGCACCGGGTTGCATCCGGTGCTTAATTAATTAAGTTTTTGATGAGTATTCCTATAATTTGTGTTTGAAATCTGATTTTATTGCGTCCGTGGAAATATTGCCCACCCGTGGAAAGCTATCAGTCCACGGCGGCTGTAGTGTACGATAAACGTAACATGGGAGAAGGCATTTTACATAACGAGGACAATGCAGAAATAATTTAATCATACAACCCACATATTTTTGCATCTATTTTCATAAATGCAGAAAATAGTGACACTTTTGGTGCAAAGGTTTTCACAGAAGCCACAAACATCCCATTTCGGACATATTATGATCAAAATGCACCGCACCCCTTTCCGAAATAATAAAATAAAGAAAAACGAAATGCAGTTTGGGAGTCGGCCATCTTTATTTCAAAACTTTTTACAATCGAAGTCACTAGCTCACGCAATATTTGCAGGCTTCACATTTCTGGCCCATGAATTCCATGTAGGACGTGTGAATTTTATTTGGCGGACACGTCAAATCAACTGGTGCACATAAAACATTTGGGCAGGAAAAGATCTGATGAGACGAACTTCGTTCTTGAATACCATTATTATCTATCAACTGTAAATAATATTAAAGTTGGAACAAGTATTATCGAAGTTCGGCACCCAATTCTAGCTTTAGAAACTTTTTCTTTTCCAAGGCATGTCTACATGTATATACACATAATCCGTTTTGATTTAACGTATTATCACAAACGTCTAGCACACACTGATCTCATCAAATGAAAAGTCACAGCAAGTGATGATTCACGAGACTACGGATAAGTTTTGAAAATGAACCGTTGCGCCTGGCGTGATAATTTAATTACGATTTTTCTCGTCAGTTTATTTTCGACATTGCGTGATGCACATGACTGGGCCTTACCATGAAACAAGGACACAAAGTAAGGAAACTGAGCCCCGGATCCAAAATGAAACATACAATCATTGTATATAATTTGGACGCAACGAATCGTTGCATCAAAATTATTTTCAGCGATTTGATATCTCATGACGTGTAGTCAACATTTGTGTTACAGCAAGATTCACCCTTGTAAAAACTGCCTTTTTTCTCTTTGGTGAGGGTGGGGTGGGGGTACTATTACTTCACACACTACACTTAAATCGCGACAGAATGTGACAGCGTAAAGAGTACACTGATACCTGTTGCATTCTAGCGGCTTCCATATCGTCTGTTCAGTGCAACAAGAGGCCACCTGCAATGCTTTAAGCATTGCAGATAGAGCCTTGTTGCGCTCAGGGGACCATATACATTTCTTCAAACTAGATTTTAAAAACGATTTGTTTTGTTGTTTACTATTATATGCTTTTCGATCAATCCCACAAAAAATCTTTAATATCGGTGAAAGAAAAGTAACATTCTACTGGTAATCAATGCACGCTACTTCAAGAACTATTTCAGCAGTTGAATTAACATTGTAGTATGTTGCGGAATTCTTTTTCGGGTTTTTTTGGGGGAAAAATTTTGTTATGAAATTTCCATGCTACATGTAACATTCAGGGAGAAAGTCCCATTCAGTTTTCTTTGAAGGCACTCGTATTTCATCTGCAGGCTCGCATTATGTTTGCGAGAGTTGTAAATGTGTGGAGATCAGATAACAGCTCCGTTAACGCTTTACCTAACGTAACAGTCCTCACTGACCCAGCGCCATTAAAAGAAAATTCAATTTGTTACCGTTCTTGAATAACTAAAAATGTCACCTGTTGCCTACAAAACATATCCTATAACCCCTTATTAGAACGAGCTCGTTGAGGTCGTTTTAACGAGGGGCCATAAGCTATGTTTTTGAGGCAACAGATGACGTTTTTTAGTTATTCAAGAATTGTCTTTGCAAGTGCCTTCGGCTATTCGTATTTGCAAGGATGAAAAATTTCAACAAATTCAATCACTTGTGTGAATTCATACCCAAAAATGCTGAAATTTTATTTCTTTTCATTTGCATGGGAATGGTTTTAAAAAGACCATTCCAGGTAAATGTAGAATGAAAAGATCTGTCAACCAACGTGTTCAGTCAGTACACTATTAGTTTTGAAGATACATAATTTTGACAAATTTGTCCTAAAAATAGGAACATTTTAGATAATTTCAGCGAATTAAGTTTCATACAATCTGAAAATCAGGAGAAATATCAGAGAGAGAAAAAACTATGTTTACCGATGAAAGACTAAATGGAACCGGATTAGACCCCCAAGTGTCCTCACGAATGCCAAGTAAAACCAGTAATAATTTAATCCTGCAGCCTCAAGGGTCGGAGGGTTAAAGTAATACTGAAATTGAAATATTTATTTCAGCGATGTATAAAATTAATACAGATTACACAACAAATATACAATATGAGCACACTGCTGGGGAGTGACATATAGCATCACTGACACCCCCTGATGTACAGAGAAATACTTGACAGGAGAGATGTTTAACCCCCTTCACACTGATGTCAAAATATCCGATTTGAAGTAGCCATTTTTCCTATAATGCAACTGGAAATTTAACCAATTCAATCTTGTTTGACAGAGCTCATTGAGCTCTGTCAAACAAGGTTGAATTGGTTAAATTTCTAGTTGCATTATGGGAAATATTTGTACCCTGAACTTTAGATATTTCGACATCAGTGTGCAGGGGGTTAAACAGGAACTTGTGATAATGAATTTCGTTTCAATGAATTTCTTGCATTTGTGGGCTGTGACAAATTTGGTTATGTGAAAAACACAGGTCTTTAAAATCTGTTGGTTAACCCTTTACCTAGAGGATGGTCAATAATATCTATTCACTGTTATTGGTGTACACAAAAGTCATATACTGTTCTCAATACTTATCCTTACTACAAATACCAAGAACATTTGTTCACTCACAGTAGATATAATTATTTAGGACGGTGCTTTTCAGAAGAAAAGGACTTAAAAGGATTTATTTTCGACCCGAAAATTCCATTTCAAATGCATTTTTATAATTTATTACACGCCTGTTCTATGAAATCCCCATCTACAGCAACACGAAACCTTGCGGGAAATGAAAATCTGTTCCGCACACATGTGCGGAACGGAAATCGTTGACGGACTATTTTAAAATAGAAGCGAAATTTCACTGGAATTTTCCACAAAACGTGTACCGCAATTAGAATTTGAATGCCTAGCAATAGCTAAGAATAGTAACATGGCTTCTCCTCGCATATTTGGTTGGCGTTAAAATGTGTTCTTTTTGTCGATAGTCAACTGAATTGCTGAGTGTCCGTCTAATAATTGCTTTTATAGACGTGAATGCGTGTAATGAACACAGAACAACACGCGATTGTAAATGGGTTAATCGACATGGCACTTGTGCCATCGCAGAAGGATAAAACTCGAGGCCTGCGATCTCTCGTTTTATTCTTCTGCGCTGGCACTCGTGCCATATCGATTAACCCATTTACAATCGCGTGTTGTTCTGTGTATTTGTGCATTCTAAATGCAGCCAGTATCGATGTCGAAAGCCAAAAACGACACACCATCAATTTAAAAAAACCCTATAAATATCAGTATCAAAAGACATGTGTGTGATCAAGTCTAAAACTGTGTTGATACCTTAGCACACACGTAAATAAAATTACCAGAAAGCTGCCAACTGGGCTGATCCGCCCGTGTCACAAAAACCAAAAGGTCACACTCCACTAAATGATTTACTTTGGCGACGGTGTTAACATTTTTCTGCCTCCTCGTCTCATCAAGCTCATTTTGGGGATAACAGTTTTCAAATTTGGTGAATCCCCAACTACCTCCCAGTTTTGCACTCAGTTGAGAAGAGATAGTTTTACTTGTCCCCCGCCTTTGTTTACAACTTTCACAATTCTGAAAGGACGGCCAGTGAAAATATTTCCGTCTTTTCCAAAACAGACACTTTAAATTTTTTATTAAGGATTCCAAAATCAATAGATGTAGCTCCAGTCAGCTAATCTCCTAGATTTTATATACGTTACATGTTTAAGTAAAACCCGTTAGGGGGTGTTTTAGCTCACATATAGGATGTTGTAACACAAATGGAATTGCTTGAACTATAATTTAGAGTTACTCCCCTTAGCGGTGTTGCTATCTTTCGGAGGTTGTTTATTGTTAACGGGAGCCCTGTGGCTCGTTGATTAACGTATTGGGCCTAATTTCGAACGGCCGTGGGCCAGATCATTACCTGCGTCATCTACGTCGTTTCCTTGGCCAAGACTCTTAGTCCTAACTGCCAAAGTGGGTGCACGGTGGAGCACTGCATGCACTCTAAAATCAGTTGGGTAAAAACCCTTTACCTAACGAATCGCCCGCATCCGCCCGCGTAATATGCAAATTGAGCAGCTGAAAAAATTAAATTTTTTAAAATATTTAAACAAAACCATATCATGTGACCCCCTCATTGGAACGAGCTCATTGAGCTCGTTCCAATGAGGGGTCACATGATATGGTTTTGTTGACATTTTTATAAAAATTAAAAAAAATGATATTTAAAATAATAAATTTTGATATCGTCTGCGTTGGGTAAAGGGTTAAATTGAGTATGACCCTCGGCTCATATTCATGTCAGACCTGCTACTGACTGAAATTGGGGAATGGTGGAGGTAAGCTAAGGTCAAAGTGTGTAAAATTGGATATCAACACGATATAAATATAACTAGTTTTTATATAAACTAAAGCTTACAGGAAGTTTAAAAGGCTTGCCTCCTTCTGGACAGACTGGACAACCAGTACAGTTATAACCATTGATTTCAATATAGCTTGGTTTCGTTGGAACACTACAGATAGTCGGAAAGAAACAATCGATAATGGGACAAAGGTTGAAGGGAAGATGGAAGTCTCCTGTGAAAAAATAGAGAAAATATATTATTCACTATTTGTCAAAAGTTCAATTTTGCACCTTGAACGGATGCCATTTTTAACCCTTTACCTAACCTGAAATGCAGACGACATTTGCCAAAAAAATTCTTGAATAACTAATTTTTTTCATTTTTTGTCTCAAAAACATAGGTTATGACCCCTCATTGGAACGAGCTCGACGAGCTCGTTCCAATGAGGGGTCATAACCTATGTTTTTGAGACAAAAAATGAAAAAAATAATGAAAGTTAAAAAATTTATAGTAATTTATATATTTTTTATACTTACCAATGACCCAGACTTAGCTGGTGCTAACTCCACAAAAACCAGGGCCAAACACAAATTTTGCCCCCCAATCCCCAAAATTTGCATCCAAAACAAAAAGAAATCATGTCCTAAAGGACCTCCATAGTACGACTCTACTGCGCATGCGCAGTGACGCAGTCGTCCCGAAATTGGCGCCAAATATCATTCTTACTGGCAGTGCCTGGTCAGCGCTATGTACTCAGCGGGGAGGCAAGAGTTCCCAACTCAGGGAGGGCCATCCCCGTCTGGGTCATTGGTAAGTATAAAAAATATATAAATTACTATAAATTTTTTAACATTTTTATACTGTACCAATGACCCAGACTTAGCTGAATAGTAAACAGGCTGGAGGGCCTAGGACATAGAGGAAAATCCAATAAGCTCAATTATAAAATAAAGAGATAACCCCTTAAGGAGAAAAGGAGTATTAGGCTTTACATGTATCTTTCTTATTTAATATTTAAATTAGAAAGATACACTACCCTTAATAATTGAGCACAATAACATTCATGTTCTCTATTAATATCCAGTATAACCTTTATACTAATTATTATTAAAACAAGCCAATAAATAAAGTAGTCCAGAGAATTGAGACTCTTTATAATCATTTAAAAGTGTCCGAGTATTGTATATTAAAGCCCGTTTGACACTTGACATATACAAATGCTTCACACCGAGCTACACTTTAAAAATAAGACATGAATGAAATTAAACATTAATATTACACTTTAAAACCATCCCGGAAGCGACTCAGAAATACTGTCTTGGAGGAGGCATTCCCTTGCTTTTCACTATAAAGCAGGTGACCTAAGGGAACACCCGCCCCCCCCTTCCCCTTGCCCTGGGTCAAATAGCCCAGAGCGAAGAGGGCAGCCGGACGGAGTCACTGCCGGAACAGAAAGCCTGCATAACTATAGTTGCAACTGTTTAGTGGACGACATTCTGAGCAACAGATAACGGACCTAAACAATGCAGGTCTCCAGAAATGGACTCAATATTTCTGAGATAAAAATTAGTAAATGTGGATGGCTGAGACCAATAAGCAGCCTTCATTAAATCTGTAATAGCAACACTATTAGCATAAGCCCAGGAAGTAGAAAGAGCTCTTACTTCATGAGCAGAAATCTTAAGCACAGACTGCTGAGAAGAAGATAAATCTTCATACGCAGTACGGATAGTTAACTGAATCCATCTAGCAATAGAATGGACTGAAATGTCCTTTCTATTAGGCATCAAAGACAGAAAGAAACGTTTCCGTCCCTTTCTGATGAACTGAGATCTCTGTTTATAGATACGTAGTGCTCTAACAGGACAGAGTAAAGGCCTACGCCCGTCTGAAGACGGAAGAGCCTTAATAACAATAGGTTCCGGATATTTATTAGGAGCCTGATTCTTAGCTAAAAAACCGACGTTAGTAGTGAAGGTGATAGTGTTCCCAACACTACGATAATGAGAATCATCCACCGATAGTGCATGAAGCTCACTGACTCTTCTGGCAGAAGAGAAAGCTAAGAGAAAAGCTGTCTTATAAGATAAGAATTTGAAATCTACTGTCCCAAGAGGTTCAAATGGCTTTTCCTTCAATTTAAGGAGAACCCAAGCTAAATTCCACTTAGGAATTAATCTAAGAGTTCTGGGTCTATTTATCGAAAAGTTTCTAACCAATTTCGATAAAGAGACATTAGATCCAATTTGTAAACTATCATGATGTGCATAGGTATCAGATAACATAGATCTATAACCCTTTATAGTAACCGGTTGCAGTTTGATTTCGTCAAACAAGTATACTAGAAAGTTAGCAATGTCTGGTATAGAGGGATCAAATATATCAACAGAATGATCCCTACACCAACGACGGAAAACCTTCCACTTAGCCGCATAGTTTAGCGAAGAGGAGGTCCTCCTACAGTTAGAAATCGCGTCCACTGCTCGTCCTGTAAAGTGCTTGCCATGCAAGAAGGACCGCACAACGGAAAAACGTGAAGGTTGAGACCTTGCGGGTTGTGATGCAGTTGGCGCGATTTCCCCTGCCAAAGAAGATCCTCTCGTGGAGGGAGCTTCCGCGGTAGGTCCCACAACAGACACCTGAGTAGATTTATCCACGGTCTCTGTGGCGACAGAGATGCTACCAACAGAATCTTGCATTGAGATTGTTTTATCTTTAGCAATACTTGTTGAATTAACGGCGCTGGAGGATACGCATATCCTATCATTCCGTCCCAAGGGATCGATAGAGCGTCTACAGCAAATGCTCTTGGATCCGGACACGGGGACACATACGTCTGCAACTGATTGTTGAGATGTGTCGCAAATAAGTCTATCATTGGCCGTTCCCATTGGTAGCAAATCTGATTGAATACTTGTTTGTTGAGAGTCCACTCCGACGGCAACAAGCGACCCTTTCGAGAAAGGGAGTCTGCTAGCACATTCAGACGACCCGGTATGTGACGGACCGAAAGAAGAACGTGATGTTCCAACGCAAACAGAAGGATTCTTTCCGTTAGATTGAACAACGGAACTGAATGAGTGCCTCCCTGATTCCGTATATACGCCACTACTGTCGTATTGTCGGATAGGATTTGGACATGAGCATCGTGAATAATGTCCATCCAGTGACGTAACGCAAGCCAAATTGACATCATTTCCTTGATGTTTATGTGCTTGCACAGGAATTGCGGATCCCAAAGACCCTGGCATCTCGAATCCGTTGGGATTAATGATGCACCCCAACCTGTTTGACTGGCATCCGTCATAATGGTAAAACTCGGATCCGGCAACTGCAGCGGAACTCCTTGAGTTAACCACTGAATGTTTGCCCAAGTCTGAATCTCTTGTTTCACTTGATCTGACAAGAGAACGTCTACATCGAGCGAATGAATTTTCACACTCCAATTCTGAGTCAAGAAAATTTGAAGAGGCCGTGTGCGTAGCCGTCCCATCGGAATGAGATCCGCAGCGGCTCCGCACAGACCTATCAGTCTCATAAATTCTCTCGCTGTGACTTTGTCTGTATTTAGACAATAGCGAGCGTAACAACTGACTAATTTCGCTCTGGTTAACGGCAGACGAACGAGATTGTTGTGCGTCTCGAAGCTCATTCCCAGATGAGTGAATGACTTGGACGGCACCAGATCCGACTTCTCCTCGTTTACTATGAAACCGAGACGTCGGAGCAATAGAAGAAGATTCTGAACATCGTTCTGAAGCGTTAACTCGTTGCCGTACCTCTGAAGAATGTCGTCCAGGTAGGCCGACGTTACCGCAGACGAATGAGCTCGGAAGTAAATCATTACCGAGTTCATTACTCGAGTGAAAGCCCAGGGTGCTAGATTCAATCCGAAGCACATGGCCCGGAACTGATACACCACTCCTAGGACTGCGAAGCGTAGATACTTTCGGAATGTCGGATGTACCATGACGTGAAAGTACGCATCTTTGAGATCTATGCTCGTTGCATAATCGTTCACCCGAATACTCGCTCTGACCGATCGAATCGTCTCCATATAAAACTTCGGAGCGATGATCAGCTTGTTTATCCAGCTCAAATCTATGACTGGACGGAACGAGCCGTCTGGTTTCGGAACCAGAAACAGATGGCTGTAGAATCCCAGCGATTCCTGGTTTTCTACGACCTCTACCGCGTTCTTCATTAAAAGAGACTGCACCTCTGATAGCAGAGCGTCTCTTTTCTGAGGGTTTGACGGAAGATGAGTCCACTTTGGACTTCGAGTTAATGGAGGCTTTCGTTTGAAGGATATCTTTAGACCTTCCGAAGTCACTCCTCTCACCCAAGGGTCGTCCGTAATCGACGCCCACTCTTGAGAAAAACTCGACAACCTTCCGCCAACCGGAACGCGATAGAGGTTTGAGCCATCACCTCCTGGATCTGCGAGGCCTGCGGTAGGAGAAACCACGTCTTCCACGACCCGCACCTCGCCTCGTCGACCTCGGGGCGTCCGACCGATTGTCCCGGCCTGAAGGACGTCCCGAACGAGAGTCGCTATCCTGACGGTCTCTCGAATAAGAGCTAGAGGACGCACCGGAACCTCTATAGGAACCTCTCTTGGGCGGATAAGACCCAGAAGTGCCCGCCTTATTCGTGTCTGCTGAATCCGACCTTTTAGGAGCGGATCTAAACAACAGAGAATCACTAGCTTTCTTTTTAATATTATCATAAATAGCGGAAAGCTTGCCGTCAAAGAGAAGATCTCCTGAGACCGAAGCGACTCTAAGAGAGTTCTTCACCTTAGAATCCACTAGTGTGGATGTAGACAGGGCTGCGTCACGTCTAACCAACTCCAGATTAGCCACTGAAAGGGCGGAGTTACACGTGGAATAAGCTACTGCCCTTGAAAGAAGTCTTAAGGAGGATTGTATATCCTGAAACTCTTCCCCTTGAAGACGCAGTGATAACGCCTTCGTAAGGTGATCTGCGTAAGATAAGGCATCTAAATTGGCTCTGTTAGACGCAATAGCTGTTTCCAACACTGCGGTTGGAATAGAAGCTGACGACGGTAATGATAGCTCTAAGTCTTCCGCCTCGTCGTCCATACGCAGAGGAACTCTCGGTATACCCTGACCTGCCGTGTCGAATTTATTCCTTGCATTAATGAAAGGCAGGTTGAGAGTATTTGCGGACAAGAAGCCTGCTTTCCCTGTCCTGGAAGCAAGTTTAAAAATAGCGTCGTTCAATAATTCAAATGTTCTTGCAACATTATTGGACTGCGACGGAAACTCGGGAGCGATGTCCCTGAACCGCTCGAAAAAATCAGAGTCCAATGACGCTATAATTCTCCTGTCCGGAAGCGCAGCAGTCTGGCCCGACGGAACAACTTGAGGAAGAAAGTGCCGGATGAAGTCTACGGCAGCTTTGTGTTGTTCCGAAAGGGATAGCTCCAATTCATCCGTATCCCTTTCACCATCCGGTCGGACCTCCCGATGTTCCCGGTCGTCCGCCCCCGATGCTTCGGCGGAGCGTACCGACCCAGCGCCGTCGGATAATTCTCGATCCGACACCGTCTCTGTCGGCTGCTGGGATGCTGCGATAAGCTGTGCTATCTGCACTAGAATGTCCGACGTCGAGACCTGCGGAGGAGCGGTCTTTCGCTGCTTTGCCGAGGGCAGCTCCGCATCGGATGGCTCCCGCATACTTTTCCTATGCGAACGTCCGGAGTCCATCGGTCTCGAGTCCCTGGCTGCCGGATGGTGTGACCTGGTCGCCGAATAATCCTTCCTCGGCGAAGCTGGCAAGATATCGGAGGTCACGCAGCCAAGGTGCGGTCGTGTGCGCCGGCGAGAAGAGGAAGCCTTAACAGTCTCTGCGGACTGCTTATACAACGGAGCGTCCCGAGCGACGGACGTATGCTCCGCTAAAGACACATTTTGTACCACAACATCTGGTCCCAGATGTTGTTGTACGAGAGAGGGGCCTCTCTCGCTCGCGGCCCGGCTGGACCTGGACGAGCTAGGAACCGGACTAAAAGGCTTCCTCCGTTCTCGTTCACTATCCGCCGTCACTGGGTGTGCATCTATTATTTTTATAGTGCTCGCATCACCCAAAATTTCCTCTTGGACCGCATCGGACGAACCCGGCTGCCGAACCATTCGGTGAATGGACGCTACACCGGGCGAGCTAGCGGACGACATTTGTCTAATCTCCATGAGCACTTTTGCCGCTAGCTCTGTATTTAATTGTGACGACGGACGCACACTTGAAGAAGATAACATGGAAACATCACCCTGTTCTGGTTCCTCTGAAATAGAAACTGAGAGAGTAGAGTGACCTTGTGGAGAAAGAGCCGGCATCGCTCTTTCTCCAGAAACAACATATCGTGACACACGTTTCCAATGTTTCTCATCCCAATGTTCACATACAGGACAGGGATTAATGCGAGAACACTGACTACAATTTATGCAATAATCATGAAAGTCAGAGGAAGATTTCTTCCTATTACAATTTGAACAAGTTCCTTTCATTGTGAAGGAACAACAATAAGTCCTAGTTACTCGCAAAAACCCCTGACACAAAGATACATAATAACATGATCCATTAATAAATGAAAAAACAATTGCAAAACAAAATAATTTTGAAAAAATATTTTTTCATAGAAGCCCAAGTTGCTGAAAAGTAACGTTGAGCCCCGATGGATCCGATGGCAAAGTGTGGTCAAAAATTTTAAAATTATATAAAATAATTAATGAGACACTTTCGGATAATATAAATGTATCTTATAATGAGATAAACTACCTCAAAGGCAAACAGCCCCCCTCAAAAAAGGCTGTTGCCAATGAAAACAAACAGTGTAAACACAGAAGAAAACATGACTCCAGGCACTGAAAAAACTGGCCCGGAATCAGTCCTCAATTACACTCTATCTGATGCAAAACAGAGACTCCCAGGGGAGAATCTGCAGAACATCAGATGGAAGATGCAGAACACAAACGTTATACACCCATGGGTGAAAACGTAACTATGGGGAAAATAACAGAAAACATTCTGTAACCAAGCAACTCTCCCAGGGAAATTTTAGAAATGAAACTTCTCAAAAATATGCCAAAAGCATGGGAGAATTGCAAGGGGGGACTTTAGAAGGTTAGGGGAGAGGAAACACTGAATAAGCAGTGCAACAATTAGCAAGAATGACAACAAGAGGCGTTTGCCTCGAAAATAGGCAACTTAACATAATTTTAACAAAAAATTTTAAGTACAGCCCTGATTATTTTTTGCCACTTCTTTTTTCCTCTCCTCCTTCTATCCTCCTTAGAATCACATTTTCTCCAAGAATTACGTGTCTGGCATCCTTTAAACTGAGATTTACAAGCACAAAGATCAGTGAGATGTTGACTGATGAAGGGCCAAACAGAGAATGATATTTGGCGCCAATTTCGGGACGACTGCGTCACTGCGCATGCGCAGTAGAGTCGTACTATGGAGGTCCTTTAGGACATGATTTCTTTTTGTTTTGGATGCAAATTTTGGGGATTGGGGGGCAAAATTTGTGTTTGGCCCTGGTTTTTGTGGAGTTAGCACCAGCTAAGTCTGGGTCATTGGTACAGTATAAAAATATTAATTGGCGATTTTTGTGAATAGCGCTGAAAGGTTTTGGCCGTTACGTTAGGTAAAGGGTTAAACACATTCTACAGAAGGTTTTCTCCGCACTTTGGTAATCTAATAAAATGCACATAGAAGGAAATAATTATCAGAAATGTGTCTTTCCTCGACGTTATAGAGAGATAGATGCATGCTGCAGGGGGTAATGGAGAACTTTAAGTGAAAAATAAACTTAGCCCATTCCCCCCTCCCCTCACCGACATAGAGAACATGCTAACGGAAACGATTCAACAAAAACGCTTCAAAGTTTATCTCTTAACACGATGGGTATTTAAAGAAAATCATAAAATCTAGTTACGGCTGCAGTAAAGCAGTCATGGTTTGATTTTGATAAAACAAATCCGGTAAGTTGAACTCAAGAAACCATTAAAACGCTGGTTCAAATTGTATGAGAAAAGCTGGTTAACAATGTCTTGACAAGAGGCTCTAAAGAGTTTGTAACCGCTCACCTGGCAGAATATATCCATCAGTTATTCCAATCAAAATCAACGAATCCAGCTGGCTGCCATGCTCCTTCATCTTCCCGAAATAAAATGATGAACGTTTTCAAAGGTCTTTCCGTGCATTATTTGTGCCAAGTTTGGTTCACATCGGCTCAGTAGTTCCAGAGAAAATGAAAATGTGATTTCCCATAGTGTTTCTATAGTAACTATAAGCCACAATTGCCGCCATGTTTGCAACCCGATCAACATTAAATGATGACCGTTGGTAGAGGATGTCCCAGTCATCAATCATGTGAAGTTTCAAAACATTAGGCCTTGTTATTTCAGAGGAGAAGATTTTTGTGAATCTACCAATCAGAGAATGTTTCTGGCGGCCATGTTTTTCAACCAACCGGACCAAAATGAGGATCGTTTGTAGAGAAACTCCCATAGGCCATCCCTGCCAAGTTTGGTTCACGTCGGCTCAGTAGTTCCAGCGAAGAAGATGAAAAAGCAATTTGCGATAAGGTTTCTATGGCAACTAGGAGCCGCAACTGCGGCCATGTTTGTAACCCGATCAACAATAAATGAGGATCGTTGGTAGAAGAGGTACCAGCATCATTTATGTGAAGTTCCAAAACATTTGGCCCTGTAGGTGCGGTGGATTTTGAAAATCCATCAAAAAGAATCAAAGAATGCCTCTGGCAGCCATGTTTTTCATCCGACGGGGACAAAATGAGGATCGTTTGTAGAGGACCTCCCATAGACCATTCCTGCCAAGTTTGGTTCACCCAGGCTCAACGGTTCCAGAGAATAAAATGAAAATGTGAAAGTTAATGGAAGACGACGGACGAAAGTGATGGCAAAAGCTCTCATGGCCCTTAGGCGGGAATATCCACCAGCAGCATGTATGGAGTTATTATTAACCGTGGTTGGCATTCATAAGATGTAATCTTGGATTTTTCGTGAATTTTGTTCCAAGGGGGTTGACTTTGAGTACTTGTAGGGCAAAATGGTAGTTTACCAAACAGCAGTAAACATTGGCATATTGACTTTTCAAAGAATTAACAAGATCAACGCCAAGCGTGCCATATGCCCCTCCCATAATGCCAAGATGGACATATTTTGAATACTAGCCATATACACATGGAAGGGAGGGGGTGTATTGTCTACGTTTTACATCAGGGAAATAAATCCAACACCCAGTACCAGTCGTGAGATCTACGTACACCTATTAGCGAAGGTTCACAGAAAATCGGATCATTCGCATGTCGTTGCTTTACAGCAGATAAATTCAAGATCCCAATGGCAATTATGAGGGCCACGAACAGGCACACAAAGAACAAACACACAATTCTATAGTTTGGGAGTGTCCATGTATTTCCTTTGTTTTATTGCAGACATGGAATCCAGCCCCCCCCCCCCCCCCCCCCCTCCCCCAATTAATCAGGTCCACAACCCTCAGAAACTGATGTGACAAGTTGGGTAAAAATCGAACCATCCACGGGTGAGCAAACATGGAACAATAAGACACGCAAACAAAGCGTTCTGAATTGCGAATCCATCAAGTGAATCAAGGTATAATAACTCAATATATATCAAAGTGAGAACATTTGTTCTGGCATGAGATTTATTACCCTATGATAATGTACAACCATACCAAAATTATTTGAATCCCAAAAATAATGGCAGAACTTGAGCAGCAAATACGTTGGACGAACAGATTGTTTTGATAGACGCCTAAATCTGTCAAAGGGAAGTGAATCTGAAAGTATTCTAGCGAGGGTATCCATATGGTCACAAAATTTTACACCCCATACCAAGGTAGAATGGTGTGACAATCCACTTCAGTCCAAAACAGTGACACTACAGGAGGACTAAACATGTTGGACGGACATTTTTTAATGACACACCACGTGAAGCAAGGGCAAATAACTCTGTGCATATTTAAGGAAGTGCATTCATTACACCCGAGTATCTGTTTCCCATGTTCAGCTTGACAAAAATTGTTTGAATCCAACAGATAATGGAAGAACTGGAACAGGAAATATGTTTGACGGACACATTTTTGACACGGCAGATGAACTGATTCTTAATAATCACCTATGTGAAACTTAGAAAATAGAAGTCATAGAAACCTTTTCTTTAAAAATATCAGCCTTATTCACTTTATCTGAACCGAATCGTGGTCTACATGAAGAAAACAACCAGTGTGGAGAACGAAGAACAGAAATCAAACGACCCTTGTTGGAGCTTTTCCCCGCATTTCGTACGCGCGTTCAGCGCATGTGAAATTCTGGATAAACTCCAACTGGGATCGTTGATTCCTGTCCCCCGTTACCACCTCCTTAAGTTCTGCTTTAATATACCTCCTCCGGGGGGGGGGGGGGGGGTGCGTACCAATTTTGATAGTAGTTGGCATAAGCCATATGCTCAGTCTGTGTTTTCAAGGCCATACGTAGCAGAAGTCGCATGCATATTCACACCACCCATAATTAAGATAATGACGTGACAACATGACCGACCTTGATGGATATGACGATCGCACGTCCGACACCCACCAATCACTGAAATCTACCCAATCAACCCCGAAAGCAAACGAACAATGCAATCAGCGAATCTATTCCTCTGAGGCGAACATCAACTTTTTCTTCTCCCCGAGTACTCCGGATTCTTCACCCGCGAAACTGTTCGACACAGTGTGACCCTGGCTGTCGAAAGTATCTTTAAACCCGACCAAATAACCCCCACTACAGCCGTAAGAAATGCTATACTCACCCAGAGATACCCCCACTGACACAGCTAAGCACACAAAGAACAAGTTCATCTTATGAATCGACCGGTGTATTGAACAGTTTCCTCAAAGTAGGTAAGCTACGTGCATGTTAATGTTATCAAAACAACGGTAACACACGTCATTTCACATGCACCCTCTTCACCCAAGGACAATTCTACAATTTGGTTGCTGGATGCGGTAAAACTGGAGCGTCTCCAAGTCTGATAAACCATCCACTGGAAACCAGCCAAATGCAACGACATCACACAGCGAAAGTTCAATTTAAAATATGTTTTTAATATTTTTCTAACCATAACTAAAAAAATCCACATCGGACCAAATCCGCGGAGCCCGTTCAAGTAATAAATCATTTATTTATTTATTTGAGTTTTTGATATCTTTTTACAATGATATGTGTATCGCGACGACGATTACACAATTTTAACCCTTTAAACCCTAATGGAATCTTCCATATCAGTCAATGGCAGCAACGAGAAGAGTCCATGTTCTTTATTTGGGGTAGACCAATTAATATTTTCAACGTGCAGCCTTGGGGCTGCACGTTTAAGATATTGATTGGTCTACACCACACCTTCACTCAAAAGTCAACCTACTTAATGGAATTATGAAGTATCGTGTTACTGGGACTGAAAAGCGGTCTCTGGGGTTCAAAGTGTTAAAGTCAAGTTTAGACAATCGTTTATGATTATGGTGGACATTTATATCGGTGCCTGCCATGCAGTACACAAGCACGGCTCCACTTTCCGGGATTCCCACGCGGAAAATAAATAAGCAGTAAATTAGGGTTAAGAAGCAACTGGCAAGTAGATTTGTCATAACTGAAGGAATATCCATAACACATTCCTACACAAAGTATAGAGTAAAAACTAAGCGCAGGCCACCCGCCAGGTAAATATCTATTGTCGCTTAACATACACAAGCCTATATGTATTTATGTACTTCACACCGCGAACACTTTTCAGAAATGAATATTCGACCTTTTTTCCAGCAACTACACTCTAAAGTCAGCTGGGTTAAAAAATAACCCAAATTAACTGGGTTGCGTAAATATGAACCCAATTGGGTTCATATTCACTCAAGCCAGTTAATTTGGGTTGATTTTGACCCCAACTGATTTTAGAGTGTGAAATATTCATAGTTATCTTCTTAACATGTACATACATTCTGGTGTGTATGTGTGTTGGAGGGAGGAGGAAGGTACAAAGACCTCTCAATGCATATGAAGAATAGATTATACAGCCCTCTCCCCTTACAGTTTATTTTCGACAAGTCTTGACACAGTCAACACTTTCAAAGACAGTCATACAGTAAGTGGGTTTCAGAGCAAGCTGGTCTTAACCTTCAACCAACGATGCCAATCACTTAAATTTCAAACTAATTTTTTTCCCCAATGCACCTTGGAATTGAATTGAATTGAGAATGTCCCGGATGTAATGATGACCATTGAGATTCCTACGTACAGTCACCATATCAAACTTACACCATGAGAGAGGCATCACCAGACCATTACTGATCTCCACCATAAGGAACAGTAGGTCTAATATTCCTGGGCACGTAAGCAGTATTTCTATGCCTCCACACTCTCATGCGATCATCTGTGACATGGAGCAGGAACCTACTCTCGTCTGACCAATGGACTCTCCTCCACGTCCTGAGATTCCAATATTGTCGAGCCACACACCACTCCAAACGCCATCTTTGATGCTGATAGGACAGAGTTGGACGCTTGATGACCCTTCTGGACATCATACCCAGTGTTTTGAGACGGCTTCGGACAGTTCTGTTGCATAAATAAGCCAAAGCAACTTCAATGTCGTGAAACATTGTCCAAAGTCGGTCTAAAAGGGAGGAGTGAGCATAGATGGAGAAGTGGATTACCACGCAACGTTTTTGCGGAGATGCCAAAATATAAAGGACACTAAACCCACGCTTTTGGCTAGGGAGGTACATTATGCCAGGAGAGGCCGCGAGGGGTGGCCGGGGTAGTCACAAAGAGGCACCATAAAGGGAGAGATAGAAGGAGCCCTAGCAATTGGAGTGGTGCACCCAAGGAGGGATTACAGGAGTCAACAGAGCGTTGCATCTGGGATAGCGCTCTCTAGTACGTCAGACATCACCCTGGGGCATGTGGGTGTTGGGTGTGAAGATGACTGGGGTCATTGGTGGAACACGCGCCCAAGAAATAGTTCCAGGTGGAGGAGGCTAAGAGGCTCTCCAGAAGATAATAATGGTCCCACCGCACATCGGAATATTTAAAGGTAGTGCCTAACTGGGCACGAGATACGCCGACGTCCTTGAGCCGGATGGGGCGTCTAGTTACAAGATATAGGGATAGAAGTACAAAGTGGGGAAAGTTTTGCGTTTTTCAGTAGACCGGAGCGATTGGCCCGGCAAAGAAAGAAAGAAAGAGAGAGAAAGAGAGAGAGAGAGAGAGAGAGAGAGAGAGAGAGAGAGAGAGAGAGAGAGAGAGAGAGTGTGTGTGTGTGTGTGTGTGTGTGTTGCGGGAGAGCTATAGTCGTATGGTAACCCATCTGCTGGCGTGTGTCGAGACAGGCCCACACGGTCAAGTAAATGAGTGGGGAGTTGTGTACATAGTGAGCTTATTGTAAGTATGTGTGGCTTTGCCCTCTTCGTGTTTGTAGAGAAACCTAGGGCGTTTCTCTTGAAGGGGAGCTGTCGTGGCAAGGTCGGTCTAAAAAGGAGGAGGCCCCCTACTTTCAAGTTCAGATATATGTACATTTTAAGCACACGTTTTAATTAGATAATTAGCCTTAGGGGATTCAAAGTGGGATACTTTTCTGGCATATTGCTAGTCAGAATAAAATATCCCCATGCTCGTTAATCTCACAAAGGCAAGCACTGATAGACTGACTTCAATCGTCACGGCTTTCGAATGTATTATTTCTCGGGACACGCTTGCTAGCATATGCATTGGCGCGCGTTGATTTTATCTTCAGAAATGTCTCTTGCCATGTTTAGGCATCTTGAGATATTGTTATCTGACCATCCAAGACCAGATATGAAGTGTGGGGAACAAGCTTGTTCAGAGAGACTTGGGTTCTGACCGTTTAGGAGAGAGACTTGGGTTCGGCCGAATAGGAGACGCCGTATAGGGTCTCGTGAGAATGGAATTGCTGGGCAATCCACGAAGCTCCGTTGTTCGCCGCTATTGTCAGATTTGGTGGGCGTAGGGGAGGCTATAAGCCCGAATTTAGAGAATAGATTACAAACCCAAGTGAAGGCTAAGTTTAGATGTCGTTAGCGAGAATAGACTCGCACCTGTCTCAAAGTGTAGGCTATTGTATTGTGGTATTAACCCTTAAGAACGCAGAGGTTGATCACATAGTAGACTGTTTTAGTATTAGAGTGCTGTGAATATCGACTCAAGGTCGACAGTGACAATTCGCGGAAGATCGAAAGCGCATTTTGAAGTTGAGTTCTGCATGAACTGAGTGTATTTCAAAAGGACAGGAACAGTCAAGGAGAGTTCTATAAAAGGACTCATGTATAAAGAATGCGACGTAGACTTGCTAAACTAACCGACAGAGTGGATAGACCGAATCCAAATCAGAAATGTGTTGCCACAAGGTAATTAACATTGCCAGTGGGGATTCCCGGATAGTCAGAGCTGCAGACGCGCGCAGACACAGAAGATTAAGACTTGGTGTTTTAAGCTCCTGTTTCGAGCCAGCGACAGTGACATTTTGAGAGTGTCCTATAGCGCCAGTATAGGGCTATAGATAGACTGAACTGACGAAAAAACATTTAACCCCTGTGATAAGCCTTGGATTTGTGTTGATCAAAATGTTAGATGTGTTGAATATGGAATGAATTGATTTTAAATGTAAATAAAAGAATCGTTGTTACTTTAACCCCCCTGCACACTGATGTCAAAATATCTAAATTTTAGGCAGAACAAATTCCCATAATGCATCTGGAAATTTAACCAATTCAATCTCGTTTGACAGAGCTCATTGAGCTCTGTCAAACGAGATTGAATTGGTTAAATTTCCAGATGCATTATGGGAATGTCACAGGGGACTGAATTGGTTAAATTTCTAGATGCATTATGGGAAAAAACAGCTTCCTGAAATTTTGGTATTTTGACATCAGAGTGAAGGAGTTAATCATTGTTTCCTTTCCGCAGCCAGAAGTGATAAGGAATCACACCTAACGAAGAACGAACCTATATTCTGAGTTCACTCGGCAGGGAAGAAAATCATATTGCGGTCCCAACTCAACTCTGCGAGTAGAGTTTGGCCCGTGCTCGGATTCCGACCCTCCTTGTTGGCTCATCTCCCTATATTTGTAATGGCGAGGCTAAACAACCCCATGTCACCCCTCCCACATGGATAGAAGTGTTTGACAAACATTTCAGGGGGTGCTTAATTAAGTTCCAGGTGTATATTTATAGCATTAAATTAAAGTTAAACAAAAAACGGAACAGTTAATTCTACACCTTACACAACTACGTACACATCCTTACATATTTCTCAAATAACTGGAAGTTTTATTTTTTCAGAACAATGATTATGACATTTCACCAATATAATTGAATTCTTGACCGATCTGTTAGGTAAAATGTTACATTATTAATCAGACCCTATGAAGTCAGACAACTACAAATCCCTATTAAACTCTTCAACTAACATGCCGCTTTGGCCATCTAAAAGGAAATACCCACGAGTCAGATCGGACAGATGGGATAATAACAAACATTATGTTATCACAGAAATAATACGAAAGATGTTTAGCAACTAAATATTCAAAAAGTGGGAGAAAAATAAGCAATTTGCTGGCGCGTTGTCGCCCCTGATACGTGCACAAATCGAAAAAAATATTCAAATTACATCCCCTGATGTGCTGAAAATATCGATGCTGTGAACCTTTAACCTCAAAAATGCGAATTTTGACATGGGATTAGCATTTCCAACATAAATGTGTGAATGTATCAAGTCATTCAATTATTGGCGTATCACTGAAAAGACAATGATAAAAACGTACAAACAGACCATGACATTCATAACTATCGCACTATTCCTTGATCAGACAACTGCTTAAAAAAACAGAGAGGCTCAAGTGGAGTCTAAAACACCCACCTGGCCCAAGTTGGTAAACAAGATGAGTGCGCCAGTTAGAGATGGACAGCAAGAGCATTTTTTTTGATTTGCCATGACACAACCAAAGGCAATTTTTTTGGCCATTCTTTTTTGTTGATCCTAGGAAATCTTCCTAGGCAAAAATAAAGCTCTCTTCTGTGAAGTCTAAAAAAAAACCCAAAAAGTGCCTGTACAAAATGTTTTGTGTGTTTTTAACTTCTGTGGCTCTCCCCCCCTCCCCCCCCCACACACACACAAAGATTTTTCGGGCATAAATCAAGTAGTTATGACCCAGTTATACTACAAGACTTTGTTCAAATCAGCACATTGGTTCTGGAAACAGAAATTTTTAAGTGAAGCTCGACTTTGGGGAGCCCAAATTTTGACCTACTGAGTTCCTTTGAAAAAATGTGAATCTGCATCACTAAAGTAAGTTTCCATATCAGAAATCTAAGCAGTATTGGGGGTGGCTTATGAGAGATGATTTTAAAGCATTTTAGGCTCATGGAGCATTAATCCCACCCCAGGTGGCATAGTAACGTTTTGGGAAAAAAAATCAGAATAAACTCCACCAAGTTGTTTTGTACCAAATTAGTTTAGACTTGGCCCAAAGGTTCTAAAGGTGAATACTTTAGTTAATGGAGCACAAGAAAGATGATGACTCAGCGTTTTCCCATTGTCAACACTGTTAAAATTGGCATCCCCCATATGGCACTCACTGACAAAATCGATAGCAATCTTTTTGGCCCATCTTATTCCACTGGATCTAAAAAAGCTGCAGACCAACAATGTTCTAGTCCGTGCAGTTTTTGAAATAAGGGTGTTTGAATTTTTTCTATTTTTAACTCCTGAGGTTCCCACGGCTGGTAAATCTTTTTTTCGCCATCAATCAAGTACTTATGACTGAATTATGCTAAATGCCATATATTTGGTTCAAACCAGCCCATCAGTTCTTGTTAGACTTTTTGAGTATTAACCACAGCCTTTAGATATGGCAGCTGCTTTATTTGTACAAAATAGAAATGGAAAACTCCAAAGATGGTCTGTGCAATATATGTTTGAATTTGGCTCAGTGTTTTGAAGAAGAAGACAAGTTTCAAAAGTTAACGGATGATTGATGCCAAGTGATGGCAATAGCTCCCATTGACTTTCAGTCAGGAGAACTGAAAACAAGAATCTGTTATCAAGGTATCTGGACAAAATACCCTCGGACAAAATACCCTTAGGACATAATACCCTAAAAAAAAATACCCTTAGGGACATAATACCCTCAATGGGTAGGACAAAATACCCTCAGACCAAATGTATATAAAGTTGGATTTTTGTGTTGGGGGGGGGGGGGGGGGGGGGGGGGGGTAATTGCATCTAAGGCACTAGCCGGTGTTTTGTTCTGAAATAACAAGTACCAATATTTTTAATTTTTTTTATTAACCCTTTACCTAACGTAACGGCCAAAACCGGCCAGTGCTATTCTCAAAAATCGCCAATTAATTTTCATTGCTTTTTCATTTTTTGTCTCAAAACATAGGTTATGACCCCTCGTTGGAACGAGCTCGTCGAGCTCGTTCCAACGAGGGTCATAACCTATGTTTTTGAGACAAAAAATTAGTTATTCAAGAATTATTTTTGCAAGTGTCGTCTGCTTTTCAGGTTAGGGTAAAGGGTAAACTAAATAGATATGAAGCACAATACCAATGGCAGATGGCAATTGAATATGAAGCACAATATAAATGGCAGATAGCGCAGAACATGAAACAAATATGAGGGTATTTTGTCCGAGGGTATTTTGTCCTACCCATTGAGGGTATTATGTCCTAAGGGTATTTTTTTTGAGGGTGATTATGTCCCAAGGGTATTTTTTTTGAGGGTATTATGTCCCAAGGGTATTTTGTCCGAGGGTATTTTATCCTACAATCGTTATCAATGTATTGATAGTTGAAAGTTGGTACAACTGTCTGAAGAAATATGAAACATAACGATATATCTGTAATTATGAGACTGTGAATCTCATTACATTTAATAAGCATGTTCTCCGGGACCAAAGAATCAACCACAGACTAGCTAATTGTGACCACAACATCGAGATAACATCAAGTTAGCCAAATCGTTTATACCATGCTGCCCGTTTTAGAGGACTTCCATTCCAAGCATCGGTGTACTGGGACATATTTTACCAGTAAAACAGAGCTTATTTACCACAATAAACAAGCACCTGCTTCCACTTCCAGGGGTTCCCATGGGAAAAAAACCAATCTGGATGCAGTGGTAATTTTGATTTTTAAGGTTTTTTGAATGGACAAGCAAAAATAAAAACATCTGACATGGCTGCCTTGATGGCCACATGAAATTGCCAGTATACTAACCATAAAAAACCCTTTATGTTGTCAAGGAATAATGCACTCGTGAGTGAAGATAGGATCCATCGGTAATTTGAATTTGTTTGTGTTTCAAGTTTTGGGCAGAGAAACAAAAATTAAAAGATGGGGAGATTAATTTATTTCTTGGGTGTAATGACTTTTTCAACAGCCAAGGTCATATCGTGTCAGACAGCTTTATGGGTGGAAAATGCCACAGTACATGGAAAGGATCCACCAAAAGTAATCCAATACTTCAAATTGTATGAGGTCACTGTTTTTGGTACTACTAATTTAAGTAAGTCAATGACTACTTTTAAATAGAAGCAAAATTTAACTGGAATTTTCTACAAATCGTGCACCGCAAGCAACTACAATTTAAATCCCAAGCGATAGCTGAATATCATTGGATGGGCGACCATCTGAGCAATCGATTCAGACTCCAACATTGTGTCCTTGGGCAAGGCATTTAACCCTGTTTGTCCACATGGGGGCATGATGACGCCATGTACTAAGACATACTGCATGTCGACGTTGCGCATGTCTTAAACCAATCTACCCTGTCTGTGCTGCAGTTCGTAGTTACGATGTTGAGAAGTTGAAAGCTGCACGTTGTTGCTCGGTGGTTCTCTCCAGGTACTCTGGCTTTCCCCACCCGTAAAACTGTCACCAACACGTTATGACTTTGGCTGTTAAAGTGTCGTTAACCTTAATAATTAACCATGGACATGTTGGTTTGGGTGGTGGTGTATTTTGTCCCTTGAGAGCAAGAAGGCTTTGCAATGCTAAAGCATTGCAAAGCCTTCTTGCACTCAACGGACAAATTTATCAATTTTTTTTTAACTTTGGTAAAATATCAGACATAAACCATTTACTTTTTATTTTTTTCATGTTTGCATTGGTTATAAAGAGAGTATGCGGTAACCAAAAGGACCATGCGGAGGGGGGGGGGGGGGGGGGGGGGGGCTGAGCAACAGGTTTTTAATTTTTTAGGCCTTAATTGTTTGTATCTGTTAACCCTTAGCACTCTGGCAGCACATATCATCTCAAACTATACCATACTTTCTTACTTTAACTGTGACATCATCCAATGATATCTGATTTGAAAGAGCTCAACCAGATATCATTAGTTGAATTTCAATTTTTAACAGGTTGAGGGCTAAATTAGTTTTGGTGGTCTGAATTTGTTATCCAGAATTTGTTTTATTACAACTTATTGGAGAGTGCCCATAGGTACTCTCCAATAATTTGTGATAAAACAAATATATATAGACAAAATATTTTTTGCGTTTCACTGAATATGAAACATGAGCATGGAAAATGTTGGCTATTTCTCTGGTACTCTCATTTTTCTGAAAACCCTGATAGTGGCTTCTGGTACTCAGTCAGTTAACCCTTTACCTAACACGAAAAGTAGACAATTGCAAACAAAATTCTTGAATAACTAATTCTTTTCATTTTTTGTCTCAAAAACATAGGTTATGACCCCCTCATTGGAACGAGCTCGATGAGCTCGTTCCAACGTGGGGTCATAACCTATGTTTTTGAGACAAAAATTGAAAAAATAATGAAAATTAATTGGCGATTTTTGAGAACAGGGCTGGCCGGTTTTGGCCGTTACGTTGGGTAAAGGGTTAACTGATTTACATTAAAATGTGATCCTGAGGTTTTTTGGAAAAGTTTCTCATCAGAGTACAGAGGTTTAATATACTGGTCTTGCTTCTTGCAAATATCACACGTCATAAAGGTTACAAACAGAGGTTACATATGTAAATATGGAAAGTTAAGTTACGTCACGGTTACATCATGCCATTCTTTCATCAATGATCTTTTCAATCACAGCTGATGATTTTTTCATCAAATACTGGGATACTTGGACACATTTCACGTGAAGAAAGTCCATGACTTTTTGGGACTTTTTCCAGACAAATAATGCTTGCACCTGATAAAGCCCCACAAAGTAGATCTTTTCTCAGGCCATATTTTGTAAAATTGCACGTGAGCAGGCAGTTTTTATTTTATTTTTGTAATTATTTCTTTGCCATCAAAGTTCATGTTCTTGGTTTGTTTTATGTTTTAAGCCTCATAATCTACAGAATAGCACAGGTGGTGGTGTATTTCATCCCTTGAGTGCAAGAAGGCTTTGCAAGGCTTTATCAATTTTATTAACTTGGGTAAAATATCAGACATAAACCTTTTAATTTTTATTTTTTAGTTTGCATTGGTTATAAAAAAGAGAGCAAGCCAAAAGACCATGCATGAGGGCCAGAGAAACAGAATTTTAGGTTTTTTAGGTCTAATAACTGGGAAGTAGTTTGGTAAATATGGGAATTTGAAAATATATCTATTCTTAGCTCATGGGGTTGCCATGGAGATTAGGGATGTTTGTATTTATTTATTGGGTTTTAACAACACTTTCGACAGCCAGGGTTACCCTGTGTTGAACAGTTTTATGGGGGGGGGGGGGGGGAGAAGCAGGAGTACCAAGAGAGAACGACCAAGCAGTGCCGAGCAACTGCCAGACTCCCCAATGAACTAACAACACAGAAGCAGGGTTAGCATTGGCTGAAGACAAGTGCACCATCAACGTTCAGTACACCTTAGTACACAATGCCACCGTGCCCCCACATGGGCAATCTGATTATCAGGATTAAGTGCCTTGTCCAAGGACACAACGCAGTTACCCCTGGTGGAGATCAAACTGAGGGCCTTTCAGTTTTAAGTCCAATTCCATAACCACTGAACCTCTGTGCTCCCAGGTATGACCCAATACGTGTAATATCACATACCAAATTTGGTTCAAATGGTTTCATTAGTAGAGAAAATATAAATTTGAGTCGGGACCAAAATCATTCCGCTCTTGTTACCAAGGGCAAATACTGCATATGCTAAAAGCATTGTTTGAACGAATTTTAATTTACACATCAAAAGGAAGCTCAGTACCAAATATAAAGCCATTATATCAAACGGTACTTGGGAAGATTTTATTTAACTTTGGGAGCATTTTCTTTCACCCCTTCCCTATGAGGTGAGGGCAACTTGATTTGAACATACAGTAGAACCTGTCTTGAGAGACCGCCCTTTGGGCCACACAAAAGTGGTCTCTCAAGACAGGTGGTCTCTCATAACAGGTTTCAAGTTTTCTCAAGTCAGTGGATAACCAACCACAAAATTCAGAAATAGAGAAGAATGGATTTTTGTAATTACTTTGTAGTTGTTTTTTTTATGAAGTTTTTGTAACAAATTGAAATGGACTGTTATAAAAATTATAAAAATAAATTAGTGCTGAAAATCTTCATTGAACACAAATTTATTTTTATAATCCCATCTGTCATATTTCAGGTATGTATGAAATTGCTTATTCAGCAATCCTAATCTTTTCACGGGGGTCTTATAAAAACATCTCAATCTTTAATGAGTTATGTAACTGAATAGCAATGGAAACCCAATTAAGAGCTTTTAATACTTTTAAATATGTTAGTATAACCACAATGGATTTTCCAATTCCAGAACAGGTAAAAAGTTTTTGTCATGGTTTCAGTCTTCAAAGGGGCGGTCTCTCAATACAGGTCCATTATGGCATAAAAATACAAGTTGGTACCAGGTCACAGTGGTCTCTCTAGACAGGTGGTCTCTTAAGACAGGTGGTCTCCCATAGCAGGTCCATTATAGAGTAAAACCAATCGGTGCTTGGCAGATGTGGTCTCTCAAGACAGGTGGTCTCTCAAGACAGTGGTCTCTCCAGACAGGTTTTACTGTAATCAAAACGTGATGTCATAACAAACAATCACCTCAAATTTCACTGAAATTGGTTTTGGATAAGGAGTTGTTAATATCATGTTCATGGATGCCATACATATGATGGATGAAGAGTGATCACAATAGCTCACCCTGACTTTCATTCCAATGAGCTAAAAATATGAAAAACAAAACACCAGTATATTTTTCCAAGGACTTTCCATGACTTTTCTCCAAGTCTGATTTTCCATCACATTCAACAGCCTTGAATTTCAGTTCGAAAAATCAAGCATGAAGGACCCAAACAAACCCTGTTATAACTTTTTAACCACACTCAACGCATACTATTCTATTTCTCATGGTTCCCACTATGAAAATGAATTTCCAACCATGTGTCTGGAAAAAGATAAAAAAAAGCTCCAGGTAGCCTGAAACGCACACCTGAATGATGCGATTCCAACCTCAAGACCAATAATAAACCCAAACTAAGCAGTAGATAAGAAAACCACATTAACCCTTTACCTAACATGAAAAGCAGACGACACTTGCAAAAAAAATTCTTGAATAACTAATTTTTTTCATTTTTTGTCTCAAAAACATAGGTTATGACCCCTCATTGGAACGAGCTCGATGAGCTCGTTCCAACGAGGGGTCATAACCTATGTTTTTGAGACAAAAAATGAAAATATTTTGAAAATTAATTGGCGATTTTTGAGAATAGCGCTGGCCGGTTTTGGCCGTTACGTTGGGTAAAGGGTTAACAAACAATCAATGAAATATGAGAAACAACAAGACTGACGGTGCCCACCAAGCCACGGATACCCCCAAACTATGGCCTATAATACTGGAATGAAAAACATTCCATTGGTCTTCACCCTTGTGTAAAGTTTCAAGGAGATCTACCAAAGCACTATAGAGTTATGGCTCCAGACAGACAAATAAAGTCGGACAGATGGACCGACAGATGGAATGATGGATAGACAGACAACCTGGATTTAAGATGCCTCCCTATTGGGGGCATAAAAATACTCACGGATAACATACAGCCAAGTCATAATGGTACTATACAATAGAATTTTGAAATGAAATTCGAGGATAATGATGGCAAAGATATTAAAAGTAAATATGAAAGTATTTGAACCAGGTGACAGTAAAAAATATGGGCATTTGAAACTTTTTCTTCTTTAACTTCTTGGGTTCCCGCAAAGATGCAGAGTTATTTTTTGGCATGAGTCAAGTGCACACTGGGTATGAACCAATAATACTGCACACTTAATTTCTGGCTTTTGGGGCATTACCCCAACCCCAGGGGACCAGCAATTGAGAGGTAAACTGTTTAGCGACATCTCCAAGGCAGGAACCTCTTCCATAAGACAGGGATCAAGGAGTGCCTATCCTGGTTTTGTTTCCAACAAAGGTATTGTTCACAAAACCCAGAGCATTAGGAAGCCATAGTTTTTGAAATGGTTGGAAAAAACCAAAATGAATACCCCTTTAATTACTATGTCCTCCCCACGAAAAACCTCATCCCATTGGCCTAGAGGTATTTATTTATTTATTTATTGGTGTTTAAGGTCACATACTTATGCACAATGGCTAATCGTGACCGTGACAGGTTTACGGGTGGAGGAAGCCGGAGTACCCGGAGAGAACCACCGAGCAACGACGAGCAGCTGTCAGCTCTCCAACATCGTAACTCAGAACTCTGCACCGCAGCACAGGCAGGGTTAGATTGGTTGAAGACATGCGCACCATCGATGTGCAGTACGCCTCAGTACACAGCGTCATCGTGCCCCCATGTAGGCAATCGGGGTGAAGTGTCTTGCCCAAGGACACAACGCAGTTGCCGCAGGTGGGATTCGAACCGAGGACCTCTCGGTTTGCAGCCTGCATCTCTACCAACTGAGCCACCGCGCCCCCTGGCCTAGAGGTGTCTGACTTATAGTCTTGATAAGACATGCACCACTTTCCTGAACAGCTATACTGATGACTTCCGGAGTAACTGTAAGAGGGTTTCCTAGACCTTCGCGAGGAGCTCCCTTTCGATGATTAGGAACTGGAACGACCTCGCCTACTTTGGCCAGATGATGCATGTTGAGATGCTAATCTCAGTAACAGTGCGCTGGAAGCTTTTTTTGGTAGCTTGTTCATAGACTAAGGAAAGCTTGTCATCAAACTGTGTGTGTCTGAAGACTGGAGCGACTCTGAGAGAGCTTTTCACCCCGTCATCGATAATTGATGCCGACGCAAGGGCTGCATCACGTCTGACCAACTCCAAATTTGCCACTGAAAGGGTGGAGTGGTACGTGGCTTACATGACTGCCCTGGAAAGAACTCTTAGTGAGGAACTAACATCCTATAATTATTTTCCATGTAGACGTTGCATCAGAGCCCTGGTGATATGATCTGCGTAGGACATAGCGTCCAGAATCGCTCTATTAGATGAAATAGAAGATTCAATCATATCTGAGCATAAATTGAACGATGTAGGCAAGGATATATCCAAATTCCCAGCCCATCCAGATGCACAGAAACTCTCTGAACATCTTCTCCAACTGTTTTAAAATAACGTGATCCAGGAAACGGTATACTAATTGAAGATGCAGATAAAAAGCTGCCTTTCTTTTTCGAACTTGCTACGTTGAGTATCTAAATTTTATAGTAAATTTCCTTTCTTATTATACCTACCACAATTGTTTACTTCAGGCTTGCACTACAGTGGAAGTCCCTAACTCGGATAAAATACTCTCTATTTTTGTCTTTCCCAAGCAATTGCCAGTACGCATATATCGTCTCTAAAGACTCATTCTTTTTGAATCCGTCAAAGTTAGAGTTATGTGATCAGCAGGGAGGAAAGATTCTTTACCCGTAAAGAAGACGGGAGGGCCTCCATGTAAACAATTGTGGTAGGTATAATAAGGAAGGAAATTTACTATAAAATTTAGATTTCTTATCAACCTACTCACAATTGTTTACTTCAGGCTGAATAGACAAAAGGCTGGAGGGAATCGCATAACCAACCCACACATAACCCCAGTGCACTGGAACCGTGAAGCAGAAGGAAGAGGTCCCGAGGCTTAACAACCATAATGTCGCAATCATTGATAAAGGACAATGAAAGGAGACATATGGGCCTGTGTGACACACAGACAGAAAAAGGGCAGTAACAGCACAAGGCTGAAAACTGACCTTCAAGAAGCCTAATGGCTATGACAGACAACAGCCTGAGCAGAAGAAAGAGGACCCAGGGCAAAAAGGTCCTCTGACTGCTCCTGCAACTGGCGCAGATAAAAGGTGGAGAAAGTAGAAGCATTTCTCCAGTAGGCTGCCTGCATAACATCCGACAACTTGACAGAGTTAGAATAAGCCCAAGAGGTGGATAGTGCCCGCACCTCGTGGGCAGAAATACGATTAGTAATACAATTGCCAGCTGCTAAATGATCATAAGCCGTACGAATAGCAAGACAAATCCATCGAGAAATGGATTGAGGAGAGATCTTCTGTCGACCCGGAATAAGAGACAGAAAAAAACGTTTCCTGCCTTTCCGTATGAAGCGTGTCCGGTCGAGATAAATGCGAATAGCACGGACCGGACAGAGCAAAGGGCGATTACCCTCAACAGAAGGAAGAGCCCTGATACAGATAGGAGGAGTAGTATCTGGTAACTGATTCTTGGCCAAAAAGGAGCAATCAGTGGTAAAAGTAACACTGTTGGGAGAGCTCCTAAAAAAGGCTGGGTCAACCGAGAGGGCGTGAAGCTCACTAACCCGTCTGGCCGAAGCAAATGCCATCAGAAAAGCCGTCTTATATGTGAGAAAATGCATATCCACCTGGGATAAAGGTTCGAACGGTGCCCCCCCCCCCCTCCCCCCTCCAAGCAAAGCAGCACCACGAAAGATTCCATCGTGGAGTAAGCTGCAAAGTTCGAGGCCTTTTCAAAGAAAAGTGCCGAACAAGCTTGGAGAGGTAAGGATTAGTGCCGATACGACGCTTCCCCACATAAGAAAAAGTCTCTGAAAGCATGGACCTGTAACCCTTGATGGTAACAGGCTGGAGACCCCGAGAATCAAACAGATATACCAGAAACTCCGCAATCTGTGAAATCGAAGGATTGGCACAATCAACAGAGTGATCAGCACACCATCGACAGAAGACCTTCCATTTAGCTGCATAAGCTAAACCAGTGGAGTGCCTCCTTGAAGAAGAAATGCACTCCACTGCTCATCTCGAAAAACCTCTACGGAGGAGACAGGACCTGACAAAAGATATGCGTGAAGGCGCAACGAAGTCGGGTCGACGTGAAACCTCCTTGGGCGACCTTGACAAAGAAGGTTGCGACGTAGCGGGAGACGTGCCAGAACCGCCGCCATCAGCGAGCGGAGCTGATTGATCCACACCCGCTGAGGCGACAGGGGAGCGATCAGAATGATTCGACAACTGCAGGTTCGAATTTTGGCGAGAACCTGAGGAAGAATCGGAACCGGCGGGAAGGCGTAGCCGACTAGACCGTTCCAATCGAGTGACAGAGCGTCCACGGCAAAAGTCAGAGGATCTGGACACGGGGACACGAAAGTGTCCACCTGATGGTTCCAACGAGTCGCAAAGAGGTCGATGTGGCGACGTCCCCAGAGATCGCAAAGCGACTGGAACACTGCCCTGTGAAGCATCCACTCGGTGGAAATAACCCTGCCCTGTCGGGACAGGGAGTCGGCTAGGACATTCAGACGACCGGGAATGTGACGAACAACCACTCCGGCGTGAACATCCTGAGTGAGCAGTAGAAGATCCCAAGCTAATTCGTACATCGGAACTGAGTGTGTGCTGCCCTGGTTCCGAATGTAAGCAACCTCTGTTGAATTGTCGGATAGCAGAAGCACCTGGCGATTCGACAGGTGAGGGATCCACTGCTGAAACTCAGAAGAAGAGCAAGAAGCTCCTTCTGGTTGATGTGTAGAGCTGCTTGATCCTGGTCCCACATCCCGTGTAGGGAAAGACCGAGAGGATCCAACGTCGCACCCCATCCGAGATTGCTGGCATCTGCCGTCAGAACGCGATCGGACGTGGGTAAGTCCAATGGAACACCCTGCGTAATCCACTGAACATCTGTCCAGGGAAGAAGGTGAGGATACAGAGATTCCGGAAACGGAAGCACCTGATCCAGAGAATCTACATTCAGCCTCCAACGACTGAGCAGAAAGTGTTGGAGAGGTCTGACACGCAGCCAACCTAGAGGAATGAGATCCGTCACCGAACCGCAGAGACCGATCAGCCGGAGAAAACTCCGAGCGGTCGCGGACGTGGACTGGGACAGAGTCAGAGCAAAAGCTGAGAGAATCACAGCCTTGGCCTGGGGAACCGCTACCAAATTGAATTGGGTTTGGAAAGACATCCCCAGATGACAGAACGACTGAGAAGGGACAAGGTCCGACTTCTCGTTGACTCTGAATCCTAGCGACGTGAGCAAGCTCAACAGAGTGGCGACATCCGACTCCAGTGAGGCAGCATTAGAATGCCTCTGGAGGATATCGTCCAGATATGCCGAAGTAGTCACCCTGGACTGTGTGCGATGGAACGCTATCACATGCGACATCAGTCTGGTGAACGCCCAAGGAGCCAGGTTGAGGCCGAAAGGCATGGCCTTGAACTGGTAAACTCGCCCCAGAAAAACGAACCTGAGATACTTCCGTGACGCCCGATGCATCGGAACGCAGAAGTAAGCGTCTTGCAGGTCGATGCTGGCTGCGAAATCTCCCTGGTGAATTGATTGGCGGACCGACCTGAAAGTCTCCATGCTGAACTTGGGAGCAATGATAGACCGGTTCAGGATACTCAGATCGATAACCGGTCAGAGTCGGCCGTCCTTCTTCGGCACCAAGAACAGGCGGGAATAGAAACCCACTGACTGAATGTTCTCGACGACCTTGATCGCCCCCTTTGCCAGGAGATTGCCAATCTCCGTGGACAAAAGTTCCCGACGTAAAACGTCTGAAGGAACTGTGGTTGGAAGAGGCACCCTTGACAGAGTGGGGTGCCATCGGAAGGATATTCGCAGCCTGGACCGGACAACATCTAACACCCGTGGATCGGATGTGATGGTGGCCCAATGGTCTGTGAACTCTGCTATCCTTCCTCCAACCTGGGACGAGTCGAGGTGAGGACCTTCATTTCGAGCCCCGACGAGGCCCGCGAGAGGAGAAACCACCTCCTCTACTAAATGAAGAATCCTGAGACTTCCCTCGATTCTGCCGACCCTTACCCTTACCCCTTGAGTAAGAAGTAGAGGCCTTGTTAGGCTTGGAATGGCCCTTGCCTCCCCTAGAAGGCTGATCAAGCTGACGAAACAGCAGCTGATCTTTGGAATGATGTAGGACGTCATCCTGGACCGTCGACACGGAACCATGGAAAAGTTGCGGACCTGCCAAAGAAGCAGATCGAAGAGCAGCACGCTGCTCCTCGGGAAGGGATCGTCATGTGCCCAGCACAGCGTCCCTTCGAACTAATTTCAGATTAGCCGTGTTACAGGCATGCGTGTGAGTAAGATGCATAAGCGCCTTGGACAGCACACGCAAAGGAGCCTGTACCTCGTCAAACTTATCTGGAGGCAGATAAGCAGCCAAAGCTGAGACGACGTGATCTGAGAGTAAAGCATGCCAAGCATCTCTCTAGATAAGCCCAACGTGGACTCCAAAGTCGTCATTGGAATGATGGCAGACTTGGGCTTGGAAAGCCTGAGGGAAGTGGAGTCCTGATCCAGAACCGTCAAAGTCTGGCAGACCGACGGATTGGCGGAATCGTAGGAACGATAACGCACAGGAGGCAAAAAGGTGTCAACCCTGGTGAAGAACGAAGTCTTCAGAGCCTTGGAATTCAGCTTGGAGTCCAATGCTGAAAAAGCTTCAACCACCTGTACCGACTGGCACGGTCGAAGGCACCCAGAAGCAGGTTGCTCCATAGACTGTTGGCGCGCGACCGATGATCGCGGCCAGGCTGACACTGTCGGCTGGTTAGCAGGTTTGAGATCAGGCAGAAACCCAAACACAAAGTCAATAGCTGCCCCCAAGTCCGAAGACTGCTGGCCCTCGACATCAAGCATGTCGGACTCCTCTCCAGAGTCGGAAGACACATAGCCCATCGTGGGCAAACCAGCCGACGCCTCCCATGGTGTCGGAACACCAGGGGAATCAGAAACCGGCCTGTTTCCAATCCCGGGAGGCGGCGCCATGGGAGGCGCCTGGAAACCACTCATTGCCTCGCTGGAAGCAACAGGAAGGCTCTTAGAAAAAACCTGAGTGAGTAAGGAGAGGGCCTCCCTAAGCTCACTGCCCGTACCGACCGGTTCGACAGGGGAGCGAACCGGCAAAGTGGCTTCACCTCTGACCCTCTTAACCAGCGAAGGGTCACGATCCTCCAAAACACCCGACGTGGGACGACGGGTGGCAGCCGAAAATTCTGAAGGCAGATGTGTATAGGGGTACGAGGCACCCCGAGGATCAATATGGCGAGAACTCATGAGAGTCACCGCGAACCTCTGCGGGGCAGAAGGTCCAGGCTGCACAAAAGGCGTTGGTCCCCCAAAACTGGTCGTGAGGGCAGAATGAGTAGACAGAAACGCCACAGAGTTCATACTGTCTTCACTAAGAACATCCGAATCCAAAGACACAACTGTGGTGCTCGACGGCAAAGAGACCACAGAGATGGGTTCGGCCGGCAGCCCCTTCCGACTTTGCCGAGTTGAAGTCAGGGAAGGCTGAGGCCGATATCCCACGTCTACAGTACCGGACATTCCTGCAGTCCCCTGCAGCGAAAAGCCGAGGCCGGCTGAAACTGACGACGAAGCAGATGGACCAGCAGTAGTAGTAGATACGTCAGGAGTCGTTGAGGCTGGTGAAATAGTGGAGAGAGCACACCTGCTCGGCTCCGAAGGAGGAGTCACAACCCTAGTGACAGCCTCGGATGTCGACTGGAGGGGGGACTGTAGTCCCGGAACCAGGCACCTCTTCACCAGAACACTCAACGGCTCCCGCAGTATCCACTACAGGAAAAGACTGCACATCCCCCACGGAGGAGGAATAACTCTCACCAGACAAGGTTGGCTAAGGAGCCCCCGAACGACCACGTTCTCCTTTCCCGCGGGAGCGGGAGGCACGGCCACGAGAACGAACGACACGGTTAACTGACGCCCAGAAAGTGGATGACCATGATCCACAGACACCACATGGCTGCTCGGCCGAACACCCATCACAGGAGGAACAAGACGAATGTAAATCGTCCACATGCTTTGGCAGCAGACATTGCCCACAAGGAATTGTCCTGGGCATGATAGAGGTGAGAGGAGCAGAGAAGGTGAAATCAGAAAACAGAAGAACACCCCCAAAGAAGAGAGAAAGGTGACAGAAACAAAGACCCCAGACGGTCGACCGGGAACCACACAACAGGATGACTACTCTCAAAAGAAAGAAGAAAAACTGTAGGAGTGGTACCCCGCTGACACCTAACTCTAACACAATTAGAAAATTTAGCAAATAAAGCATCAACAATAATTGTGAAATATTATAAGTCCGAACCGCATGGCACACGAAATTCGCGCGCGACTCGAGAGAGAACAATTAAATATACATTATGGATATATAATATAAAAGAGAATATAAAAAACACTGTTCCTGAGAATACAAAGGATAAACTGATGCACAATGAATCATCAAACATCGAGCTGGAGAAACACTGATAAGCATGCAAAAACATCTCGACACGAAGCGGATTATAAAAAGAATGAGTCTTTAGAGACGATATATGCACACTGGCAATGGAAGTCGTGGAGTTGTACTTGGGAGAGAGCGTCCCGTATTGGGTCTGCGCCGGTTGCACTCGACCCAGTTTTGGCTTATTTTTTATTGGTGCTTTTGCACCACTTTTCTTTCCCAAATTGCTTGGGAAAGACAAAAATAGAGAGTATTTTATCCGAGTTAGGGACTTCCACTGTAGTGCAAGCCTGTAGTGAACAATTGTGAGTAGGTTGATAAGAAGTATAAATTTTATAGTAAATTTCCTTTCTTATTATACCTACCGAAATTGTTTACAACAGGCTTGCACTACAGTGGAAGAACCTAACTCGGATAAAATACTCTCTATTTTAATCTTTCCCAAGATTTGGGAAAGAAAAGTGGTGTAAGAACACCACGAAAAAATAATCCAAAACTGGGCCGAGCGCCATCGGTGCACACCCAGTATGGGACGCTCTTTCATAGTACAAATCCACGACTTCCGTAATAGTGCACAATGCATCAATTTGTCATTCTTTTGATTCCGAACAACACAGGAGTTATGTGATCAGCGGGGAGGAAGGATTCTTACCCGAATAAGAAGACGGGAGGGCCTCCACGTAAACAATTTCGGTAGGTATAATAAGAAAGGAAATTTACTATAAAATTTATACTTCTTATCAACCTACCTCAATTGTTTACAACAGGCTGAATAGACAAAAGGCTGGAGGGAATCACATAACCAACCCACACATAACTCAAGAGCACTGGGACCGTGGACAGAGGAAGAGATCCCTAGGCCTATCAAACCATAGCATCACAAACATTAGAAAAGCCAATGAAAGATGAGGCGTATGGTGAAGTGCGACGCACAGACAGAAAAGGGCAGTAACAGCACAAAGCTGGAACCGACCCTGAAAAAAGCTGAAAAGCTTGGATAGACAACATCCTGAGCCGAAGAAAGAGGGACCCACGTGTCTCTGTCGGCTCCTGCAACTGTCGCAGAGAAAAGGAGAAAGTAGCATTTCTCCAGAAGGCTGCCAGTATAACATCAGTCATCCGACAACATGACACAGTTATTAAAAGAGGAAGACAATGCACGCACCTCGTGGCAGAAAAAACAATTGGTAATACAATCACCAGTAGCTAGACGAGCGGAAGCTGCACGAATAGCAAGACAAGTCCATCAAGAAATGGATGCAGGAGAGATCTGGCATGTGGGAAAACGCAAATTCATCCAGGATAAAGGCGTGAACGCCCCCCACCCCCAAGCAGAGCAGCGCCCAAGAAAGTGACCACCTTGGAGTAAACTGCAAAGTCCTAGGCCTTTTCAAGGAAAAGAGCTGAACAAGCTCGGAGAGGCAAGGATGAATGTCGAAACAATGCGGTATCACATAGGAAAAAATGTCTCCGAAGCATGGACAAGTACCCGTTGCTGGAGACCCCCAGAAACAAACATATACCAGAAAACTCCGCAAGCAGTGTGATCGAAGGAGTGACAGAAGCAACAGAGTGATCGCACACAATTGACAGAAGAACCTTCCACTTAGCCACAGAGGCTAAACCAGTGGAGTGAGTGCCTCCTTGAAGAAAAGCAACTCCACTGCGTGTCTCGAAAAACCACTACGGAGGAGACAGGACCCGATAAAAGACATGTGCGAAGGCACAATGAAGTCGGGTCAACTTGAAAACCTCCCGGGCGACTTTGGCAAAGAAAGTCGCGAGGTAGAGGGAGACATGCCGGAACCGCCACTAACAAAGAGCGGAGCAGATTGATCCACACCCAACGAAGCGTCGGGTGTGATCGAAAGGATTCGACGACTGCAGGTTCATATCTGGGTGAGAACCTGAGGTGGAATCGGAACGGTGGAAGGCGTAGCCGACAAGACCATCCCAAAGGTGGGCCAGAGCATCCACGGCGAAAGCCAGAGCATCTGGACACGGGGACACGAAAGTGTCCACCGGATGGTTCCAACTAGTCACAAGAGATCGATGGAACCCGCCATGTGGAGCATCCACCTGGTGGAAATGACCCTGCCCCGACGGGACAGGGAGTCGGCTAGGACGTTCAGGCGACCGGGAATGTGACGAACAGCCACCCCGGCGTGGACATCCTGAGCGAGCAGTATAAGATCCCAAGCCAATTCGTACATTGGAACTGAGTGCGTGCCGCTCAGGTTCCGAATGTAAGCAACCACTGTCGAATTGTCGGACAACAGAAGGACCTGGCGATTCGACAGGTGAGGGATCCACTGCCTGAAACGCAGAAGAAGAGCAAGAAGCTCCTTCTGGTTGATGTGTAGAGCTGCATGATCCTGGTCCACCATCCCGTGAATGGAAAGACCTAGAGGATCCAACGTCGCACCCCATCCGAGATCGCTGGCATCTGCTGTCAGAACGCTATCGGACGTGGGTAAGTCCAACGGAACACCCTGCGAAAGCCACTGGACATCCGCCCAGAGGAGAAGGTGAGGATAAAGATAGTCTGGAAACTGAAGCACCAGATCCAGAAAATCTACATTCGGCCTCCAACGACTGAGCAGAAAGTGTTGGAGAGGTCTGACACGCAGCCGACCTAGAGGAATGAGATCCGTCACCGAACACCAGAGACCGATTAGCCGGAGAAAACTCCGAGAAAACTCCGAGCCGTCGCGGAAGTGGACTGGGTCAGAGTCGGAGCAAAAGCTGAGAGAATCACAGCCTTGGCCTGGGGAACCGCCACCAAATTGAATTGTGTGCGGAAAGCCATCCTAAGATGATAAAACGATCAAGCAGGGACCAGGTCCGACTTCTCCTCGTTGATTCTGAAACGTAGCGACGTGAGCAAGCTCAACAGAGTGGCGACATCCGACTCCAGGAAGGCAGCATTGGAATGCCCCTGGAGGATATCGTCCAGATATGCCGAAGTAGTCACCCTGGACTGTGTGCGATGGAAAGCTATCACATGCGACATCAGTCTGGTGAAGGACCAAGGAGCCAGGTTGAGGCCGAAAGGCATGGCCTTGAACTGGTAAACTCGCCCCAGAAAAAAGAATCTGAGATACTTCCGTAACGCCCAATGAATCGGAACGTGAAAGTAAGCGTCTCGCAGGTCAAAGCTGGAAGCGAAATCTCCCTGGTGAATGGAACGGAGGACCGACATTAAAGTCTCCATGCTGAACTTGGGAGCAGTGATAGACTGGTTCAGGAAACTCAGATCGAGAACCGGTCGGAGTCGGCCGTCCTTCTTCGGCACCAAGAACAGGCGGGAATAGAAACCCACTGACCTAATGTTCTTGATGACCTCAATCGCCCCCTTTGTCAGGAGATTTGTCTATCTCCGTGGACAAAAGTTCCCGACGTAAAATGTCTGAAAGAACTGTGGTTGGAAAAAGGCACCCCGGACAGAGTGGAGTGCCGTCGGAAAGATATTCGCAGCCCGGATCAAACAACATCTAACATCCAAGGATCGGATGTGATGGTGGCCCACAGTCTGCGAACTCTATCCTTCCTCCAACCTGGGACGAGTCGAGGTGAGGACCTTCATTGCGAACCCTGACGAGGCTCGCTAGAGGAGAAAACACCTCTACTGAATGAAGAATCCTGGGAGTTCCCTCAAGACTGCCGACGCTTACCCTTACCCCTTGAGTAAGAAGTAGAAGCGGTGGCAGAAGGATCAGCCCCTCTTGCTTTGCAGAGGAAGCAGAGGGTACTTGTTAGGCTTGGAACGGCCCGTGCCTACCCTAGAAGGCTGATCAAGCTGAAGAAAACAGCAGCTGATCATTGAATGACGTAGGACGTCATCCCGGACCGTCAACACAGAATCATGGAAAAGTTGCGGACCTGCCAAAAAAGCAGATCGAACAGTAGCGTACTGCTCCTCAGGAAGGGATCGGCCTGTGTCCCGCACAGAGTCCCTTCGAACTAATTCCAGATTAGCTGTGTTACAGGCATGCGTATGAGTAAGATGCATGAGCGCTTTGGACAGCACACGCAAAGAAGCCTGTACCTCGTCAAACTTATCTGAAGGCAGATAAGCAGCAAAAGCTGAGATGACGTGATCGGAGAGAGAAAGCATACCAAGCATCTCTCTCGATAAGCCCAATGTGGACTCCAGAGTCGTCATCGGAATGACGGCAGACTTGGACTTGGAAAGCCCGAGGGAATTGGAGTCCTGATCCAAAACCATCAAAGTCTGGTAGACCGACGGATTGGCGGAATCGTAGGAACGATAACGCGCCGGAGGCAAAAAGGTGTCAACTCTGGTGAAGAACGGAGCCTTCATAGCCTTGGAACTTAGCTAGGAGTCCAAGGCTGAAAATGCTTCAACAAACTGTACCGAAGGGCACGGTCGAAGACGCCCAGAAGCAGGTTGCTCCATAGACTGTTGGCGCGCGACCGATGATCGCGGCCTGGCTGACACTGTCAACTGGTTAGATGGTTTGCGATCCGGAAGGAACCCAAACACGAAAGCAAGAGCTGCCCCCAAGTCCGAAGACTGCTGGCTCTCGACATCAAGAATGTCTGACTCTTCCCCTGAGTCGGAAGACACATAGCGCATCGTGGGCAAACCAGCCGACGCCTCCCATGGTGTCGGAACACCAGGGGATCAGAAAGCGGCCTGTTTCCAATCCCGGGAGGCGGCGCCATAGGAGGCGTCTGGAAACCACTCGCTGCCTCGCTGGAAGCAATAGGAAGGCTCGTTGACAGAACCTGAGTGAGTAAGGAGAGGGCCTCCCTAAGCTCACTGCCCGTACTGGCCGGTTCGACAGGGGAACGAACCGGCAAAGTGGCTTCACCTCTGACCCTCTGAACCAGCGAAGGGTCACGATCCTCCAAAAGACCCGACGTGGGACGACAGGGTGGCAGCCGAAAACATCTAAAGGCAGACGTGTATAAGGGTGTGACACACCCCGAGGATCAACATAGCAGGAACTCATGAGACTCATCGCTGACCTCTGCAGGGTAGAAGGTCCAGGCTGCACAAAAGACGTTGGACCCCCAAAACTGGTCGTGTGGCCAGAATGAGTGGACGGAAATGCCACAGAGTTCATAGTGTCCCACTAAGAACAACCGAATCCAATGACAACTGTGGTGCTCGACGGCGCAGAGACCACAGGAGAGGGTCCGGCTGGCAGCCACTACCAACTTCGCCGAGTTGAAGTCAGGGAAGGCTGAGGCCGATACCCCCACGTCTACACAACCAGACACCGCAGCAGACCACTGCAGGTATAAAACTACTGTGCTCAATGGCTGAGAGGACACAGTATGGGGTTCAGTCGGCAGCCCCATTTGACTTCGCCGAGTGGAAGTCTGGGAAGGCTGAGACCGAAACCCCACAACCACACTACAGACATCCCTGCAGACCCTGGCAGGGAGAAGCCGAGGCCGACTAAAAAAGGTGCCCAATGACATTGTAGACGGAACAGCAGTAGCAGCAGATACGACGGGAGCTGTTGGAACTGGCGGAAAAGCGGAGAGAGCCACCAAGCTCGGCCTCCAAAGGAGGAGTCACAACCCTAATGAGAGCCTCAGATGTCAACTGGAGAGGGCGCATAGTCCCGGAACCAGGCATCTCTACACCAGAAAACCAACAGCTCCCGCAGTATCCACCACAGTAAAAACACTGCACATTCCCCACGGAAGGGGAATAACTCTCACCAGACATGGTCGAATCGGGAAGCCCCGAAACGACAGCGGTCCCCACCCCCCGCTGGTGCGGGAGGAGCTGCACATCCCCCACGGAGGAGGAGCAATTCTCATCAGACGTGGTCGAATCGGGCGACCCGAAACGAAAGCGTTCACCCCCCCCCCCCCGTGGGAGCGTGAGGAGCTGCACATCCCCCACGGAGGGGGTCAAACTCACACCAGACGTGGTCGAGTCGGGCGGCCCCAAAACGACAGTGTCCCCCCCCCATGGGAGGTGCGGGAGGAGCTGCACATCCCCCACGGAGGGGGTAAACTCACATCAGACGTGGTCGAGTCAGGAGGCTCCCGAAACGACTGCATTCCATACCACCCGCGGGTGCGGACAAAACGGACACGAGAACGCACCAATGGCGAGGGCAAAAGGAATTGCCCTAAAGGAACCGAACTGGAAAGAACAGAGGTGAGAGCAGTAGAAGAAAAAGGTGAACAGAAACAGAAAGTAGAAGAACACCCTCAACTGCGAGAGAAGGTGGCAGAACCCAGAAGGCCGACACCTACTCCAATAAATTTTTTTATCAACCGAAAAAATTCATTATCGAATCGCGATGACACGATGTCGCAAAACATTCGCGAAAACGGAATAGTAATTAATAAACAATGAGAAAGTGGTTGAAAATATAAACGAGAATATATAAAACACAGTCCTGTTATTATACAATCTTCAGATCCATAATTCCAGTCACAGGAAAACCATTATCCACGAGTTGAATTATCACTGTTTCATAATGCATATGGCGGAAACACATCCTGCTCGTGCTTCGGATAGAAAAAGAATGGCAAATTGATGCATTATTACGGAAGTCGTGGATTTGTACTATGGAAGAGCGTCCCATACTGGGTGTGCGCCGATGGCGCTCGGCCCAGTTTTGGCTTATTTTTTCGTGGTGTTTTTACACCACTTTTCTTTCCCAAAATCTTGGGAAAGATTAAAATAGAGAGTATTTTATCCGAGTTAGGTTCTTCCACTGTAGTGCAAGCCTGTTGTAAACAATTGAGGTAGGTTGATCAGAAATGGTGTCATTAATGTGGCCAAAGGTCTCCGACACTTGCCAAGATAGTCCCGGGAAGGAAAGAACATCATCTTTCCTTCGCACAACATCTCTGTCTAGGGACAGCAGTTTCTGCCTAGCAGACGCAGCTTGCTGATCAGGTGGAACAAGATCAGGAAATTCATCGCTACCATATGCTGTTCCAAAAGGGAAGGGCAATCCTCCTCCTGCTCCCTTTCACCATCCGACTGATTCAGCTGAGAATTTCGGTCAACAGCATCTGGATGTACAGATGACCGGACCGACCCAGCACCGTCCGACAGCTCACCACTGGAGTCTACAGAAGGCTGTGCTTGCACTTGCTGGGAAGCTGCGCAATTTGTGACAGCAAGTCCATTACAGAGGCTTGAGGAGTCTTCTGTTTTTTTGACGCTTGCTGCTCCTGGGATGGAGATCCAGACGTAGATCTCTTCTCTGAACGTCCCAATGAATGAAGCCTAGGATCAATGGCTACCGGATGGCCAGATTTCACGGTCATGTGTGCTTATCTGAACCTGAGGAAGAAGCCGTAACTGTAGCTGACCCTGGCTGCAGTTCAGACGGAGCATCCCGAGCGGCGAGTGTGGACGTTACAACTCAGTGAAGTTTCTCAAAACAACATTTGGCCCCAAATGTTGCTGGATTAGAGAAGGCTCTCCCGCTCATGGTCTATCAGACCTTGCCGAGCTTCCCAAAGAGAAACTTGCAGGCTTCTTCCCTTTTGCCGTCGTCACCGGGTGAGCTTTAGTTTTTGAGGTGCTCGCTCTACCTGATTCTACACTTCCCTCGACCGCCACAGACTTACCCAGTTTTACAGCTCCCAGTCGGGTTGGCCGCTTCACCGGTTGAACTGGCTGCCAGAATAAGAGGCCTTATTCCTTGTTTAATATTCAGGAGCACCTTAGCAGCCAGTTCTGTTTGCTCATCAGAGTGTGACAACGGAAGCACACTTTGGATAGGTGTCGCAATACCATCACCATGTTCTTATTCCTCTGAAAAAGAAACTGAAAAACTCGAATTATCCTGCGGTGACAGCCCCGGCATCGGAACTACACTGCCGACGACATACCGCGACACCCATCTCCAACGCCTGGCATCCCAATGTACACAAGTAGGACAAGAATCTGTAGGAGTGCATCGACTACAGGCAAGACAACAAGCATGTAAATCCAAGATAGCCTTCCTTGCCTTGCATTTAGAGCAGTAAGCTTTCATAATTAATTACAATAAAAAAAAGTCGATAGCACTCCTACAAATTCAACAACAAAAATACATGATAAAGATACATGATAAGTGCAATCAAATTAATTTCAAAACAATTATAAAAAAAAATGTTAACATTTTTTTTTGAAAATGCATACGTTCCCAAAGGGAACATCATGAGCCCAAGGGCATCCCGTTAGAAACTAAGTTTGGACAAACACCAATTTTTTGGAGCTACACTACCGGAATCATAATCAGTGTATCCTACAATAATTCTAAAGTATTATAGGTATCACAGAACTAAACATTTTCCCATAGGCGACCATTATAACATTCAGGCAGAAAAAAATATGATCGCATCACTTTAATTTTGGCATTCAAATACCTCTGTCAAGTATAGCCCTTCAGACAACTTTTTCTGATCTGAAAACAGGGGGTCATGCAACAAATAAGAGAGAAAAACTGCCACAAAGGGAAATACCGGTCACGTGCACATATTTTTCAGGGAATTCCCTACAAAAGCACACCAAAAGTAAATTGTATTTTTTAGGTCCAAAAGTCATCAAATCACCCTCTTTTTTATCAGGAATATTCAACAATAATGCAAAATGTCAATAGAATGTTTCAAAGTTTTATTGAAACAATGGATTTTCCCAAGGATGTTTATTTTTAGAGATTGCATCATTTCCGAGTGCAACATTTTAAGGCGGTTCACTCTAATTTCAATATTTAGTTGCACGATACCTATAACACAAAATACTACATGTTAAGGGCGCTGCCAAATGTAAACAACAGCAGCTGCCAAATGTAAACAACAGCAATAGAAAAAACGGAAACAAGACAACATCCACACAAAAAGGCCCAAAGTCAGTAACCGATTTAAATGCTTCCAGATGCAAAGCTTGGTCTTTATACGAGAAAAAAAACGATACATCGGATAGAAGATGCAAGACCAAAACGACCCAACACCCCAAGGGTGAGGACATAACCATGGGAATAAACAGAATAAACATTTTGTAACACACATTAAACTCCCAAGAAATTTAATAAAAAAATTTCAATAAAAACAGCCAAAAAGCTTAGGAGTTGAACAGAAGGGTTCATGGAAGGATAGGGAAGGAACACTTAACAAACAGTAGGTAAACAATTAGCAAGAATGATGACATCATGCACATGTCCCAACGGAAGTGTCAATTATGACACTGTAGCTCAACTTGACAAACTTGAACATGGTAAGCTATAAGTGAAATGGCAAAATTAAAGACCATTGGTACCAATGTTATTTGGGGAAATTTCAGCATAACTGCATTGTGTGTGCAAAACGTCAGAGTAATCCATGCATTTTGAAATGTAAACTGCAAGACTAGCTAAAGGAAGAATGTTGAAACACAAATGCAGTAAGTGCCTTGAAGGGTGTGCCAAAGGAAAATATTGAAGTCTGACTAAACTAAGTTCAAAGGTCACTGTCAGCAGCAACATTTTTTGACAGAAATGGAAGAAAATCGATAACTCCCATATAGATATCACCCCCACACAAGCACACCAAGCGATCCAATCATAAATGTGCCCTGAAGGGTGTGTCAATGGGAAATATTGATGCATAACTGCACCAAGTATTTATTTTTTATTTTTTGACGGAAATGGAAGAAAATCGATAGCTTCCATCTAGAGGTCACCCCAAACAAGCATACCAAGTTTCAAAATGCTGTGCACTGCAGGGTGCACCAAATGGAAATATTGATACATAACTGCACGAAGTTTATCGAAAGTCATTGCTAGTGGCAACATTTTTTGACAGAAATTGAAGAAAATTAATAGCTCCCATATTGAGGTAACCCCAAACAAACATACCAAGTTTCAAACCATTCTGATCATAAATGTGCCCTGTAGGATGCGCCAAAGGAATATATTGATGCCTGCCTAAACTAAGTTCAAAGGTCGTTGCCAGCGTCAACATTTTTTTATGGAAATGGAAGAAAATCAATAGCTCCCATCTAGAGGTCACTCCAAACAAGCATGCCAGATTTCAAAGCAATCTGATCATAAATGTGCCCCGTAGGGTGTGCCAAAGGGAAATATTGAGGTCTGGCTAAACTAAGTTCTAAGAACATTGCCAGCAGCAAGATTGTTTTGACGGAAATGAAAGAAAATCGATAGCTCCCATCTAGAGCTCACCCCAAACAAGCATACCAAGTTTCAAAGTGATCTGGTAAAAAATGTGCACAGCAGAGTGTGCCAAAGGGAAATATTGATGCATAACTACACTAAGTTCATCGAAGGTCATTGCCAGCGGCAACATTTTTTGATGGAAATTGAAGAAAATATATATATCGATAGCTCCCATCTAGAGGTAACACCAAACAAGCATACAAAGTTTCAAACTGATCTGATCATAAATGTTCCCTGTAGAGCATGCCTAAGGAATATATTGATGCCTGACTAAACTAAGTTCAAGTTCAAGGTCGTTGCCAGCGGCAACATTTTTTCATGAAAATGGAAGAAAATCATTAGCTCCCATCTAGAGGTCACTCCAAACAAGCATGCCAGATTTTAAAGCAATCCGATCATAAATGTGCCCTGTAGGGTGTGCCAAAGGGAAATATTGAAGTCTGACTAAACTAAGTTCTAAGAACATTGCGAGCGGCAACATTTTTTGACGGAAATTGAAGAAAATCGATAGCTCCCATCTGGAGGTCACCCTAAACAAGCATACCAAGTTTCAAAGCAATCTGATAATAAATGAGCCCTGCTGGGTGTACCAAAGGGAAATTTTGATGCATAACTGCACTAAGTTCATCAAAGGTGGTTGCCAGTGGCAACATTTCTTGGCGGATACTGCAGAAAATTGATAACTCCCATCTAGAGGTAACCCCAAACAAGCATACAAAGTTTCAAACCGATCTGATCAAAAATGTGCCCTGTATGGCGTGCCAAAGGAATATATTGATGCCTGACAAAACTAAGTTCAAAGGTCATTGTCCGTGGCAACATTTTTTGACGGAAATGGAAGAAAATCGATAGCTCCCATCTGGAGGTCACCCCAAACAAGCATGCCAGGTTTCAAAACAATCCGATCATAAATGTGCCCTGAAGGGTGTGCCAAAGGGAAATATTGAGGTCTGACTGGACTAAGTTCTAAGAATATTGCCAGCGGCAACATTTTTTGACGGAAATTGAAGAAAATCAATAGCTCCTATCTAGAGGTCACCCCAAACAAGCATACCAAGTTTCAAAGCAATCTGATCATAAATGTGACCTGTGAGGTGTGCCAAAGGAAATTGTGGAAGTATGTACGTACACCTGTACGTACGTATGCCAAAGGACGAGAAGTGATGGCAATAGCTCAGCTTGACTTTGTCAAGTTGAGCTAAAAATGGGAAACATAAAATAATTTTTATAATTATTGTAAAGTAACAGCCCTGAACGTCTCAAACCACCGCTGTTCACTTCCATCATCCATTTATAGCCTTGAATCCACCAATTCTTTCATTGATTTGTGTCTGGCATCCTCAAAAAAGGAGATTTAAAGCACAGATGCCAGCTCATTGTTTACTGACTTAGGGCCAAACAAAGAATGATGCTTGGTGCCAACTCCAGTACCTTCCTGGTTACCGAGCATGTGCAGTAAACAAAAGTATGGGGGACCAGATAGGACTTTAATGATTGGGGGGGGGGGGGGGTGGTGTCCAAATTTGTATTTGGCCCTGGATTTTATCGAGTTTGCACCAGCTAAGTCTGGGCCATTGGTAAGTATAAAATTACAAGTATTGAGTTTACCGAAACAATGCATGTTGGGGCACATGTTCCTTCGCATTAAAAAGTTATCAAAAGTCGTAATTAGGCTCTTAAGGGTTAACACTGCATAGTGCCCGCCAATGCTCTGGCTAGTATTTCAAGTCAGTGGTCTAACCTCTATTAGAAGTTTTCCAGATAGCATTCTGTGATGTTCATCAAATAGCACCAATTTTATTTTATTTTATTGTCACCTATAATTTTATTTTATTAATTATGATTATTAATACAACTGAAAAAGAGCACTTACAAAATTCTGCCTTAAATAACTTCATTGTTTAATTTTGTGACATTACACACAAGGGTGGATCTAAGAATCTGTTTTTCAATTAAAGATGTCCATGAATAAATTGAGACGTCTTAATACAGATGATTAGACCATAGCATGTGTCTTGAAGTGCTTTTCTTATCAAAGGCATGTGTATAGATTTCTACTAAATATTGGAAATAATTGCTTCAAACTGGTAGATTTCAAAGTTGAATGATATTTTCCTGCAGGAATTTGGGGACATATGGGCTCCAGAGTTTGGGCACACATACCTGTTAACAGGTATCAAATCGACTCTGGATCAGTCCCTGATTACACACAAACTTCTCTTTATCAAGTTAGTACAACACAGGATTTCTGGAAATTCCAGCTTGTGATCAGAGGCAGATTGGCCATATGGTCCATTGGGAGCATTCCCAGTGGACCCCCTTAGTGAACCCTTAAAATTGGGTGTAATCCAACACCTCTTCATTTATGAAAATTTGTGAAAGTTAAAAAATTTATAGTAATTTATATATTTTTTATACTTACCAATGACCCAGACTTAGCTGGTGCTAACTCCACAAAAACCAGGGCCAAACACAAATTTTGCCCCCCAATCCCCAAAATTTGCATCCAAAACAAAAAGAAATCATGTCCTAAAGGACCTCCATAGTACGACTCTACTGCGCATGCGCAGTGACGCAGTCGTCCCGAAATTGGCGCCAAATATCATTCTTACTGGCAGTGCCTGGTCAGCGCTATGTACTCAGCGGGGAGGCAAGAGTTCCCAACTCAGGGAGGGCCATCCCCGTCTGGGTCATTGGTAAGTATAAAAAATATATAAATTACTATAAATTTTTTAACATTTTTATACTGTACCAATGACCCAGACTTAGCTGAATAGTAAACAGGCTGGAGGGCCTAGGACATAGAGGAAAATCCAATAAGCTCAATTATAAAATAAAGAGGTAACCCCTTAAGGAGAAAAGGAGTATTAGGCTTTACATGTATCTTTCTTATTTAATATTTAAATTAGAAAGATACACTACCCTTAATAATTGAGCACAATAACATTCATGTTCTCTATTAACATCCAGTATAACCTTTATACTAATTATTTTTAAAACAAGCCAATAAATAAAGTAGTCCAGAGAATTGAGACTCTTTATAATCATTTAAAAGTGTCCGAGTATTGTATATTAAAGCCCGTTTGACACTTGACATATACAAATGCTTCACACCGAGCTACACTTTAAAAATAAGACATGAATGAAATTAAACATTAATATTACACTTTAAAACCATCCCGGAAGCGACTCAGAAATACTGTCTTGGAGGAGGCATTCCCTTGCTTTTCACTATAAAGCAGGTGACCTAAGGGAACACCCGCCCCCCCCCTTCCCCTTGCCCTGGGTCAAATAGCCCAGAGCGAAGAGGGCAGCCGGACGGAGTCACTGCCGGAACAGAAAGCCTGCATAACTATAGTTGCAACTGTTTAGTGGACGACATTCTGAGCAACAGATAACGGACCTAAACAATGCAGGTCTCCAGAAATGGACTCAATATTTCTGAGATAAAAATTAGTAAATGTGGATGGCTGAGACCAATAAGCAGCCTTCATTAAATCTGTAATAGCAACACTATTAGCATAAGCCCAGGAAGTAGAAAGAGCTCTTACTTCATGAGCAGAAATCTTAAGCACAGACTGCTGAGAAGAAGATAAATCTTCATACGCAGTACGGATAGTTAACTGAATCCATCTAGCAATAGAATGGACTGAAATGTCCTTTCTATTAGGCATCAAAGACAGAAAGAAACGTTTCCGTCCCTTTCTGATGAACTGAGATCTCTGTTTATAGATACGTAGTGCTCTAACAGGACAGAGTAAAGGCCTACGCCCGTCTGAAGACGGAAGAGCCTTAATAACAATAGGTTCCGGATATTTATTAGGAGCCTGATTCTTAGCTAAAAAACCGACATTAGTAGTGAAGGTGATAGTGTTCCCAACACTACGATAATGAGAATCATCCACCGATAGTGCATGAAGCTCACTGACTCTTCTGGCAGAAGAGAAAGCTAAGAGAAAAGCTGTCTTATAAGATAAGAATTTGAAATCTACTGTCCCAAGAGGTTCAAATGGCTTTTCCTTCAATTTAAGGAGAACCCAAGCTAAATTCCACTTAGGAATTAATCTAAGAGTTCTGGGTCTATTTATCGAAAAGTTTCTAACCAATTTCGATAAAGAGACATTAGATCCAATTTGTAAACTATCATGATGTGCATAGGTATCAGATAACATAGATCTATAACCCTTTATAGTAACCGGTTGCAGTTTGATTTCGTCAAACAAGTATACTAGAAAGTTAGCAATGTCTGGTATAGAGGGATCAAATATATCAACAGAATGATCCCTACACCAACGACGGAAAACCTTCCACTTAGCCGCATAGTTTAGCGAAGAGGAGGTCCTCCTACAGTTAGAAATCGCGTCCACTGCTCGTCCTGTAAAGTGCTTGCCATGCAAGAAGGACCGCACAACGGAAAAACGTGAAGGTTGAGACCTTGCGGGTTGTGATGCAGTTGGCGCGATTTCCCCTGCCAAAGAAGATCCTCTCGTGGAGGGAGCTTCCGCGGTAGGTCCCACAACAGACACCTGAGTAGATTTATCCACGGTCTCTGTGGCGACAGAGATGCTACCAACAGAATCTTGCATTGAGATTGTTTTATCTTTAGCAATACTTGTTGAATTAACGGCGCTGGAGGATACGCATATCCTATCATTCCGTCCCAAGGGATCGATAGAGCGTCTACAGCAAATGCTCTTGGATCCGGACACGGGGACACATACGTCTGCAACTGATTGTTGAGATGTGTCGCAAATAAGTCTATCATTGGCCGTTCCCATTGGTAGCAAATCTGATTGAATACTTGTTTGTTGAGAGTCCACTCCGACGGCAACAAGCGACCCTTTCGAGAAAGGGAGTCTGCTAGCACATTCAGACGACCCGGTATGTGACGGACCGAAAGAAGAACGTGATGTTCCAACGCAAACAGAAGGATTCTTTCCGTTAGATTGAACAACGGAACTGAATGAGTGCCTCCCTGATTCCGTATATACGCCACTACTGTCGTATTGTCGGATAGGATTTGGACATGAGCATCGTGAATAATGTCCATCCAGTGACGTAACGCAAGCCAAATTGACATCATTTCCTTGATGTTTATGTGCTTGCACAGGAATTGCGGATCCCAAAGACCCTGGCATCTCGAATCCGTTGGGATTAATGATGCACCCCAACCTGTTTGACTGGCATCCGTCATAATGGTAAAACTCGGATCCGGCAACTGCAGCGGAACTCCTTGAGTTAACCACTGAATGTTTGCCCAAGTCTGAATCTCTTGTTTCACTTGATCTGACAAGAGAACGTCTACATCGAGCGAATGAATTTTCACACTCCAATTCTGAGTCAAGAAAATTTGAAGAGGCCGTGTGCGTAGCCGTCCCATCGGAATGAGATCCGCAGCGGCTCCGCACAGACCTATCAGTCTCATAAATTCTCTCGCTGTGACTTTGTCTGTATTTAGACAATAGCGAGCGTAACAACTGACTAATTTCGCTCTGGTTAACGGCAGACGAACGAGATTGTTGTGCGTCTCGAAGCTCATTCCCAGATGAGTGAATGACTTGGACGGCACCAGATCCGACTTCTCCTCGTTTACTATGAAACCGAGACGTCGGAGCAATAGAAGAAGATTCTGAACATCGTTCTGAAGCGTTAACTCGTTGCCGTACCTCTGAAGAATGTCGTCCAGGTAGGCCGACGTTACCGCAGACGAATGAGCTCGGAAGTAGATCATTACCGAGTTCATTACCCGAGTGAAAGCCCAGGGTGCTAGATTCAATCCGAAGCACATGGCCCGGAACTGATACACCACTCCTAGGACTGCGAAGCGTAGATACTTTCGGAATGTCGGATGTACCATGACGTGAAAGTACGCATCTTTGAGATCTATGCTCGTTGCATAATCGTTCACCCGAATACTCGCTCTGACCGATCGAATCGTCTCCATATAAAACTTCGGAGCGATGATCAGCTTGTTTATCCAGCTCAAATCTATGACTGGACGGAACGAGCCGTCTGGTTTCGGAACCAGAAACAGATGGCTGTAGAATCCCAGCGATTCCTGGTTTTCTACGACCTCTACCGCGTTCTTCATTAAAAGAGACTGCACCTCTGATAGCAGAGCGTCTCTTTTCTGAGGGTTTGACGGAAGATGAGTCCACTTTGGACTTCGAGTTAATGGAGGCTTTCGTTTGAAGGATATCTTTAGGCCTTCCGAAGTCACTCCTCTCACCCACGGATCGTCCGTAATCGACGCCCACTCTTGAGAAAAACTCGACAACCTTCCGCCAACCGGAACGCGATAGAGGTTTGAGCCATCACCTCCTGGATCTGCGAGGCCTGCGGTAGGAGAAACCACGTCTTCCACGACCCGCACCTCGCCTCGTCGACCTCGGGGCGTCCGACCGATTGTCCCGGCCTGAAGGACGTCCCGAACGAGAGTCGCTATCCTGACGGTCTCTCGAATAAGAGCTAGAGGACGCACCGGAACCTCTATAGGAACCTCTCTTGGGCGGATAAGACCCAGAAGTGCCCGCCTTATTCGTGTCTGCTGAATCCGACCTTTTAGGAGCGGATCTAAACAACAGAGAATCACTAGCTTTCTTTTTAATATTATCATAAATAGCGGAAAGCTTGCCGTCAAAGAGAAGATCTCCTGAGACCGAAGCGACTCTAAGAGAGTTCTTCACCTTAGAATCCACTAGTGTGGATGTAGACAGGGCTGCGTCACGTCTAACCAACTCCAGATTTGCCACTGAAAGGGCGGAGTTACACGTGGAATAAGCTACTGCCCTTGAAAGAAGTCTTAAGGAGGATTGTATATTCTGAAACTCTTCCCCTTGAAGACGCAGTGATAACGCCTTCGTAAGGTGATCTGCGTAAGATAAGGCATCTAAATTGGCTCTGTTAGACGCAATAGCTGTTTCCAACACTGCGGTTGGAATAGAAGCTGACGACGGTAATGATAGCTCTAAGTCTTCCGCCTCGTCGTCCATACGCAGAGGAACTCTCGGTATACCCTGACCTGCCGTGTCGAATTTATTCCTTGCATTAATGAAAGGCAGGTTGAGAGTATTTGCGGACAAGAAGCCTGCTTTCCCTGTCCTGGAAGCAAGTTTAAAAATAGCGTCGTTCAATAATTCAAATGTTCTTGCAACATTATTGGACTGCGACGGAAACTCGGGAGCGATGTCCCTGAACCGCTCGAAAAAATCAGAGTCCAATGACGCTATAATTCTCCTGTCCGGAAGCGCAGCAGTCTGGCCCGACGGAACAACTTGAGGAAGAAAGTGCCGGATGAAGTCTACGGCAGCTTTGTGTTGTTCCGAAAGGGATAGCTCCAATTCATCCGTATCCCTTTCACCATCCGGTCGGACCTCCCGATGTTCCCGGTCGTCCGCCCCCGATGCTTCGGCGGAGCGTACCGACCCAGCGCCGTCGGATAATTCTCGATCCGACACCGTCTCTGTCGGCTGCTGGGATGCTGCGATAAGCTGTGCTATCTGCACTAGAATGTCCGACGTCGAGACCTGCGGAGGAGCGGTCTTTCGCTGCTTTGCCGAGGGCAGCTCCGCATCAGATGGCTCCCGCATACTTTTCCTATGCGAACGTCCGGAGTCCATCGGTCTCGAATCCCTGGCTGCCGGATGGTGTGACCTGGTCGCCGAATAATCCTTCATCGGCGAAGCTGGCAAGATATCGGAGGTCACGCAGCCAAGGTGCGGTCGTGTGCGCCGGCGAGAAGAGGAAGCCTTAACAGTCTCTGCGGACTGCTTATACAACGGAGCATCCCGAGCGACGGACGTATGCTCCGCTAAAGACACATTTTGTACCACAACATCTGGTCCCAGATGTTGTTGTACGAGAGAGGGGCCTCTCTCGCTCGCGGCCCGGCTGGACCTGGACGAGCTAGGAACCGGACTAAAAGGCTTCCTCCGTTCTCGTTCACTATCCGCCGTCACTGGGTGTGCATCTATTATTTTTATAGTGCTCGCATCACCCAAAATTTCCTCTTGGACCGCATCGGACAAACCCGGCTGCCGAACCATTCGGTGAATGGACGCTACACCGGGCGAGCTAGCGGACGACATTTGTCTAATCTCCATGAGCACTTTTGCCGCTAGCTCTGTATTTAATTGTGACGACGGACGCACACTTGAAGAAGATAACATGGAAACATCACCCTGTTCTGGTTCCTCTGAAATAGAAACTGAGAGAGTAGAGTGACCTTGTGGAGAAAGAGCCGGCATCGCTCTTTCTCCAGAAACAACATATCGTGACACACGTTTCCAATGTTTCTCATCCCAATGTTCACATACAGGACAGGGATTAATGCGAGAACACTGACTACAATTTATGCAATAATCATGAAAGTCAGAGGAAGATTTCTTCCTATTACAATTTGAACAAGTTCCCTTCATTGTGAAAGAACAACAATAAGTCCTAGTTACTCGCAAAAACCCCTGACACAAAGATACATAATAACATGATCCATTAATAAATGAAAAAACAATTGCAAAACAAAATAATTTTGAAAAAATATTTTTTCAGAGAAGCCCAAGTTGCTGAAAAGTAACGTTGAGCCCCGATGGATCCGATGGCAAAGTGTGGTCAAAAATTTTAAAATTATATAAAATAATTAATGAGACACTTTCGGATAATATAAATGTATCTTATAATGAGATAAACTACCTCAAAGGCAAACAGCCCCCCTCAAAAAAGGCTGTTGCCAATGAAAACAAACAGTGTAAACACAGAAGAAAACATGACTCCAGGCACTGAAAAAACTGGCCCGGAATCAGTCCTCAATTACACTCTATCTGATGCAAAACAGAGACTCCCAGGGGAGAATCTGCAGAACATCAGATGGAAGATGCAGAACACAAACGTTATACACCCATGGGTGAAAACGTAACTATGGGGAAAATAACAGAAAACATTCTGTAACCAAGCAACTCTCCCAGGGAATTTTTAGAAATGAAACTTCTCAAAAATATGCCAAAAGCATGGGAGAATTGCAAGGGGGGACTTTAGAAGGTTAGGGGAGAGGAAACACTGAATAAGCAGTGCAACAATTAGCAAGAATGACAACAAGAGGCGTTTGCCTCGAAAATAGGCAACTTAACATAATTTTAACAAAAAATTTTAAGTACAGCCCTGATTATTTTTTGCCACTTCTTTTTTCCTCTCCTCCTTCTATCCTCCTTAGAATCACATTTTCTCCAAGAATTACGTGTCTGGCATCCTTTAAACTGAGATTTACAAGCACAAAGATCAGTGAGATGTTGACTGATGAAGGGCCAAACAGAGAAATGATATTTGGCGCCAATTTCGGGACGACTGCGTCACTGCGCATGCGCAGTAGAGTCGTACTATGGAGGTCCTTTAGGACATGATTTCTTTTTGTTTTGGATGCAAATTTTGGGGATTGGGGGGCAAAATTTGTGTTTGGCCCTGGTTTTTGTGGAGTTAGCACCAGCTAAGTCTGGGTCATTGGTACAGTATAAAAATATCAGGCTTGGCAATTTCAGGAGAGCGATTTTTTAGCTCTCCTTACTGCCCTCCTGAAAGAATTAAGGAGAGCGAAAAATTGCCCTCCTAAATATTTTGGTCTGGAATGATTGAGATTACATGTATTATGCTCACATTAAATTTTTGTTGTAAAGCAAAAATGTAATTTAACTTCGAAGTCACATAACATCACGTAATTTCATTTTGAAAGTGGTTTAGTGGTAAAAGGTAATGGCTGCAACCATACCCAAACACAGTTGCAATCATTTGAAGCAAAATGGGTCACATCAATATTTTTTTTTCTGTCAGTTTCAAGTTCAACAACTGACATCACAGTTTGAGGGGTAATTATTCAAGGAATATTGACACTATAATATACTACCATTACTACTATCCTGTCACTTGAAGCACTTGCACCAGGATGTGACTGTAGATTCAAGCAGACCTGTTGTCCAAGAAAGTCATACGCCTACCACTACCACCTTCAACCCCCCAAGGGGTTGAAGGTGGTAGTGGTAGGCGTATGACTTTCTTGGACAACAGGTCTGGGTACACACACAGGTCTTGTCAAGTGTGCGTTCGGTTGTTGAGTGAGACATCTAGATGTCTAAGAGATTTCGCTTTTCCTTAGTAAAGTTAATAAAATCACTGATGTAGTCTGCTGGTTTCAGTTTCAATGAGTTCGTTCAACTGGATACTTAAAATGCTGTGTAAAGCTAATTGCTCTCCTAAGCTGATTGAGGAGAGCGATTTTTTGCCCTCCTGCATTTTTCAGAATGCCAGGCCTGGAAAATGACAAGGCAAAATGGATCTGATTGTATACACTGCTCTCTGTGTTGACTGTAGAATAGTTTGATATACTACTGCCTAGTCTCCTAATGATTGCTCAGATGCAAGTAAACAGCATTCCTGGAGTCTTAAAGATCAAAACTTTCTCCCCTAACTATGGTTGGCCCAATGGATGTGCACACCCCTCCCCCTCCACCCCCCACCAATGTTGCAGATACCCCTGGTGGGGATTGAACCGTGGACCTTTCAGTTTGAAGTACAATGCCATAACCTCTGACCCACCATGCCCCAAATCCTGTCCTGAGAAGGAATATCCCTTCAGAAGCATGCAAGGATTTAAACAACAAAATACATCATACTTATTGATAGACATGTTTCCTGTTGGTTATGTTTTTTAAGTATCACATTAACCCATAAGGAACTGACATTTCATTGTCTTTACTGCACTCAAAACAGCCAAATACGAAGGCCTTGCAACTTAGAGTTGCCTGTATGGGCAGCCAAGTCTTGACTGGAAATCACTGCAGTGGTGCTTTAAAACCATGAGCCAGCATTCTATATGGAGGTTGTTATAAGGTAGTAAAACTGATTGAAGCTGGAACCATTAACAGGTAGAGTGTGGGAAGCCCATATTTGGTCTTTACAAAATGTCACAGGTTGTAACAAAACTTTGTACACTCTGTAAGAGAAGATTTCATATTGACACTGGCAAGAATCAGATTTTGTTGATGCTACATTGCTCAGTTACAATTGATTGGATAGTGCCTTTTGGCACTATCCAATCAAATTTAACAGAGCAATATATGATGAAAGTTAAAAAATTTATAGTAATTTATATATTTTTTATACTGACCAATGACCCAGACATAGCTGGTGCTAACTCTTAAAAATCTAGGGCCAAACACAAATTTTGCCCCCCAATCCCCAAAATTTGCATCTAAAACCAAAGAAATCATGTCCTGAATGGCCCTCTATACTTTGCCTCTACTGCACATGCGCAGTGTCAAGGATGTCGCGAAATTGGCACCAATTATCATTCTTACAAGCAGTGCCTGGACAGCGCTATGTACTCAGCGGGGAGGTATGAGTTCCCAACTCCTGGGAGGGCCATCCCCGTCTGGGTCATTGGTAAGTATAAAAAATATATAAATTACTATAAATTTTTCAACATTTTTATACTGTACCAATGACCCAGACATAGCTGAATAGTAAAAAGGCTGGAGGGCCTAGGACATAGAGGAAAGTCCAATAAGCTCAACTATATAAAATAGAGTCATCCCCTCGAGGAGAAAAGGAGCATTAGGCTTTACATGTGTCTTTCTTATTTTATGATAAATTAGAAAGACACAACACCCTCCATAATTGAGCATAATAACATTCATGTTCTCTATTAACATCCAGTATATCCTTTATACTAATTATTTTAAAGTAAGCCAATAAATAAAGATAGTCCAGAGAATTGAGACTCTTTATACTCTTTTAAAAGAGTCCGAGGATTGTATATTAACGCCCGTTTGACACTTGACATATACAAATGCTTCACACCAAGCTAGACTTGAAAAATATGGCATGAATGAATTTTTAAACATTAACTTTACACTTTAAAACCAGCCGGTAACAACTCAGAATTACTGACTCCGGAGGAGGTATCCCCTTGCTTTTCACTATAAATCAGGTGACCTAAGGGAACACCCCCCCCCCCCCCCACCCACTTCCCCTTGTCCTGGGTCAAATAGCCCAGAGCGAAGAGGGCAGCAGGACGGAGTCACTGCCTGAAGAGAAAGCCTGCATAACTATAATTGCAACTGTTTAGAGAACGACATTCTGAGTAACAGATAACGGACCTAAACAATGCAGGTCTCCAGAAATGGACTCAATATTTCTGAGATAAAAATTCGTGAATGTGGATGGCTGAGACCAATATGCAGCCTTCATTAAATCTGTAATAGCAACACTATTTGCGTAAGCCTAAGATGTAGAAAGAGCTGTTACTTCATGAGCCGAAATCTTAAGCACAGACTGCTGAGTTGAAGATAGATTATCATAAGCAGTACGGATAGTTAATTGAATCCATCTAGCAATAGAATGGACCGTAATGTCCTTTCTATTAGGCATCAGAGACAGAAAGAAGCGTTTTCATCCCTTTCTGATAAACTGAGATCCTTGATTATAAATACGTAAAGCTCTAACCGGACAGAGTAAAGGCCTATGCCCGTCTGAAGACGGAAGGGCCTTAATAACAATAGGTTCCGGATATTATTAGAAGCCTGATTCTTAGCCAAAAATCCAACATTAGTAGTAAAGGTAATAGTGTTCCCGACACTACAATAGTGAGAATCGTCCACCGAGAGTGCATGAAGCTCACTGACTCTTCTAGCAGAAGAGAAAGCTAAGAGAAATGCTGTTTATAAGACAAGAATTTGAAATCTACTGTCTCAAGAGGCTCAAATGGCTTTTCTTTTAGTTTAAGAAGAACCCAAGCTAAATTCCATTTAGGAATTAATCTAAGGGTTCTAGGTCTATTTATCGAGAAGTTTCTAACTAATTTAGATAAAGAGACATCAGATCCAATTGTAAACTATCATGGTGTGCATAGGTATCAGATAACATAGACCTATAAACTTTAATAGTAACAGGCTGCGGTTGATCTCATCAAACAAGTATACTAGAAAGTTTGCAATGTCTGGTATGGAGGGATCAAAAATATCAACAGAATGATCCCTACTCCAACGACGAAAGGCCTTCCACTTAGCCGCATAGTTTAGCGAAGAGGAGGTCCTCCTACAGTTAGAAATCGCGTCCACTGCTCGTCCTGTACAATGCTTGCGGTGCAAGAAGGACCGCACAACGGAAATACGTGAAGGTTGAGACCTTGCGGGTTGTGATGAAGTTGACGCGATTCCCTTGCGAAAGAAGATCCTCTCGTGGAGGAAGTTTTCGCAGAAAAATCCCACAGCAGACACCTGAGTAGATTTATCCACGGTCTCTGTGGAGACAGAGATGCTACCAACAGAATTGCATTGTGATTGTTTTATCTTTAGCAATATTTGCTGAATCAACGGCGCTGGAGGATACGCATATCCTATCATTCCGACCCACGAGATCGATAGAGCATCTACTGCATATGCTCGGGGATCCGGACATGGTGACACATACGTCTGCAACTGATTGTTGAGTTGTGTCGCAAATAAGTCTATCATTGGCCGCTCCCATCGGTAGCAAATCTGATTGAATACCTGTTTGTTGAGAGTCCATTCTGACGGCAACAAGCGACCCTTCCGTGAAAGGGAGTCTGCTAATACATTCAGACGACCCGGAATATGACGGACCGAAAGCAGAACTTGGTGTTCTAGAACAAACAGAAGGATTCTTTCCGTTAAATTGAATAACGGAACGAAATGAGTGCCTCCCTGGTTCCGGATATACGCAACTACTGTCGTATTGTTGGACAGGATTTGGACATGTGCTTTCTGAATAATGTTCATCCAATGACGTAGTGCAAGCCAAATTGACATCATTTCTTGGATGTTTATGTGCTTGCCTAGAAACTGTGGATCCCAAAGACCCTGGCACTTCGAATCCGTTGGAATCAATGTTGTACCCCAACCTGTTTGACAGGCATCCGTCATAATCGTAAAACTTGGGTCCAGCAACTGCAGTGGAACTCCCTGAGTCAACCACTGAATGTTTGCCCAAGTCTGAATTTCTTGTTACACTTGATTAGACAAGAGAACGTCTATAAATTGCTGAAAGCTTGCCGTCGAAGAGAAGCTTCTCCGTAGACCGAAGCAACTCTGAGAGAGTTCTTCACCTTACTATCCACGCGCGTGGATGTAGCTAGGGCTGCGTCACGTCTAACCAACTCCAGGTTTGACACTGAAGGGCGGAGTTATACGTGGAATAATCTACTGCCCTTGAAAGAAGTCTCAATGAGGATTGAATCCTGGAATTCTTTCCCTTGAAGACGTAATGATAACGCCTTAGTAAGGTGGTCTGGGTATGATAAAGCATCTAAGTTAAGTCTGTTAGACATTATTGTCGTTTCCAACTTCGTGGTTAGAATTGACATAGACGACGGTATAGACAATTCCAAGTCTTCAGCCTCGTCGTCTAGACGCAGAGGAACTCTCGGTATGCCCTGTCCTGCCGTTTCGAATTTATTCCTTGAATTGATGAAAGGCAGATTTAGAGCATTTGCGTACAAGAAACCAGACTTGCCTGTTTTGGTAGCAAGCATATATATAGCGTCGTTCAATAATTCGAATGTTCTTGTGACATTATTGGACTGTGTCGGAAAACTCAGGGACTATGTCCCTGAACCGATCAAAAACAAATTCTGTGTCCAATGACGCTATCAGTCTCTTATCCGGCATCGCAGCATTCTAGTCCGATGGAACAACCTCTGGAAGATAATGCCGGATGAAATCTACGGCAGCTTATGTTGTTCCGAAAGGAAAAGCTCGAAATCCTCCGAATCCCTTTCGCCATCCTGTCGGACCCTATGAAGCTCTCGGTCGTCCGTACCTGATGCTTCTGCGGAGCGTACCGACCCAGCGTCGTCGGATTATTCCTGGTCCGACAGAGATTCTGTCGTTTGCTGGGATGCTGCGATAAGTTGTGCTATTTGGGATAGCACGTCTGTCACTGAGGCCTGTAGAGTAGCGGTCTTACGTTGCTTTGCCACTGGAAGCTCCGTGTACGTTGACTCTTGCATACTTCTCTTATGCGAACGTCCGGAGTCTACAGGCCTCGTGTCCCTGGCTACCGGATGGTGTGACCTGGTCGCCGTGGATTCTCTGATTGGCGAAGCTGGCTGGATATCCGTGGTCACGTAGCCAAGGTGCGGTCGTGTGCGCTGCCGTGAGGATGAGGAATCTTTATCGACAGTCTCTCCGGACTGTCTATATAACTGAGCGTCCCGAGCGGTGGACGTATGCTCCGAATGCGAAACGTTTTGTACCACAACATCTGATCCCAGATGTTGTTGTACGAGAGAGGGACCTCTCTCGCTCGCAGCCCGGATGGACCTGGACGAGCTAGGAACCGGACTAATAGGCTTCCTCCGATCTCTCCTCTGATCCGTCGTCACTGGGTGTGCACTTTTGTCTTATTATAGTGCTCGCATCACCCAAATCTCCTTCCTGGACCGCAACGGACGAACCCGGCCACCGAACCATTCGATGAATAGACGCTACACCGGGCGAGCTAGCGGATGTCAATGCCGTCGATCCTTCTAGGGACCTTTTAGGCAATTGACATATTTCCATGAGCACTTATTGCCGCTAGCTCTTCATTTAACTATGACGACGGAGGCACACTTTTGGAAGACATCACGGAAACTTTTGCGAACAAGAAACCAGACTTGCTTGTTTAGTAGCAAGCATATATATAGCGTCGTTCAATAATTCGATTGTTCCTGTGACATTATTGGACTGTGTCGGAAACTCAGGGATGATGTCCCTGAACCGATCAAAAAAAAATTCTTGTGTCCAAAGACGCTATCAGTCTCTTATCTGGCATCGCAGCATTCTGGTCCGATGAAACAACCTCTGGAAGATAATGCCGGATGAAATATACGGCAGCTTATGTTGTTCCGAAAGGGAAAGCTCGAAATCCTCCGAATCCCCTTCGCCATCCTGTCGGACCCTATGAAGTTTTCGGTCGTCCGTACCTGATGCTTCAGCGGAGCGTACCGACCCAGCGTCGTCGGATATTACCTGATCCGACAGAGATTCTGTCGTTGCTGGGATGCTGCGATAAGTTGTGCTATTTGGGATAGCACGTCCGTCACGGAGGCCTGTGGAGTAGCGGTCTTACGTTGCTTTGCCGCTGGAAGCTCCGTGTACGTTGACTCCTGCATACTTCTCTTATGCGAACGTCCGGAGTCTACAGGCCTCGTGCCCCTGGCTACCGGATGGCGTGACCTGGTGGCCGTGGATTCTCTGATTGGCTAAGCTGGCTGGATATCCGTGGCCAAGGTGCGGTCGTGGGCGCTGCCGTGAGGATGAGGAAGCCTTATCGACAGTCTCTCTGGACTGTCTAAATAACGGAGAGTCCCGAGCGGCGGACGTATGCTCCGAATGCAAAACGTTTTGTACCACAACATCTGGTCCCAGATGTTGTTGTACAAGAGAGGGACCTTTCTCTCTCGCAGCCCGTCACTGGGTGTGCACTTTGTTGATTTATAGTGCTCGCATCACCCAAAACTCCTTCCTGGACTGCAACGGACGAACCCGGCTGCCGAACCATTCGATGAATGGACGCTACACCGGGCAAGCTAGCAGACGTCAATGCCGTCGATCCTACTAGGGACCTCTCAGGCAATTGACGTATTTCCATGAGCACTTTGCCACTAGCTCTTCATTTAATTGTGACGACGGAGGCACACTTTTGGAAGACATCATGGAAACAGCACCCTGTTCTTGTTCCTCTGAAATAGAGATTGATAAATTAGAGTGACCCTGCGGAGAAAAGACTGGCATGGCCATTTCCCCGCTAACAACATACCGTGACACACGCTTCCCATGTTTGTCATCCAATTGATACATACTGAACAGGAGTTAGTGCGAGTACACTGACTACAATTAATACAATGATTATGAAAGTCAGAGGAAGATTTCCTCTTATTACAATTTGAACAATATCCTTTCATTGTGAAAAGAGTACAAGAAGTCCTAGTACTCGCACCAACCCCTGAAAACAAAGATACATAATAACATGATCCATTAACATAGAAAAAATAATTGAACTCAAAAAAATTTTTTGAAAAAATATTTTTTCAGAAAAGCCCAAGTTTCTGAAAAGTAACATTGAGCCCCAATGGATCCCAAGCCTAAGTGTGAACAAAAATTTTAAAAATATTTAAAAAAATTAATGCAACACTTACGAATAATAATAATGTATCTTGTTATGATTAAACTAACACAAAGACAAGAAATCCCCCTCCACAGAGACTGTTGTCAATGTAAACAAGAAGTGTATAAACACCAGAAACATGACTCCAGGCACTGATAACCATGGCCCGAAATCAGTTACCAATAATACACTATCTGATGCAAAACAGAGACTTCCGGGGAAGAAACTGCAGAACATCAGATGGTAGATGCAGAACACTATGCCTAAACACCCATGGGTGAGGACGTAAACATGGGGAAAGAACAGAATTCATTCTGTTACCCAGCTAAAACTCCCAAGAAATTTCAGTAATAATATTACAGAAAATATGCCAAAAGCATGGGAGAATAGCAAGGGGGGACTTAAAGGAAAGGGAGAGAGGAAACACTTAACAAGCAGTGTAACTTTATAGCAAGAATGACAACAACAGGCCCATGCCTCGAAAGTTAAAAAATTTATAGTAATTTATATATTTTTTATACTTACCAATGACCCAGACATAGCTGGTGCTAACTCTTAAAATATAGGGCCAAACACAAATTTTGCCCCCCAATCCCCAAAATTTGCATCTAAAACTAAAGAAAACATGTCCTGAAAGGCCCTCCACACTTCGCCCCTACTGCGCATGCGCAGTGTCAAGGACGTTCCGAAATTGGCGCCATTAATCATTCTAATAACCAGTGCCTGGTAAGCGCTATGTACTCAGCGGGGAGGCAAGAGTTCCCAACTCCTGGGAGGGCCATCCCCGTCTGGGTCATTGGTAAGTATAAAAAATATATAAATTACTATAAATTTTTTAACATTTTTATACTGTACCAATGACCCAGACATAGCTGAATAGTAAAAAGGCTGGAGGGCCAAGGACATAGAGCAAAATGGAATACGCTCAATAAAATAAAATAGAGTCATCCCCTGTAGGGAAAAAGAAGTAATAGGCCTTACATGTATCTTTCTTATTTATGATAAATTAGAAAGATACAACACCTTCCAAAATTGAGCTTCATACATGCATGTACTCTATTAATATCCAATATAATCCTTATACTAATAATTTTTAAAGTAAGCCAATAAATAAAGTAAGTCTAGATAATAGAGACTCTTATACTCCTAAAAGTGTCTGAGGATTGCATAATCATGTCCGTTGACATATGCAATATTCAAAAGCTATACTTTAAAAACTAAGACTTGAATGAATTTTAAAAACCTAAACTTCTCACTAAACAACCATCCCAATAACAGCTCAGAATTACTCGGAGGAGGTATCCCCTTGTTTTCATAGTAAAACAGGTGACCCAAGGGAACACCCTCCCCCCCCCCCCCCCCTTTTTCTTGCCCTGGGTCAAATAGCCCAGAGCGAAGAGGGCAGCCGAACGGAGACACTGCCGAAACAGACAGCCTACCTAGCTATAGTAGCAACTGTTAAGTGAATGACATTCTGAGCAGTAGATAATAGACCTAACAATAGAGGCCTCCAGAAATGGACTCGATATTTCTAAGATAAAATTCATGAATGTGGATGGCTGAGCGCAATGAGCGGCCTTCAAAAATCTATAATAGCGACACTATTAATGTAAGCCCAAGAAGTAGAAGAACTCTTACTTCATGAGCCGAAATCTTAAGCACAACTGCTAAGTCAATGATATACCATAAGCAGTACCGATAGTTAATAGAATCCATTAACAATAAAATGGAGCGTAACGTCCTTCTACTAGACATCAAAGACAGAAGAAGCTTACGCCCTTTATAATAAACAGATATCTGTTTATAAATACATAAACTGTACCCGGAAAGAGTAAAGGCCTATGCCCATACGAAGACGGAAGGACCTTAAAATAATAGGTTCCGGATAATAGGAGCCTAACTCTTATGCAACAATCCAACCTAAATAGTAACGGAAGTAGTGATTCCGAAACTATGAAAGTGAAAATCATCCATCGATAGTGCATGAAACTCACTGACTCTACAGTAAAAGAGAAACCAACAGAATTACTGTCTAAAAGGTCAGAATTTGAAAACTATTGTTTCCAGAGGCTCAAATGATTACTTAGCTAAATAAGAACCGAAGTTAAAATCCGTATAGGAATTTAATCTAAAGATTCTAAGTCTATTTATCAAAAAGTTACTAACTGACTTAGATAAAGAGACAAAAGACTCAATTGTAAACTATCGTAGAGTGCATAGGTATGAGGTAACATAAACCTATAACCTAAATAATAACAGGCTGCAGTAGATCTTGTGAAACAAGTATACTAAAAAATAGCAATGAGTAGTATGGAGGGATCAACAATATGAACATAATGATCCCTACACCACGACAGAAGAGCCTCCACTTTAGCCGCATAGAATAGAGAAGAAGAGGATCTCCTATAGTAAGAAATCGCGTCCAAAGCTCGTCCAGTAGAGTGCTTACAATGCAATACGGACCACACAACGGAATACATGAAGGTTGCGACCTTGCTGGTTGTGATAAAGATGACACGATTTACCCAGTGAAAAAGATCCTCACATAGAGGAAGATTTCACGTTAAGACCCACAGTAGACAAGAGAGTAAATTACTCATGATCTCTGTGAAGATAGAGATGCTATCAACAGAAATGTATTGTGGTTGTTTATCTTAGCAATACCTGCTAAAACAACAGCGCCGGAGGATACGCGTATCCTATCATTCCGTCCTATAGATCAATAGAGCGTTAACAATATTAGCTCAGAGATCTGGACAAGCCAACACATATGTCTGCAATTGATTAGCAAGCTGTGTCATAAATAAATCATCATTGGGCGCTCCCATAGATAGCAAATCTGATTGAATACTTGTTTGTTGAGAGTCCATTCTGACAGCAACAAGCGACCCATAAGAGAACGGGAGTCCGATAAAACAATCAGACGACCCGGAATATGACGGACCAAAACTGAACTTGGTGTACTATAACCAACAGACGGATTCTTTCCATTAAATTGAATAACGGAAACGAAAGAGTGCCTCCCTGGTTCCGGAGATACGCCACTACTGTCGAATTAAAGGACAGGAATTTGGGCATGCGTTTCTGAATAATGTTCATGCAATGACATAAAGCAAGCCTAAAAAACATTATTCCGCGGAAGTTAAACTGACTGCTAAAAGACTGCGGAACCCAAAGACCCTGGCACTTCGAATCCGTAGGGATCAGTATTATATCCCAATCTGTTTGACTGGCAACCGTCATAACAGCCACACTCGGGTCCGGCAACTGCGGCGGCACTCTCTGAGTCAACCACCGAATGTTTGCCCCAGTCTGAATCTCTTGTAACACTAGATAGACAAGAGAACGTGTAAATCGAGCAATTCATGGATTGCCGAAAAGTTGCCGTCGAAGAGAAGCTCCTCCGAGAACGAAGCGACTCTGAGAGAGTTCTTAACCTTACTATCCACGCGTGTGGATGTAGCTAGGGCTGCGTCACGTCTAACTAACTCCAATCAGCCACTGAAGGGCGGAGTTATACGTGAACAAACTACTGCCCTCAAAAGAAATTACATTGAGAATAATATCCCGTAAATCTTTTCTTGAAGACGTAATGATAACGCCTCAGTAAGGCGGATTACGTATAATAAAGCGTCTAAGTTAAGTCTACTATACATAATGTCGTTCCCAACATTGAAATTGGAAAAGACATAAACGGCGAAAAAGAATATATGCAGTCTTTAATCACACCGTCTAGACGCATATGAACTCTCGGTATGCCCTGCTCTGCCAAAATAAACTATTTGTATAAATGATAAAATGGCAGAAATGAGCAACGCGGACAAGAAACTAAACTATCATGCTTAGTAGCAGGCTTGTATATATATATATATAGCGTCGAAAAATAAAACACATGTTGTAATGACAATATTGGACTGCGTCGGTAAGTCAGGGACAATGTCCCTGAACCGATCGAAAAAACCGAGTCCAATGACGCTATAAGTCTATTATCCAAGATCGCAGCAATGAAGTCCGAAATAATAATCACTGGAAGATAATGCCAGAAGATATGAAAGGCATCTTCCGATACTACTAAAGGGAAAATTCGAAATCTTTCGAATCCCTTTCGCCATCCTGTTGGACCCTATAAAGCGTTCGGTCGTCCGTAGCTGATGCAACCGCGGACCGCACCGACCCAGCGCCGTCGGATAATTCCTGATTCGACCGAGAAACTGTCAATTGCTGGGATGCTGCGAAACAACTGTGCTAACTCGGATAGCACGTCCGTCACTGAGGCCTGAGGAGAAGCGGTCTTATGATGCATTGCCGCTGGAAGCTCCGTGATCGTTACCCCGTGCATACTACCAATATGCGAGCGAACGGAGTGTATAGGCCTCGTGTCCCATGGCTACCGGATGGCGCGACCTATTCGCCATGGAATCACTGAATGCCGAAACTGATCGGATACTCGAGGTCACGTAGCCAATGTGCGGTCGTGTGCCCTTCTGTGAGGATGAGGAAGCATTAAAGACAGTCTCTCGGACTGTCAATATAACGGAGCGTCCCGACCAACGGACATATGCTCCGAATGTAAAATATCTGAACCACAACATGCGGTCCCCTATGTTGTTGGGCGAGAGAGGGACCTCTCTCGCTCACAGCCCGGACGGACCTGGACAAGCCAGGAACCGGACTAACAGGCTTCCTCCGATCTGTCCTCAATCTGCCGTCACTGGGTGAGTACTAAAGTAATTAAAGTGCTCGCATCACCCAAATCTCCTTCCTAGACCGCAACGGACGAACCCGGCAGCCGAACCATTCGATGAATGTACGCTACACCGGGTGAGCTAGCGAATGTCACTCCGTAGGCGATAGACATATTCCATGAGCACTTATTGCCGCTAACTCTTCATTAACTATGACGACAGAGGCACACTTTTGAAAGACATCTCCATAACTCTTCGAACAAGAAACCAGAAATGCTTGGTTAGCAAGCATAAAATAATAATATATATAGCGTCGTTCAATAATTCGAAAGTTTGTGTGACATTATTGGACTATGTCGGAACTGAGGGACGATGTCCCTGAACCGAACCAAAAATTTCTAAGTCCACCGACGCTATCAGTTTCTTATCCGGCATCGCAGCATTCTGGTCCGACGAAAGAAGCTGTAGAAGACCAAGTCAGATGACATACACAACAGCATATGTTGTTCCGAAAGGGGAAGCTCGAAATCCTCCGAATCCCTTTCGGTATCCCGTCGGACCGGATGAAACTTTCGGACGTCCGTACCCGCTTCCGCGGAGCGTCCCGACCCAGCATCGTCGGATAAAATATATGCGACAGATTCAGTTGATGCTGGGATGCTGCGATAAACTGTGCTATTAAGGAAAGCACGTCCGTTCCCGAGGCCTGTGCAGTAGCGGTCTTACGATGCATTGCCGCCGGAAGCTCCGTGTACGTTGACTCCCGCACACTTCCTATGCGAACATCCGGAGTCTGCAGGCCTCGTGTCCTTGGCTACCGGATGGTGTGACCTGGTCGCCGAAGAATCCTTGATCGGCGAAGCTGGTAATATATCGGCGGTCACGCAGCCAAGGTGCGGTCGTGTGCGCTGATGAGAAGAGGAAGCCTTAGCAGTCTCAGCGGACTGCCTATACAACGGAGCGTCCCGAGCGACGGACGTATGCTCCGCTTGCGACACATTTTGTACCACAACATCTGGGGCCAGATGTTGTTGAACGAGAGAGGGGCCTCTCTCGCTTGCCGTCCGGATGGACCGGAACGAGCTATGAACCGGACTAAAAGGCTTCCTGCGTTCTCCCTCCGATCCGCCGTCACTGGGTGTGCATTAGGTTAATTTATAGTGCTCGCATCACCCCAAAATTCCTTCTAGACCGCAACGGACGAACCCGGCTGCCGAACCATTCGGTGAATGGACGCTACACCGGGCGAGCTAGCGGACGTCAAAGGCCGTCGAACCTACTAGGGTCCTCTTAGGCAATTGGCGTATTTACATGAGCACTTTTCCGCTAGCCCTTCATTAATTGTGACGACGGAGGCACACTGTTGGAAGACATCACAGATACATCACCCTAATCTTGATCGTCTGAAATAGAAATTGATAAAGTAGAGTGACCCTGCGGGGAAAGGACCGGAGTGTCCAAATCCCCAACAACATACCGTGACATACGCTTCCCATATTGTCATCGAAATCATACGATACAGAACAGGAGTTAATGCGAGTACACTGACCACATATAGAATGATAATAAAGTCAGAGGAAGACTTCCTCTTAAAACAATTGATCAATATCCTATCAATGTGAAAAGAAAACAAGTCCTGGTACTCGCACTAACCCCTGGCAATCAAAATACATAATAATAATATGATCCATTAATATAGAAAAAATAATTGAAATCAAAATATTTTGAAAAAATATTTTTTCAGAACAGCCCAGGTTTCTGAAAAGTAACGTTGAGCCCCAATGGATCCCAAGCCTAAGTGTGGACAAAAATTTTAAAAATATTTTAAACAATTTATTCAACACTTACGAACAATAATAATGTATCTAGTTATGATTAAAATAACATCAAGATATTATTTTTTAGAAATCCCCCCCTCACACAGAGGGCTGTTGTAAATGTAAACAATGAGTGTAAAAACACTAAAATAAGACTCCAGGCACCCAGGCCCGAAATCAGTTACCAAAAATACACTATCTGATGCAAAACAGAGACTTCCAGGGAAGAAACTGCAGAACATCAGATGGTAGATGCACAACACAACGCCTAACCACCCGTAGGTGAAGACGTAAACATGGGGAAAGAACAGAATTCATTCTGTTATTCAGCTAAAACTCCCAAGAAAATTTAGTAATAATAATTACAAAAACTATGCCAAAAGCATGGGAGAATAGCAAGGGGGAACTTAAAGGACAGGGAGAGAGGAAAACACTTAAAAAACAGTGTAACTAAATAATCAGAATGACAACAAAATGGCTGCTGCCTTGAAAATAGGTAACTTAACATAATTTCATTAAAAAATTTTAAGTTACAGCCCTGATAATATTCTGTCACACATTCTTTTCCTCTCCTCCTTCTCTATCCTCCTTAGAATCACCATTTCACTAATATTTATGTGTCTGGCATCATTTAAACTGAGATTTATAAGCACAAAGATCAGTCAGATGTTAACTGATGAAGGGCCAAACTTAGAATGATTAATGGCGCCAATTTCGGAACGTCCTTGACACTGCGCATGCGCAGTAGGGGCGAAGTGTGGAGGGCCTTTCAGGACATGTTTTCTTTAGTTTTAGATGCAAATTTTGGGGATTGGGGGGCAAAATTTGTGTTTGGCCCTATATTTTAAGAGTTAGCACCAGCTATGTCTGGGTCATTGGTACAGTATAAAAATATAGGTAACTTAACATAATTTCATAAAAAAATTTTAAGTTACAGCCCTGATTATTTTCTGTCACTCATTTTTCCTCTCCTCCTTCTATTTCCTCTTTAGATCCACCATTTCTCTAATATTTATGTGTCTGGCATCATTTAAACTGAGATTTACACGCACAAAGATCAGTCAGATGTGAACTGATGAAGGGCCAAATAAAGAATGATAATTGGCGCCAATTTCGGGACCTCCTTGACACTGCGCATGCGCAGTAGAGGCAAAGTATGGAGGGCCATTCAGGACATGATTTCTTTGGTTTTAGATGCAAATTTTGGGGATTGGGGGGCAAAATTTGTGTTTGGCCCTAGATTTTTAAGAGTTAGCACCAGCTATGTCTGGGTCATTGGTACAGTATAAAAATATAAATCTGTGAACAATAAAAATGCAGCACACTACCAGTTAATAGGTTTTCAAAAAGTAACCATGGTTTTCTCCCGTCCATAAATGTAATGCCTTATAAGAACAAAAAGGAAAAAGACTTTCGTTGAATTCAGTATCGTTTCTTTCTTAACAAACAAGACAAACACATTACACTATGAAATATCACTTTTATTGAGATGTAATTTCCTTGTAGCAATAACATAACAACATCACAGTAAAAAATGTATTATAAATGGTAAATAAATGTAGGAATAATCCTTGTACACATGCTGTAGTGTCAAGTGTTCTGACATTTAAGCTGCTAATATTTTCTCAACATAATTTGTGACGATGTGGATGAGGCTTCCACAAGGTGATATGTCTCTACCAGAACTGGAAAATTTCTATCAAGATAAGTTTCCAGACATTGCACAGTTTATGTGATCTGAATTTCAGATACCATTTTGGTATAAAGGGTCTTTATCCTCAAACTTTTTCTACAAAGTTTTTTTTTAACCCGTGGAAACTTTTGTTAACTTTTTACCCAACGTAACGGCCAAAACTGGTCAGCGCTATTCACAAAATTCACCATACATTTTTTATTACTTTTTCATTTTATGTCACAAAAACATAGCTTATGACCTTTCAATGGAATGATCTCGATGAGCTCATTCCAATGATGGGGTCATAAGCTGTGTTTTTGATGCAAAAAATCAAAAAAATTAGTGCTTCAAGAATTTTATTTGCAAGTGTTGTCTGTTTTTCATGTTCTTAAAGGGTTAAATAGTTATGAATTATCAGAGTAACAGACTAATTGAGGTGTGGCAATGATATTGTTAGATCAGCTATTGCACATCAGCTGCATGGCACGAGCAAGAAAGCCAAAGAATGATATTTAACCTTTAATTTCATCCAAATGAGGGGTCATAAGCTATGCTTTGGTGGTGAAAATTGAAAATAATAATAGGTTTTGAATGACAATTCCTGGACAATAATGTCTGATGTTTATTCCTGGCAATCATGGAATACAGTACACCCAGGGTGATTACGTATTTTACTACCTGATAAATGGACATGTTCCATTATATTTACATGCAAGTCCACCAGGAACTTTTGAATTCAAAAGGCAGTTTTTCAGTCAATGAACCACTGAGTTGTCTACACGGTGGAGGTTAAACTGACAAATTTGCTTGTTAAGAATTCAAGTTACTCTTATCTACGAATGACACTTAACCCTTGGATGCTGATGGCTGATATTTCAGCCCAGGACAGAATTTCTCGCGCCACTGAAATAAGAATAATTTTGCTACCAAAATCAAATTTCTCTCCAGTAAATTGAATGAACTTTTCGACCAATGATTTCTTTAAATATTTATACATGGAGTTAAAAATGGATACATTTTTCATCAAATCTGGTCATGACTGCTTTCAAGCAGCCATGACTAGAGTTGATGAAAAATATTTTGAAAATACTTGAGGGTTAATAGTTCAGGATATTATACCAAATCATCTTTCACATAATGTCCTCCCACTCAAATGCAGTCCATTTTCTGGGATTTAATGAGAGCTTTTGAAATCTTTTAGCTTTTTCCATAGCAGCTGAAATGAAAGACCAAACACTTACTTGTTTAAAAAAAACAACAAACACATTTAATATTACAATATAATATATAACCTTTATTGAAAGACAATTGACAATAATTAGCCTTACTGTTTAACCCTTAAAGGCCTCGAGGTTTTAATACATATTTTCTACACTTTTCCGTCTACATCCTGTGTATTTGCCATTGTTTCTAGGCAAGTCTTGTCTGCCCATTTAGGCAGCCAAGACATGCCTAGAAACAACTGCAAAGGTGTTTGAAATGTAACTTTCAAATTTACCCAGAGAGTGAATGTTCGGGCATCTGTTCTGCTGCAGTAAACAGTAATCAAAGTCGGAATTAGGCCTTGAACCCTTTACCCAACATAATGTCCAAAACCGTCCAGCGCTATTCTAAAAAATCGCCAATTAATTTTCCTTATTTTTTCATTTTTTGTCTCAAAAACATAGGTTATGGCCCCTCATTGGAATGAGCTCATCGAGCTCATTCCAATAAGGGGGTCATAGCTTATGTTTTTGAGACAAAAAATGAAAAAAATTAGTTATTCAAGAATTTTTTTGGCAAGTGTCGTCTGCTTTTCATGTTAGGTAAACGGTTAAGGGTTAATCCTAATGAAGTGGCCACATCAGCCCACGTCATTTCGAAATTTAGCTATTGAATTTTTCTGTGGTAATAATGAAGAAATGATGAGATATTTTTTCTCTGTACATTCTATTTTTATAAAAGAATGATATGAGTTCAACTAAATTTTGTAACTAGTGGCAAAAGCCTGTATCTATAATGTTTTCAAATTCAGTGACTTTCTGGGAATTGTATTTTAATAAGCTTCTCTTTGTGAGAACTTTTCTGTTATAATCTATTAATTAACAGACCCTTCACAATGCTGTCCATGAAAACTAGATTTCTGAAGTGAGGCAATAATTAACATAGGTAAGTAATGCACTGGAAATACACCTAGACTCCAAGTGACCATTCGGAACTTACACAGTAATGAGACAACAGAAATGTGCATCATTCCAAACTGTTTTCCAACAGTGCTTTTTGAATGAACATGCCCATTGCTCTATGCACATTACATCACACACCAATTGAAAACTTATTGTCAAAAGTAAATAACCAATTTCAAAATACATTTTATAATTTTTCTCCAACAACATGCTTCTTCCTTTCTGGAACAAAAGGAGTAGAACCTGATTTCGTGTGACTTCTGCGATTAGCTTCTCTGAAAAAAAAACAAGAAACAAAATTTATCAATGAGGGGGTCACATGATATGGTTTTGTTGAATTTTTTTTTAATAATTGGGTGAAAAAATTTAAAATAACAAAAACTTTGATATCATGCATTTTCTGTAAAGAGTTAAAATATTCATGGGAAATAGGCCAAATTATACAATGTGTACACAAACATACACCATGAATTTCACACAACAATAGCATTCTTAACTTCAAATTTTAGTGAGCAGTATACAGAGAGCTTCCCATTTTCAAAATCGAAAGACTGGTATTACGGATATGTACAATAATAAATATCATATAACAATGTACACAACAGCACTATTTTGTACAAAGATTAATCCAATCGAAAGAACATTTTTCAGATCATTCCTATTCCTTGCGCAAGCCAGAAAATAAGCAGACTGCCATCTGCAAAATGAGATCCCCAGTGGGTGAATTTAGTGATGCTACCCTGCACCGCAGGGTAGCATCACTAAATTTACCCTCTGTGAATCTCAGTCTGAATCAGGGTCTCAAAAAAACTAAACAGAAAGAGGTACCCCGACGAAAAATTGGCCCACTGTATGGGATAGCATCATCAAATTCACCCTCTTGTGTCCTGATTTGCAAATGTCAGATGGCTTATTTTCAGGCCTGTCCTTGAGAGTTTTAAGTTATGCTGATGAAATCCTCTCAAACAGCCCTTTTCAACAGTGTAACACATTAACGGTATTTCATCAGCAAAATCAACCAGACAAAAGAATGTTTTTCCAATTCAAGAAGAGAATACAGCCAAAGAATATAGCTATCCCTTTACCCATTACAATTTGAAGAGAGAACAAACATTTTCCCAAAATTTCTCAAAATTGAGACCGTCTTCCTTTCAAACTGTAGTTTATAAATCTCCATTTGGATGTCGCTTTTCACACTTTAGGCTTAACTCAACCTAAGTATGAGAATAAGTTCATAGAATCATTTATAGTATGTCAACCACTTCAAAGGACACCAAGCCCATACAATTGATACAGGGCCTTGGGCCTATTATACTGATGAATGAAAAAAAGTTTTTCACAGAAGACAAGCAATGCTAAAATTCCCAGAACTGCCATTGGCAATTTAAGTTTAATGATAAACAATACATACTTTCTCTTTTGAGACTGTTTGATTATTCTGTGTTCTTTGGTCTGAGTATATATTATCCTTGGAACATGTCGGTGTCGTCTTATTCTTTTTATCTCTGGGTGATGCGCAAACTTTTCCTTTAATTTTTCTGTGTAGTTAAATGCTGTTTTCTCTCTAGGTTTCAACTGAAATGGAAAAGATGACAGAATACCCTCGACTGAATAAAATATGGATATATTAACTGCATATTTTCCCAGCACCAAACAATTTACTAAAATACAGTACTGCGATCACAAAGCAGGCCAATCATTTTGATCGGAGAAAATTCCAGCCAGATATTGGCCCAAAGTAACCCAGTATCAAACAAAGGTGTTTTGGAAATCAAAATTGTAGAAAACAGAGGTCGACAAGTGGAGCTATTTTTTATTATTTGAATGCGCTTTTGCATTACAGGTGACTTAACTTGTATACACAGCTGAAAAGCCATTGAAAGATTTGTTCCACAAGTAAAAGGCATGTATCAAGTGAAAAAACATAGGTCAGCAAATCAATAGTGTCTGCTGCCTGTGAACTTTCCTGGTGGTCACGATTTGGCTACCATTTGGTCTCTCCAACAGTTCACCATAAGCCTAAGAGTATTACCCCCAGGGCTTATATTTCGATGAGAATCTGAGAATCAATTCACATAATAAAACAAGCGAGAATCCATGTTGATTCTTGCTGCACCTCTGCTAGGATTTGGATGAAAAGAATTGAGTCAATTTGACCTTTATCTAACATAGCAGCAGAAAATTAACCAATACAAGGCTAACATGACCTGAAATATTTTGAGACTTTGTCAATAAAATTGTACAAATAATGGATGCCATTGGACCTGACTCAAAGAGGCGGTTTCAATGAAAGCCATATTTGTAAGGATTTATTGGTAAATATTGTTTATTTTTTTAAAAATTCAGTTTGATGTGTTTTACATTAAAAATCTGTGCTGGGTAAAGGGTTAGCATGTGTTACCAGTATACAACAGGGGTTCAACTATGGTGGCCTCATGGGATCCTGGGACACTCATATAGATATGGATTCACGCAACCACTTTTCTGAGAATCCAAAGGGATTCTCCCAAGTTTAAATGAAATATAAGCCCTGTACCCCTCTTTGATAATTATGGATATGTCCCGGTTGCAAATATTCACCCTTCAAAGTTGCAGATATAGAAGCTCAAGAGTTGAGGTTATATATGGTTTCTTCTGATTTTTATTTCATTTTTGAATAAAAGTGCAAAAACTAGAATATTTATGTGTTTTGGCCTACCTTTTTGATAAAGTGTTAAAAGAGAAACTTATGGACTACTATGGAATGAAATTCAAGACACTCACCACTCCCAACTTCTCTGAAGCATAGGCTTTCCACACCCTAATATTCATTTCTTCTGAAGCTGACAATATATATTTATTATCCCTAGACCATCGGACACACTGAACTCTCTGCATTCTTTTAGTATGATAAACTTCCCTGAAAAAAATGATCAAATGGCTAAAATACTCTCAAGCTCTGGAAAGCATTTAGGTCTCAATTCAATACACAAGTCTGTATCAGTAAATAAGCATCAACCCATTAACCAATGAAACACTGTTAATTGAATAGCCATTTGCAAGTGAAAATATTCAATTAACACCTAATGGCCTGGAGATTTTTATCCATTTTGACAACACTTTGACAGTGCACATTCTGTGTCTTTGCAGTAGTTTCTAGGCAAGTCTTGGCTGCCTTTATAGGCAGCCAAGACTTGTCTGGAAACAACTGCCAAGGTACATAGAGTGTATCTTGCAAGTTTATTCAGAGGTGGCATGATGGCACACCCAAGCCAGAAAATAAGCATACGGTCATCTGCAAAATGAGGTCCCCAGAGGGTGAATTTAGTGATGCTACCCTGCTCAGCAGGGTAGCATCACTAAATTTACCCTCTGTGAACCTCAATCTGAAGCAGGGTCTCAAAACTAAACAGAAAGAGGTACCCAGAGGATAAACTGACCCACTGTATGGGATAGCATCATCAACTTCACCCTCTGGAGACCTCATTTTGCAAATGTCAGACTGCTTATTTTCAGGCCTGGACACACCTGTTCTATTACAGTAAATGTGATCAAATTTGGAACTGGGCCTTTAAGGTTTAACAGGAATATTCAGTTAGCAGGAATTCAGATAATTTTCCTTCATTCTTATGATAAAATGAACACTTCTTTCCTAAAAGCTTGTTTGACAATGTTTCCAAGCCCAGTCAAACAAGATATAAAAGATTACCCCTCTGTACACTGATGTCAAAATTCAAAAATTTCAAGCTGTGATTTCTACCATAATGTTGGCTGTAATGTGACTAGGGATTTATCCAATTCAATTTTGTTTGACATATCCCATTGAGCTCTGTCAAACAAAAATGAATGGGTTTAATTCCTCTGAAAAATGGGAAAACTGTGCTGTTTGGAATTTTGATTCATTAACATCTATGTAAAAAGGGTTGAATTAAATTGGATGTACAGAGGTACACTTGGGGGCAGGCTTTTAGATTCCCCCAAATTCATGCAGGTAAACGGTGTGCCCAAATTACCAAAATGTGCCCAAAGTAGTCAGCCAGACAGCAATTTTTATTGTGAAATAAGGTGAAATTCACTTTGTATATGAAACCCAAATTCAAATTGACAGAAATTTTCCAGAAGTGATTTTATTTTTATCCAGTGTCTCTTGTTTATTTTGAAGAGCACAGTGTTTATATTCCTATACCAATTCCCGATTACGTATTCTATAGTTCTTGTGATTACCAACTGAATATGTTGTTCTACGGAATAAAAATAAATGGTTTTACTTGGTGAACAAAATGGGCTTGTCTTATGGGGCAGACACTGAATGATGAGAAGAGCCAACAACAAAGATTTGCCAAATCATAAATCTGCACACAAAACTTGAGATTATCTTCTAGAAACTGTCGTGGAACAGAGCAAAGATACCTCATTTTATCTTATCCCAAAATTCTTGTAACTGCAAATTAACGAAGGTATGACTGAGATCTCAAGTAAGACTGACACATCATTAAACGATCCTCAAGTTCGAACCGAAACAAAAAATGGTTGATTCTTTCAGATCCTCAGCTGTTAAAACTTTGGAAACAACTGATTTCTTGATTGATAACCCTAATTAGGTGCTGTGCTAACTCAGAAAATAGATACAAAATATTTTTTTTTTACATTGGCATGGCAGGGTTCGAACCCACACTGAGAGAGAATATTTAATTATTCATCAGATAGTTGCATCTAAGTACTTAATTCTACGAACTGCACCTCAGAAGAAATCAGCAACACTTGTCTTTTTCAAATTTCCCGGATGCCATAGAATTAAGAAAGGATGCTGGTTTTGTTTACATTGGCATGATGGGGTTCGAACCCACGCCGAGAGAGTTTCCTTCAGCACCAACCACCTAGCAAAACTATACTGAACCACACACACCACACGGCCACCGACACACCTCTATAGTACATGTAGTAAGTTTTATAACAAACAGTCGCATGAAATAATGGAAGGTATCTATGCATTTTGCTACACTTCAATGGTTTACATTCTGTGGCTTTGTGGTTGTGTCTAGGCAAGTCTTGGCTGCCTATCGAGGCAGTCAAGGCTTGTCTAGAAACAACTGTCAAGGTTCTTGGGATATAACTTGCTAATGTATCTAAAAACTTATTGTTGAGACACCTGTTCTATTGCAGTAAAAAGTGATTAAAAGTTAAAATAAAAGGCCAGCCGGCCACACATCCTCCCAAAAAAGTGTGCAATTCAAGATTGGAAAAAAATGGAATTTTTCAAAAGGGACATAACTCTGGCAAAAATGTCGGAACAAACTCTGATTTGCACTTGACCTGTATGTTATGTTGGTACACCTACATAGCAAATTTTATTTGAATTAGTCAACAGACTAAAGTTATCATCGGGAAACCAAAACAAAAAATGAATTTTTGAAGTCGAAAAAGGGGCATAACTATGGCCAAAATTTTTGAACCGCTCCCTGGTTCGAACTTGACCTGTATTTTATGTTGATACACCTACATATCAAATTTCAATTGATTTGGCCAACTATAACTATAGTTATCATAGGGAACCAAAGTGGGATGGACGGATGCATGCATGGACAGTTGGACAACAGCTATTTTAATAGTCCACCGGAAAAATTAGACCTTCAAAACTTGAAGAAGAACTAAATATTTATTTGAATGCGGACTGAGATTGGGGTGTGTGAGGTTTGAATTGGAAAAAATCATGCCATTGGGAAAGGGTCCATATTCGGCCCCTGTAGACACCCAAGAGTATCCCTGACAATACAGTTTCCACTGGTCAGGATCAAACATCGACCTTTCAGTTAGAAGTCTAATGCTCTAACCACTGAGCTACGGCACTCCCACTGATAGTCACTGTCAGGGCAGATAAACACGAATCATTAAATGCTATATTGCTACATTTTATGTTATCCAAATTTGTCCCCATGTCTTTACCTAGTAACAATTTATGGGAGAGTACCTCAGGGTTCATACAAAAATTTGCTCACAAAGTTCAAGGGTTTTTCAAGGGCTTCTTCTTTTTTTTCAAGGGCTACATATACTATCCAGCTTGTTGTTTGAGCTCTAAAAATCTAAGATTCATGTGACACGGATCTGACTTTGGAAGCCAGGAAGTACTGGTACCCAAAATGTGATCTGTGTTACAGTAATCTTGGTGAAACGTTCCATACTTTTTTATGTTTTTTTTTAACTGAGCGACATGAGCGCAACAAACAAGTAAAAGGCGAGTACACATATATTTACAATGCCCAGGAAATAGCTTGGTATTCAAGGTTTTTTTAAAGAGATTTCTGAAAGTTCAAGGGTTTCTCAAGGGCTAATTTCAAATTCCAGGGTTTTTCAAGAAAAAACTCATTTTCAAGGGTTTTTCAAGAGCTGTATGAACCCTGGTACCTACATGTATAGGCAGTTTGCCATAAATTGTAACAAAGCAAATCCATACAGGCTAAATAATTTAACTTCAAGTAAATTTGAAGAACATCCACAGAATATGAACCCTTTAACCCTTTACCCAACACAGACGATATCAACATTTATTATTTTAAATATCATTTTTTCCAATTTTTCAAAAAATGTCAACAAAACCATATCATGTGACCCCTCGTTGGAACGAGCTCTTTCCGAGGGGTCACATGATATGGTTTTGTTGAAATTTTTCAAAAAGTTAAAATTTTTTAGTAATTTATATATTTTTTATACTTACCAATGACCCAGACATAGCTGGTGCTAACTCTTAAAAATCTAGGGCCAAACACAAATTTTGCCCCCCAATCCCCAAAATTTGCATCTAAAACCAAAGAAATCATGTCCTGAATGGCCCTCCATACTTCGCCTCTACTGCACATGCGCAGTGTCAAGGACGTCCCGAAATTGGCGCCATTTATCATTCCTACAATCAGTGCCTGGTCAGCGCTATGTACTCAGCGGGGAGGTATGAGTTCTCAACTCCTGGGAGGGCCATCCCCGTCTGGGTCATTGGTAAGTATAAAAAATATATGAATTACTATAAATTTTTTAACATTTTTATACTGTACCAATGACCCAGACATAGCTGAATAGTAAAAAGGCTGGAGGGCCAAGGACATAGAGGAAAATCCAATAAGCTCAACTATATAAAAGATATATTAAAACATAAACTTTTCACTTAAAAACCATCCCAGTAACAGCTCAGAATTACTGACTCCGGAGGAAGTATCCCCTTGTTTTCATTATAAAACAGGTGACCCAAGGGAACACCCCCCCCCCCCCCCCTTCCCCTTGCCCTGGGTCAAATAGCCCAGAGCGAAGAGGGCAACATGACGGAGTCACTGCCGGAACAGAAAGCCTACATAACTATAGTTGCAACTGTTAAGTGAACGACATTCTGAGCAGCAGATAATGGACCTAAACAATGCAGGCCTCCAGAAATGGACTCAATATTTCTGAGATAAAAATTCGTGAATGTGGATGGCTGAGACCAATATGCAGCCTTCATTAAATCTGTAATAGCAACAATATTAGCAGAAGCCCAAGATGTAGAAAGAGCTATTACTTCATGAGCCGAAATCTTAAGCACAGACTGCTGAGTTAAAGATAGATTATCATAAGCAGTACCGATAGTTAATTGAATCCATCTAGCAATAGAATGGACCGTAATGTCCTTTCTATTAGGCATCAGAGACAGAAGAAGCTTTACGTGCTTACTGATAAACTGAGATCTGTTTATAATACATAAAGCTCTAACTGGACAGAGTAAAGGCCTATGCCCGTTCGAAGACGGAAGGGCCTTAATAACAATAGGTTCCGGATATTTATTAGGAGCCTAATTCTTAACCAAAAATCCAACATTAGTTGTAAAGGTAATAGTGTTCCCGATACTACCGTCCTACGAGATCGATAGAGCGTTAACTATATATGCTCGGGGATCCGGACATGGTGACACATATGTCTGCAATTGATTGTTGAGTTGTGTCGCAAATAAGTCTATCATTGACTGCTCCCATTGGTAGCAAATCTGATTGAATACCTGTTTGTTGAGAGTCCATTCTGACGGCAACAAGCGACCCTTCCGTGAAAGGGAGTCTGCTAATACAATCAGATGACCCGGAATATGACGGACCGAAGTAGAACTTGGTGTTCCAGAACAAACAGAAGGATTCTTTCCGTTAAATTGAATAACGGAACAGAATGAGTGCCTCCCTGGTTCCGGATATACGCAACTACTGTCGTATTATCGGACAGGATTTGGACATGCGTTTCTGAATAATGTTCATCCAATGACGTAGTGCAAGCCAAAATAACATCATTTCTTGGAAGTTTAAGTGCTTGCCTAGAAAACTACGGAACCCAAAGACCCTGGCACTTCTAATCCGTTGGAATCAATGTTGTACCCCAACCTGTTAGACTGGCATCCGTCATAATCGTATAACTCAGATCCGGCAACTGCAGTGGAACTCTCTGAGTCAACCACCGAATGTTTGCCGAAGTCTGAATCTCTTGTTACACTTGACTGACAAGAGAACGTGTATATCGAGCAATTCATAGAATGCCGAAAGGTTGCCGTCGAAGAGAAGCTTCTCCGAGACCGAAGCGACTCTGAGAGAGTTCTTCACCTTACTATCCACGCGCGTGGATGTAGCTAGGGCTGCGTCACGTCTAACCAACTCCAGGTTGCCACTGAAGGGCGGAGTTATACGTGGAAAAACTACTGCCCTTGAAAGAAATCTCATCGAGGATCATATCCTGGAATTCTTTCCCTTGAAGTCGTAATGATAACGCCTCAGTAAGGTGGTCTACGTATGATAAAGCGTCTAAGTTAAGTCTGTTAGACATCATTGTCGTTTCCAACGTCGTGGTTGGAATTGACATAGACGGCGATAAAGACAATACCCAGTCTTCAGCCTCGTCGTCTAGACGCAGAGGAACTCTTGGTATGCCCTGTCCTGCCATTTCAAATTATTCCTAGAATTGATGAAAGGCAGGTTTAGAGCATTTGCGGACAAGAAACTAGACTAGCCTGTTTTGGTAGCAAGCTTATAAATAGCGTCGTTCCATAATTTGAATGTTCTAGTGACATTATTGGACTGTGTCGGCAACTCAGGGACGATGTCCCTGAACCGATCAAAAACTCTGTGTCCAATGACGCTATTAGTCTCTTATCCAGCATCGCAGCATTTTAGTCCGACGGAACAACCTCTGGAAGATAATGCCGTAAGAAATGTATGGCAGCTTCTGTTGTTCCGAAAGGGAAAGCTCGAAATTGTCCGAATCCCTTTCGCCATCCTGTCGGACCCTATGAAGTGCTCGGTCGTCCGTACCTGATGCTTCAGCGGAGCGAACCGACCCAGTGTCGTCGGATTATTCCTGATCCGACAGAGATTCTGTCGTTTGCTGGAATGCTGCGATAAGTTGTGCTATTTTGGATAGCACGTCCGTCACGGAGACCTGTGGAGAAGCGGTCTTACGATGCTTTGCCGCTGGAAGCTCCGTGTACGTTACCCCGTGCATACTTCTATTATGCGAGCGACCGGAGTGTACAGGCCTCGTGTCCCTTGGCTACTGGATGGCGTGACCTGTTCGCCGTGGAATACCTGAATGACGAAGCTGGCCGGATACTCGAGGTCACGTAGCCAAGGTGCGGTCGTGTGCGCTGCCGTGAGGATGAGGAAGCCTTATCGACAGTCTCTCGGACTGTCTATATAACGGAGCGTCCCGAGCGGCGGACATATGCTCCGAATGCGAAATGTTTGTACCACAACATCCGGTCCCAGATGTTGTTGTACAAGAGAGGGACCTCTCTCGCTCGCAACCCCGACGGACCTGGACGAGCTAGGAACCGGACTGACAGGCTTCCTCCGATCTCTCCTCTGATCCGTCGTCACTGAGTGTGTACTATTGTCTATTATAGTGCTCGCATCACCCAAATCTCCTTCCTGGACCGCAACGGACGAACCCGGCTGCCGAACCATTCGATGAATGGACGCTACACCAGGTGAGCTAGCGAATGTCAACGCCGTCGATCCTACTAGGGACCACTTAGACGATTGACGTATTTCCATGAGCACTTATTGCCGCTAGCTCTTCATTTAACTATGACGACAGTGGCACACTTTTGAAAGACATCACGGTAACTTTTGCGAACAAGAAACCAGACTTGCTTGTTTAATAGCAAGCATAAATATATATAGCGTCGTTCAATAATTCGAAAGTTCCTGTGACATTATTGGACTGTGTCGGAAACTGAGGGACGATGTCCCTGAACCAATCAAAAAATTCTTGTGTCCACCGACGCTATCAGTCTCTTATCCGGCATCGCAGCATTCTGGTCCGATGAAACAACCTCTAGAGGACAAAGCCGGATGACATGTACAGTAGCTTATGTTGTTCCGAAAGGGAAAGCTCGAAATCCTCAGTTTCCCTTTCGCCATCCTGTCGGACCCTATGAAGTTTTCGGACGTCCGTACCTGATGCTTCAGCGGAGCGTACCGACCCAGCGTCGTCGAATATTACATGATGCGACAGAGATTCTGTCGTCGCTGGGATGCTGCGATAAGTTGTGCTATTCGGGATAGCACGTCCGTCACTGAGGCCTGTGAAGTAGCGGTCTTACGATGCTTTGCCGCTGGAAGCTCCGTGTACGTTAACTCCTGCATACTTTTCTTATGCGAACGTCTGGAGTCTACAGGCCTCGTGTCCCTGGCTACCGGATGGCGTGACCTGGTCGCCGTGGATTCTCTGATTGGCGAAGTTGGCTGGATATCCGAGGTCACGTAGCCAAGGTGCGGTCGTGTGTGCTGCCATGAGGATGAGGAAGCCTTATTGACAGTCTCTCCGGACTGTCTATATAACAGAGCGTCCCGAGCGGCGGACGTATGCTCCGAATGTGAAACATTTTGTACCACAACATCTGGGGCCAGATGTTGCTGTACGAGAGAGGGGCCTCTCTCGCTCGAAGCCCGGATGGACCTGGACGAGCTAGGAACCGGACTACGGACTAATAGGCTTCCTCCGTTCTCTCCTCTGATCCGCCGTCACTGGGTGTGCACTTGGTTGATTTATAGTGCTCGCATCACCCAAAACTCCTTCTGTACCGCAACGGACGAACCCGGCTGCCGAACCATTCAATGAATGGACGCTACACCGGGCGAGCTAGCGGATGTCGATCCTACTAGGGACCTCTTAGGCAATTGACGTATTTCCATGAGCACTTTGCCGCTAGCTCTTCATTAATTGTGATGACGGAGGTACACATTTGGAAGACATCACGGATACATCACCCTGTTCTTGTTCGTCTGAAATAGAGATTGATAAACTAGAGTGACCCTGCGGAGAAAGGACCAGCATGGCCATTTCCCCGCTAACATACCGTGACACACGCTTCCCATGTTGTCATCGAAATTAAGACATACTGAACAGGAGTTAGTGCGAGTACACTGACTACATTCATACAATGATTATGAAAGTCAGAGGAAGATTTCCTCTTATTACAATTGAATAATATCCTTTCATTGTGTAAAGAATACAAAGTCCTAATGCTCACACCAACCCCTGAAAACAAAACTATATAATAACATGATCCATTAACATAGAAAAAATAATTGAAATCAAAAAATTTTTTTGAAAAAATATTTTTTCAGAAAAGCCCAAGTTTCTGAAAAGTAACGTTGAGCCCCAATGGATCCCAAGCCTAAGTGCGGACAAAAATTATAAAAATATTTTAAAAAATTAATGCAACACTTACGAATAATAATAATGTATCCAGTTATGATTAAACTAACACAAAGACAAGAAAGCCCCCTCCACAGAGGCTGTTGTCAATGTAAACAAGTGTAAAAACACCAGAAACATGACTCCAGGCACTGATAACCCTGGCCCGAAATCAGTTACCAATAATACACTATCTGATGCAAAACAGAGACTTCCAGGGAAGAAACTGCAGAACATCAGATGGTAGATGCAGAACACTACGCCTAAACACCCATGGGTGTGGACGTAAACATGGCGAAAAGAACAGAATTCATTCTGTTATCCAGCTAAAACTCCCAAGAAATTTTTGTAATAATATTACAGAAAATATGCCAAAAGCATGGGAGAATAGCAAGGGGGGACTTAAGGAAAGGGAGAGAGGAAAACACTGAACAAGCAGTGTAACTTTATAGCAAGAATGACCACAACAGGCCCATGCCTCGAAAATAGGTAACTTAACATAATTTCATTAAAAAATTTAAAGTTACAGCCCTGATTATTTTCTGTCACTCATTTTTCCTCTCCTCCTTCTATTTCCTCCTTAGATCTACCATTTCTCTAATATTTGTGTGTCTGGCATCATTTAAACTGAGATTTACAAGCACAAAGATCAGTCAGATGTTAACTGATGAAGGGCCAAACAAAGAATGATAAATGGCGCCAATTTCGGGACATCTTTGACACTGCGCATGCGCAGTAGAGGCGAAGTATGGAGGGCCATTCAGGACATGATTTCTTTGGTTTTAGATGCAAATTTTGGGGATTGGGGGGCAAAATTTGTGTTTGGCCCTAGATTTTTAAGAGTTAGCACCAGCTATGTCTGGGTCATTGGTACAGTATAAAAATATAATATTTTTTCAACTGCTGAATTTGCATATTACGCGGGCGGATGCGGGCGATTCGTTGGGTAAAGGGTTAAGTTGGGGTACCAGCACTTCAGAATATGGGCTTCCAGTACTCAACCAGTTAACTGGTAGAGTGCTAAATTATTTTTGTTCACCAAAATTTGTTCATCTGTCTCTGCCTTGTTACAATTTATGAGAGAGTGCACTCTCCCATAAATTATATCAAGGTGAATCCACACATACTAAATAATTTCACTTCAAAGATAGTATGAAGCATATCCACCTAATATGAAGCCTTTAAGTTCAGTACAGTGGGACCCTGTTAATTGAATAGTCACTTTGCCAATGAAAATTATTCAATTAACCAGCGTATTCTATTAACAGGGATTGTGTCACTGTCTTGTATTCTAGAGATAAACATAGCATTTATTCTGTTATATCTTGTTTGACAGAGCTCCACGAGCTCTGTCAAACAAGATATAATAGATTAAATGCCTGTATTGGATGTACTGAGGCCAAATAGGTCTATAAACAAAGGAAAACTGGGGAGAGTCAGGGTAATTTCTCAACAAGTTACAAGATTTCTTATTCAATTAACAGGAGTTTACTCTCTAACCTATATTCAATTAACAGGTCAAATTTGTACTGGAGGTATGGTAAATGGTTTTGTGTTGGGAAATTATATTCAATTATCAGGGTTATTCAGTTAAGAGATATCCAATTAAGTGGGTGCCACTGTACCTACACTTCAGAGTGAAGCCCAAATATGGGCTTCCAGCACTCTACCAGTTAATCTATTTATTTATTAGTGTTTAAGGTCACATATTTCTGCACAATGGCTAATCATGACCACAACATGGATATAAAGTCTAAGTACAGCCAATTGTTAAATCCATATTTCCCATGTTAGAGGACTTCCATCCCAGGCATTGGTTACCAGGTCTTATTGTGCCAGTAAAACAGAGCTTGTTTACCACACTTCCCAAGGCTCCCAAGAGGATCTACCAGTCTGCTTGTGTAGGCAGACAAGATTTGCCTTGAAAAAATTGCTCATGGTACTTGAAATGTAACTTTCATGATTACCAAGTGATTTCATGTTGGGGCACTTATTTTGTTGCAGTAAAACAAGAGATTCACTCGAAAGTGAGTATGCCCTCCTACGTGGCAATGACCTTGATCTGTGACCTTGACCTCCATCAAACAATAAAATTTGTAAAAAGTTTAATATTTGTACTTTGGTTCATTTCTGAGTTATGGCTGAGACACAAATATTGATGATTTTCAGTGTGACCTTGAAATTACAGACCTGGTTGTGGCGTGAGACACATCCACCCGTTGTCCTTTATAATTGAGCGAAGTTAGATGATTGTATCCCTAATAGTTTTGGAGTTATGCTTGAGACACGATTTGTGACCCTGAACATATGAAGGTCAATTGTGACCTTCACCTTGAAGATGCGGTGGAAACTATTATATGCAACACACCTTCTGACTGTCCTTAACATTTGTAAAAAGTTTAACAACTGTACTATGATTCGTTTCTGAGTTATGGCTGAGACATGAATATTGACTGATTTTTAGTGTGACCTTGAAATGTGACCTTGACCTTGAAGGTACGAACCTGGCTAAGTTGTGTGACACATCCTCCCATGGTCCTTTATAATTGTGAAGTTTGATGACTGGTCTTAACAGTTTCGAGTTATTGGCTCGGACACACACACACATGGACACACACACACACACGGATGGATGGACACACACACACTTCAATCACTATATGCCACCTGCATTAAGTCAGGGGGCATAAAAAGTGATCAAAGTCAGAATTAGGATTTTAACAGATATCAAACCCCTCATCGCAAAAGACTTTGCAATTCTAGTGAACGAATATTCCAAAACTTAATGACCTACCTGCTATGGCCACTTGTAACAGGAAACACTCTTAGTGTTTTATCATAGCTTGCTGAAACAAATTCTTTACCAGTTGGAGAATAATCTACATCTGTAACTGGAAATACAAAAGAAAATTACAGGTGAAGTGAAACTGTCATGGGATAGAGAGCCTGAATATACACCTCGGGACTTGATTTTATCTTACCATCAACATGTATTTTGTCTGTATTAACTCCGCAACTATCGTGTATCCGACCCCCTGATACAGATGTTTGTATCAGGGGGTCAGATACAAGCATGTTCCTTTCGCGTGAGTTCCATTTTTTGTCTTTTTGTTCATCCGTACGAATAAATAGTTCGTTATATATTCGTCTACATTCTTGACTTATCCCCAATATATTGAAAGATAAAATGATTATTACCATTATGTGGATGTACAAAATATGTATCCTAGTCTCGCTCCGGGTCCTAAGGGTAGATCACGACCATTCGACTCATTCTGCGTTCTAAGGGTAGATCACGACTCGTCTTCGACTCGTCGTGATCTGCCCTTAGAACCCTGAGCTTGACTCGGATACATATTTTGTACATCCACATAATGGTAATAATCTCTATTGAACAAACTTGAATGTGACCCCTCCAAGGATTTCGTACACCAAATATCAGAAGAAACTAATTGGTGGATCTGAAACCGATTTTTAAAGACTATTCCTCATAAGTTAAAATTTGGGCTCACATAAGAAGCCAAATACAGACTCGGGAATTCAATTCAAAGACACTTGAATCTGGCCCTATAGAGATGCTGTATACCAAATACCAGAAGATTATAAATGGTAGAGCTAAAGAAGATTTTTGGTGGAGCTAAAGAAGATTTTTAACGAAATTTTCTCATAATGCACTACATTAAAATTCAGGCTCCCAAAGGGAACACAAATATAAATGCAATGTATAGATTTGGAAAACTTTAATCTGACCCTCCTAAGGATGTGGTATTCCAAATAGCAAGATTCTGATTAGTTACAGAGATTTTAAAAACTTTTTGGAGGTACCAACAGAGTTATGCCCCTTATCAGGTTATCCGTGGTTGTGGCAACTTTATCCAAACATACTTCATTTGATATATGATAAGGAAAATGCATATCAAATTTGGTTAAATTTGATCTAGTTGGCCTGAGGATAAGTGGAAAAGTCCCGAGAAGTGGAAATTGTAAAGTTCAGAGGTGAGCTAAAAATTATATATCCATTTAAACTGAACACATACTGTGAGAAGACTGGTACACAAATCAGAAACTGTTCAGAATGGAACACTTTATCTCTGACGAGTACATTTCTCTTGACCTTGCATGACCACTGAAGTGAAGCTAGTAAATTGGTTTACTCCACTGTTCAGGCACAGTTTTACAGGAGTGTTTGTTGGTTTGATATAGGCATGGCGATGATGTAAAGTGTTCCAATCATTATTGGCATTAATGGCATAATAAATCACAGGTAAATACGTACATTCTTCACAACAAAAAACAGTAGCACATTCATTTATTTGTTGATTTGGAAAGGTAGTTCATGGAAGAAATTTAAATACATGGGATCTTACCGATATTGATTTGTGACCACTGAAGTGAAGTAAGCAAATTGGTTTACACCACTGTTGATTTGCTGGTTTGATTTTGTTGATTTGATTGTTATAAAATATAGGCCTGGTGATGGCAACTGGCAATTACTGGCATTAATAGCATAACAGATCATGGGCAAATACATGCATTCCCCACAACGAAACACAGTATTAGGCCCCACAAAGTAGATCTTCTGTTTCTCAGGCTATTTTTTGGTAAAACTGCATGCAGGCAGGCATTTTTTTATTTTATTTTTGTCATTATTTCTTTGCCATCAAAAGTTCATGTTCTTGGTCTGTGTTATGTTTAAGCCCTTATAATCTACAGAATAGCATGGGTGGTGATGTATTTCATCCCTTGAGTGCATGAAGGCTTTACAATGCTAAAGCACTGCAATGACTTCTTGCACTCAAGGGACAAAATTATCAATTTAATTAACTTGGGTAAAATAAAAATAATAAAAAATTTAATTTAAAATTTTTTTTAAGTTTACATTTGGTATAAAAAGAAAGCATGCGGCAGCCAAAAAGACCATGCATGAGGGCCTGAGAAACAGATTTTTAACTTTTTTAGGCCTTAGAATCATTTCACATTTGTTGATTTGGAAAAATAGTGCATGCATGAAAAACATGGAACTCTACATATACCGAGTTGTCCCCCACACCCATTTTTGTGTCACACTCATATTTGCTTCCAGAAATCCTTGGTTGTAATTTCCCGTCACATACTGATGATCACACATGTTCAGAATGGAAATTACAACCAAGTAAGCTTCACTGGCAAATTGTGTCCATTCGCTGACATTTAACGAGGTCCACTAACAGAGCAGTGTGTCAACATTAAGTACAATTATATTAATGCACAGCCCTGAACTAACAGAAATAGTGCCAGGAGCACTTTAATGTTTTAAAGTGTCTTTTGTGGCTTTTTGGTTCATGCAAAAACTGGAGGGCACTGTCACAGTACCGAAGCTGCGATGATTCGTGCAATGCCAATGATGTTTTAAAACTCGTTGGTGACAAAAAAAACTTGTTGTTGACAAAAAAACTTGTTGGTGACAAGTCCATAAGTGTGACAGAAATTATCAGAATGACATGCACTATTCAGAGGGTGTAGACATGATGGAGATACACTTGCATACCAAATATGGTGTCATTCCATCAAGTATTTTGGGAGTTATAACTCGATGGTGACAAAAAAACTTGTTGGTGACAAAAAAACTTGTTGGTGACAAGTCCAAAAATGTGACAGAAATTATCCGAAAGACATTCACTATTGAGAGGGTGTAGACATCATGAAGATACACTTGCATACCAAGTATGGTGTCATATCATCAAGTATTTTAGGAGTTATGGTGTTTTTTAAACTCGTTGGTGACCGACCGACCGACCGACCGACCGACCGACCGACAGACAGACAGACAGACAGACAGACAGACAGACAGACAGACAGACAGACAGACAGAGACAGACAGACAGACAGACAGACAGACAGACAGACAGACAGACAGACAGACAGACAGACAGACAGACAGAGACAAAACCTGTCCAGTAAATTAGCTCTGGCCCGATCTAAAGATTGGTCCAGATGTAATTTACTGAATTTGCTTCAGTAAATTAGGTCCAGGCCTAATTTACTGAACTCATTTTGATAATCTCATCCAGCAAATTAGGTTTTGACTGGCTTTGACCTAATTTTCTGAACTTGTTTTGTAAATTTTGATATAAACTGGGGACTCATTGAAGATCTTCTATTTATCAATTTATCACACCGGAGATCACAGTACAATACTCAGGATACGAGGCCCGTCAAAAGAATATTTATTTATTGGAGGACTTCCACCACAGGCATTGGTTACTGGGTCCTACTTTACCAGTAAGACAGAGCTTGTTTACCACAGCAAACATGCTCTGCTTCACCTTCCAGAGTTCCCATTGGGGTGTCAAAACAATACATTTGAAATGTTATAAAATGATGCTACCACAGCATCATAGTGACGAGTAACAAAATGATGCTAGCAAAGCAGCATAATAGGTTTGATAATCTGTTGGTTGAAAGATTAATTTTGGTCTATTGAAAAAGCTAAAAATCTTACCTGCAAGTACATGATCCATGTGCATATTCAGAGGCATGGACAAATTCCTCATGTCAAATGTGTACAGACTGAAACAAAGAAAGAGAAATTAATGATACACCTCACTTCTTTTTTGAGCTATATATGCACTTCAATATTAAAAGTTCCTTTGAGATTGGTAGCCAACAATAAACCATTGTTGCCCTTGCAAAGGTGAGACATGAAGATTTGCTCCATGCTTTTTGGCATGTCATGTCAAAAGAATGGAACAAAAACCTATGCCCCAGAGAAAACAATACACTAGCTGTGTGGGGAAAAAAATTAGAGAATATTGTGTACAGTACAGCCGCCGTGGACTGGTCAGTTTCCACACGTGGGCGATATTTCCACGGATGCAATAATATTACAATCCCAACAGTAATTATAGGAATAATCATAAAACATTTGATTAATAAAGCAACGGGTACAACCTGGTGCTTCATTAATTAAAATTTTGCTGATAATAATTTTTATTACCTGGCAAAGGCATGCGTGGACATCACTGCCCATGCATGGATTATAACCAGTCCATGGTGGCTGTAATGTATTGTCAAAAAGTTTACTGTTCTTAGAAAGCTTTAACAATTATCAAATTAAAAGTACTATCTATCAAGTTTTTGTACGCACCGAGTTGATATTTTTGACAATTGATTATAATGTTTTATCTAGAGATGGGAGATTGTGGAGTTCACACTGCGGTTGCAGTTTCATTTTTTCTTTGCTAAATAATCTTGGTTGTAGTTGTTGGTTGTTTTGAGCAAACAGTAACCAGGAGCATATTTCAACTCAATACTTTGGCATAGCCACAGGAAAGCACTGACTAATATCAAATTACTGTAGATCACTAAACCCCCGATTGACAGTTCACATTATTACACCCAGATAGGAATCTAAAATATTGGATGCAATGTTCATCACATCAATAGGGGTTTTACGAAGGAATAATAAATTAAATATTGAATATTGACAAATTTGAATATTTTTCATTCACACATGAACTGACTTTGAAACCAATGTAGATCTGAAATGGTTTACCGATTAATAGATTAACTAATGATCAACATCTTGATTGATCAAAAAATCTAAATTTTATAGTAAATTTCCTTTCTTATTATACCTACCACAATTGTTTACTACAGGCTTGCACTACAGTGGAAGTCCCTAACTCAGATAAAATACTCTCTATTTTTGTCTTTCCCAAGCAAGTTGGGAAAGAAAAGTGGTGCAAAAGCACCAATAAAAATAAGCCAAAACTGGGTCGAGTGCAACTGGCGCAGACTCAGTATGGGACGCTCTCTCCCAAGTACAACTCCACGACTTCCGTTGCCAGTGCGCATATACCGTCACTAAAGACTCATTCTTTTTGAATCCGTAAACGTTGGAGTTATGTGATCAGCGGGGAGGAAAGATTCTTTACCCGTAAAGAAGACGGGAGGGCCTCCATGTAAACAATTGTGGTAGGTATAATAAGAAAGGAAATTTACTATAAAATTTAGATTTCTTATCAACCTACTCACAATTGTTTACTACAGGCTGAATAGACAAAAGGCTGGAGGGAATCGCATAACCAACCCCCACATAACCCTAGTGCACTGGAACCGTGAAGTAGAAGGAAGAGGTCCCGAGGCTTATCTACCATAATGTCGCAATCATTGGTAAAGGACAATGAAAAGAGACATATGAGCCTGTGTGACACACAGACAGAAAAAGGGCAGTAACAGCACAAGGCTGAAACTGACCTTCAAGAAGCCTAATGGCTATGGCAGACAACAGCCTGAGCAGAAGAAAGAGGACCCAGGGCAAAAAGGTCCTCCGACTGCTCCTGCAACTGGCGCAAATAAAAGGTGGAGAAAGTAGAAGCATTTCTCCAGTAGGCTGCCTGCATAACATCCGACAACTTGACGGAGTTAGAATAAGCCCAAGAGGTAGACAGTGCCCGCACCTCGTGGGCAGAAATACGATTGGTAATACAATCGCCAGCTGCTTAACGACAATAAGCCGTACGAATAGCAAGACAAATCCATCGAGAAATGGATTGAGGAGAGATCTTCTGTCGACCCGGAATGAGAGACAGAAAAAAACGTTTTCTGCCTTTCCGTATGAAGCGTGTCCGATCAAGATAAATGCGAATAGCACGGACCGGACAGAGCAAAGGGCGAGTACCCTCAACAGAGGGAAGAGCCCTGATACAGATAGGAGGAGGAGTAGTATCTGGTAACTGATTCTTAGCCAAAAAGGAGCAATCAGTGGTAAAAGTAACACTGTTGGGAGAGCTCCTAAAAAAGGCCAGGTCAACCGAGAGGGCGTGAAGCTCACTAACCCGTCTGGCCGAAGAAAATGCCATCAGAAAAGCCGTCTTATATGTGAGAAAATGCATATCCACCTGGGATAAAGGTTCGAACGGCGCCCCCCCCCCCCCCCCCCTCCAAGCAAAGCAGCACCCACGAAAGATTCCATCGTGGAGTAAGCTGCAAAGTCCGAGGCCTTTTCGAAGAAAAGTGCCGAACAAGCTTGGAGAGGTAAGGATTAGTGCCGATACGACGCTTCCCCACATAAGAAAAAGTCTCTGAAAGCATAGACCTGTAACCCTTGATGGTAACAGGCTGGAGACCCCGAGAATCAAACAGATATACCAGAAACTCCGCAATCTGTGAAATCGAAGGATTGGCATAATCAACAGAGTGATCAGCACACCATCGACAGAAGACCTTCCATTTAGCTGCATAAGCTAAACCAGTGGAGTGCCTCCTTGAAGAAGAAATGCACTCCACTGCTCGTCTCGAAAAACCTCTACGGAGGAGACAGGACCTGACAAAAGATATGCGTGAAGGCACAACGAAGTCGGGTCGACGTGAAACCTCCTCGGGCGACCTTGACAAAGAAGGTCGCGACGTAGCGGGAGACGTGCCGGAACCGCCGCCATCAGCGAGCGGAGCTGATTGATCCACACCCGCTGAGGCGACAGGGGAGCGATCAGAATGATTCGACAACTGCAGGTTTGAACTTTGGCGAGAACCTGAGGAAGAATCGGAACCGGCGGGGAGGCGTAGCCGACTAGACCGTTCCAATCGAGTGACATAGCGTCCACGGCAAAAGCCAGAGGATCTGGACACGGGGACACGAAAGTGTCCACCTGATGGTTCCAACGAGTCGCAAAGAGGTCGATGTGGGGACGTCCCCAGAGATCGCAAAGTGACTGGAACACTGCCCTGTGAAGCATCCACTCGGTGGAAATAACCCTGCCCTGTCGGGACAGGGAGTCGGCTAGGACGTTCAGACGACCGGGAATGTGACGAACAACCACTCCGGCGTGAACATCCTGAGCGAGCAGTAGAAGATCCCGAGCTAACTCGTACATCGGAAGCGAGTGCGTGCCGCCCTGGCTCCGAATGTAAGCAACCACTGTCGAATTGTCGGATAGTAGAAGGACCTGGCGATTCGACAGGTGAGGGATCCACTGCCTGAAACTCAGAAGAAGAGCAAGAAGCTCCTTCTGGTTGATGTGTAGAGCTGCTTGATCCTGGTCCCACATCCCGTGTAGGGAAAGACCGAGAGGATCCAACGTCGCACCCCATCCGAGATCGCTGGCATCTGCCGTCAGAACGCGATCGGACGTGGGTAAGTCCAGTGGAACACCCTGCGTAATCCACTGAACATCTGTCCAGGGAAGAAGGTGAGGATACAGAGAGTCCGGAAACGGAAGGACCTGATCCAGAGAATCTACATTTGGCCTCCAACGACTAAGCAGAAAGTGTTGGAGAGGTCTGACACGCAGCCGACCTAGAGGAATGAGATCCGTCACCGAACCGCAGAGACCGATCAGCCGGAGAAAACTCCGAGCGGTCGCGGACCTGGACTGGGACAGAGTCAGAGCAAAAGCTGAGAGAATCACAGCCTTGGCCTGGGGAACAGCCACCAAATTGAATTTGGTTTGGAAAGACATCTCCAGATGACAAAACGACTGAGAAGGGACCAGGTCTGACTTCTCCTCGTTGACTCTGAATCCTAGTGACGTGAGCAAGCTCAACAGAGTGGCGACATCCGATTCCAGTAAGGCAGCATTGGAATGCCTCTGGAGGATATCGTCCAGATATGCCAAAGTAGTCACCCTGGACTGTGTGCGATGGAACGCTATCACATGCGACATCAGTCTGGTGAATGCCCAAGGAGCCAGGTTGAGGCCGAAAGGCATGGCCTTGAACTGGTAAACTCGCCCCAGAAAAGCGAACCTGAGATACTTCCGTGACGCTTAATGCATCGGAACGTGGAAGTAAGCGTCTCGCAGGTCGATGCTGGCTGCGAAATCTCCCTGGTGAATTGATTGGCGGACCGACCTGAAAGTCTCCATGCTGAACTTGGGAGCAATGATAGACTGGTTCAGGATACTCAGATCGATAACCGGTCGGAGTCGGCTGTCTTTCTTAGGCACCAAGAACAGGCGGGAATAGAAACCCACTGACTGAACGTTCTTGACGACCTCGATTGCCCCCTTTGCCAGGAGATTGGCAATCTCCGTGGACAAAAGTTCCCGACGTAAAACGTCTGAAGGAACTGTGGTTGGAAGAGGCACCCTTGACAGAGTGGGGTGCCATCGGAAGGATATGCGCAGCCCGGACCGAACAACATCTAACACCCATGGATCGGATGTGATGGTGGTCCAATGGTCTGCAAACTCTGCTATCCTTCCTCCAACCTGGGACGAGTCGAGGTGAGGACCTTCATTTCGAGCACCGACGAGGCCCGCGAGAGGAGAAACCACCTCCTCTGCTAAATGAAGAATGATGAATCCTGAGACTTCCCCCGATTCTGCCGACCCCTACCTTTACCCCGTGAGTAAGAAGTAGAGGCGGCGGCAGAAGGACCAGCCTTTTGCTTCACAGAGGAAGCAGAAGGGTACTTGTTAGGCTTGGAACGGCCCTTGCCTCCCCGAGAAGGCTGATCAAGCTGACGAAACAGCAGCTGATTTTTGGAATGACGTAGGACGTCATTCCAGACCGTCGGCACGGAACCATGGAAAAGTTGCGGACCTGCCAAAGAAGCAGATCGAAGAGTAGCACGCTGCTCCTCGGGAAGGGATCATCCTGTGTCCAGCACAGAGTCCCTTCGAACTAATTCCAAATTAGCCGTGTTACAGGCATGCGTGTGAGTAAGGTGCATAAGCGCCTTGGACAGCACACGCAAAGGAGCCTGTACCTCGTCAAACTTATCTGGAGGCAGATAAGCAGCCAAAGCTGAGACGACGTGATCTGAGAGAGAAAGCATGCCAAGCATCTCTCTAGATAAGCCCAACGTGGACTCCAGAGTTGTCATTGGAATGACGGCAGACTTGGGCTTGGAAAGCCCGAGGGAAGTGGAGTCCTGATCCAGAATCGTCAAAGCCTGGCAGACTGACGGATTGGCGGAATCGTAGGAACGATAACGCACAGGAGGCAAAAAGGTGTCAACCCTGGTGAAGAACGAAGTCTTCAAAGCCTTGGAATTCAGCTTGGCATCCAATGCTGAAAAAGCTTCAACCACCTGTACCGACTGGCACGGTCGAAGGCGCCCAGAGGCAGGTTGCTCCATAGGCTGTTGGCGCGCGACCGATGATCGCGGCCAGGCTGACACTGTCGGCTGGTTAGCAGGTTTGAGCTCAGGCAGAAACCCAAACACAAAGTCAAGAGCCGCCCCCATGTCCGAAGACTGCTGGTCCTCGACCTCAAGCATGTCGGACTCCTCCCCAGAGTCGGAAGACACATAGCCCATCGTGGGCAAACCAGCCGACGCCTCCCATGGTGTCGGGACACCAGAGGAATCGGAAACCGGCCTGTTTCCAATCCCGGGAGGCGGCACCATAGGAGGCGCCTGGAAACCACCCATAGCCTCTCTGGAAGCAACAGGAAGGCTCTTAGAAAGAACCTGAGTGAGTAAGGAGAGGGCCTCCCAAAGCTCACTGCCTGTACCGACCGGTTCGACAGGGGAGCGAACCGGCAAAGTGGCTTCACCTCTGACCCTCTTAACCAGGAAGGGTCACGATCCTCCAAAACACCCGACGCAGGACGACGGGCGGCAGCCGAAACATCTGAAGGCAGACGTGTATAGGGGTACGATGCACCCCGAGGATCAATATTGCGAGAACTCATGAGAGTCACCGCGGACCTCTGCGGGGCAGAAGGTCCAGGCTGCACAAAAGGCGTTGGTCCCCCAAAACTGGTCGTATGACCAGAGTGAGTAGACGGAAACGCCACGGAGTTCATAGTGTTTCCACTACGAACATCCGAATCCAAAGATACAACTGTGGTGCTCGACGGCGAAGAGACCACAGCGATGGGCTCGGCCGGCAGCCCCTTCCGACTTCGCCGAGTTGAAGTCAGGGAAGGCTGAGGCCGATATCCCACGTCTACAGTATCGGACAGTCCTGCAGTCCCCTGCAGCGAAAAGCCGAGGCCGGCTGAAACAGACAACGAAGCAGACGGACCAGCAGCAGTAGTAGATACGTCGAGAGTCGTTGAGGCTGGTGAAAAAGTGGAGAGAGCACACCGGCTCGGCTCCGAAGGAGGAGTCACAACCCTAGTGACAGCCTCAGATGTCGACTGGAGGGGGACCGTAGTCCCGGAACCAGGCATCTCTACACCAGAACACTCAACGGCTCCCGCAGTATCCACCACAGGAAAAGACTGCACATCCCCCACGGAGGAGGAATAACTCTCACCAGACAAAGTCGGCTCGGGAGGCCCGAACGACCACGTTCTCCTTTCCCGCGGGAGCAGGAGGCACGGCCACGAGAACGAACGACACGGTTTACTGACGCCCAGAAGGTGGAAGACCACGTTCCACAGACACCACACGGCCGCTCGGCCGAACACCCATTACAGGAGGAACAGGACGAATGTACATCGTCCACATGCTTTGGCAGCAGACATTGCCTACAAGGAATTGTCCTGGGCATGATAGAGGTGAGAGGAGCAGAGAAGGTGAGATCAGAAAACAGAACACCCCCAAAGAAGAGAGAAAGGTGACAGAAACAAAGACCCCAGACGGTCGACCAGGAACCACACAACAGGAAGACTACTCTCAAAAGAAAGAAGAAACACTGTAGGAGTGGTACCCCGCTGACACCTAACTCTAACACAATTAGAAAATTTTGCAAAAAAAGCATTAACAATAATTGTGAAAAATCTAAGTCCGAACCGCGTGGCACGCGAAATTCGCGCACGACTCGAGAGAGAGCAAATAAATATACATTATGGACATATAATAGAAAAGAGAATATAAAACACTGTTCCTGAGAATACAAAGGATACACTGTGGTATAATGAATCAGGAATCATCAAACATCGAGCTGGTGGAACACTGATAAGCGTGCAAAAACATCTCGACACGAAGCGGATTTTAAAAAGAATGAGTCTTTAGAGACGGTATATGCGCACTGGCAATGAAAGTCGTGGAGTTGTACTTGGGAGAGAGCGTCCCATACTGGGTCTGCGCCGGTTGCACTCGACCCAGTTTTGGCTTATTTTTATTGGTGCTTTTGCACCACTTTTCTTTCCCAACTTGCTTGGGAAAGACAAAAATAGAGAGTATTTTATCCGAGTTAGGGACTTCCACTGTAGTGCAAGCCTGTAGTAAACAATTGTGAGTAGGTTGATAAGAAAGTGATTGATTGTTTAACTGTTATTTTTTAACTATTGTATTATATGGGTTAACAAAGGAACAAACTTGTTCCAAAACAGGCCAATATTGTCACACTGACTCACATAAATTATATGAGACAGAGTAAAACATGCAAGTTATGTGCAGACATACTTGTTCACTTGCATGATCATTATACTTTTTCAGTAGCTGGAAATGGATTTATTTATTGATTTATTGGTGTTTTGGTTCACATACTTCTGCACAATGGCTAATCGTGACCACAACATGGAGATAAAGTTAATTTTAGAGGACTTGCAAACCAAAAAGTGACTGGGGCCTATTTTACCAGTAAAACAGAACTTGCTTACCACAGTAAACAAGCACTGCCTCACTTCTGGGGGTTCCCACAGGAGAGCTGGAAATGGATTATGGTCATTCTTAACCCTTTACCCAATGCAGGTAGAAAATGATACTTACAAACTTGCTTTTTAAGAATAATATAGTGAAACTCCTCTAAAATATGCATTGCATGCATAAATGATCGTAAGCTGAGTTTGAATGTTTTTAGCTCACCTGACTGAAAGTCAGGAGGAGCTTAACTCTCTGCACTCGCATGTCAAAAATACCAAAGTTTTCAGCAGCACATTTTTCCCACAATGCGACTGAGGATTTAAAAAAATGATATCTTGTTTGACAGAGCTCACTGAGCTCTGTCAAACAAGATAAAATTTGTTAAATTGTTCATGATGCATGGGCAATACAGAGTCAATGACGAAAACTTTGGAATATTACCACAGTGCTAGGAGTTAAGTGATCACTTTTTGTCTGCTGTCCATCTGCCAACCATTTGTTGTTGGTCTGTTGTAAACTTTACATCGACTTCTCATAAACTACTGGGCCGAATTGAAAAATAATTTAGCACTCTAACAAAGAAAATCAGTATCCATGACAAGTGGACATGACAGAGACTGCAGGTTTATTTGAGAGCTATTATACATCAAAAACTAATCATGACTTGATTGGTCAGACCACTTTGCTGAAAGTTGTATTTTTTCACTTTATTTGCTTTATACTACATTATTTTTTTCCTGCTATTTTTTCTTTTTGTAAATGTGTGAAAAACAGTTTGGGAAAGTGTCCATTATAGAAATGTTGGTTAGGTAAAGTGTCCCTAATTCAAACTGTCAAGGGAAAAGTGTCCTTAACCCATCCAAATGCAGGACATATACATACTTATAATCTTCATTGGCAACTGTAAAAACAAAGGCTTCCATAGGATTCCAGGACAATGCATTTGACTTCATTTTCAGTATCACCTGAAATCAAACAGATAAGTTTTTCAAATACAATTTAATTTACTAGTCACACCCACATCCAGATATTTAAATTCCACCAAATTATCTGCAGTAAATGCTCTGTCCTAATAGTTCTAATTGTGTCAAAATTCTGCGGTGGGCTCAAAAACATTTTTGTCAATTTTGCAGAATTTCGCTAAAGTCTAGACAATGTGCCCAAAATTAAGCCAATCTAAAGGCCTGCAAAAAGGATGCAAAAATAGACCAACACAAATCAAGGAAAATTTAAATTTTATAGTAAATTTCCTTTCTTAGTATACCCACCACAATTGTTTACAACAGGCTTGCACCACAGTGGAAGTCTCTAACTCGGAAGTACACTCTCTATTTGCTCTTTCCCAAGCAATTTGGGAAGGAAAAGGTGATGCAAAAGCATCAAGAATAAAATAAGTCGAAAGTATAAAATTTATAGTAAATTTCCTTTCTTATTATACCTACCGAAATTGTTTACAACAGGCTTGCACTACAGTGGAAGAACCTAACTCAGATAAAATACTCTCTCTTATAATCTTTCCCAAGATTTGGGAAAGAAAAGTGGTGTAAAAACACCACGAAAAAATAAGCCAAAACTGGGCCGAGCACCATCGGCGCACACCCAGTATGGGACGCTCTTCCATAGTACAAATCCCTGACTTCCGTCACAGTGTGCAATGCATCAATTCGTCATTCTTTTGATTCCGAACAACACAGGAGTTATGTGATCAGCTAGGAGGAAGGATTCTTACCCGAATAAGAAGACGGGAGGGCCTCCATGTAAACAATTTCGGTAGATATAATAAGAAAGGAAATTTACTATAAAATTTATACTTCTTATCAACCTACCTCAATTGTTTACAACAGGCTGAATAGACAAAAGGCTGGAGGGAATCACATAACCAACCCACACATAACTCAATAGCACTGGGACCATGGGCAGAGGAAGAGATCCCTAGGCCTATCAAACCATAGCATCACAAACATTAGAAAAGCCAATGATAGATGAGGCGTATGGTGAAGTGCGACGCACTGACAGAAAGGGCAGTAACAGCACAAAGCTGGAACCGACCCTGAAAAAAGCTGAAAAGCTTGGATAGACAACATCCTGAGCCGAAGAAAGAGGGCCCCAAGGGTCTCCGTCGGCTCCTGCAACTGTCGCAGAGAAAAGGAGAATGTAGCATTTCTCCAGAAGGCTGCCAGTATAACATCAGTCATCCGACAACATGACAGAGTTATTAAAAGAGGAAGACAATGCACGCACCTCCTGGCAGAAAAAACAATTGGTAATACAATCACCAGTAGCTAGACGAGCGGAAGCTGCACGAATAGCAAGACAAGTCCATCAAGAAATGGATGCAGGAGAGATCTGGCATGTGGGAAAACGCATATTCATCCAGGATAAAGGCGTGAACGCCCCCCACCCCCAAGCAGAGCAGCGCCCAAGAAAGTGACCATCTGGGAGTAAACTGCAAAGTCCTAGGCCTTTTCAAGGAAAAGAGCTGAACAAGCTTGGAGAGGCAAGGATGAGTGTCGAAACAATGCGGTATCACATAGGAAAAAATGTCTCCGAAGCATGGACAAGTACACATAGCTGGAGACCCCCAGAAACAAACATATACCAGAAAACTCCGCAAGCAGTGTGATCGAAGGAGTGACAGAAGCAACAGAGTGATCACACACCATCGACAGAAGAACCTTCCACTTAGCCACAGAGGCTAAACCAGTGGAGTGAGTGCCTCCTTGAAGAAAAGCAACTCCACTGCGTGTCTCGAAAAACCACTACGGAGGAGACAGGACCCGATAAAAGACATGTGCGAAGGCACAATGAAGTCGGGTCAACTTGAAAACCTCCCGGGCGACTTTGGCAAAGAAAGTCGCGAGGTAGAGGGAGACATGCCGGAACCGCCGCTAACAGAGAGCGGAGCACAATGATCCACACCCACCGAAGCGACGGGTGTGATCGAAAGGATTCGACGACTGCAGGTTCATATTTGGGTGAGAACCTGAGGCAGAATCGGAACTGGTAGGAAGGTGTAGCCGACAAGACCATCCCAAAGGAGGGCCAGAGCGTCCACGGCGAAAGCCAGAGCATCTGGACACGGGGACACGAAAGTGTCCACCTGATGGTTCCAACTAGTCACAAGAGATCGATGGAACCCGCCATGTGGAGCATCCACCTGGTGGAAATGACCCTGCCCCGACGGGACAGGGAGTCGGCTAGGACGTTCAGGCGACCGGGAATGTGATGAACAGCCACCCCGGCACGGACATCCTGAGCGAGCAGTATAAGATCCCAAGCCAATCGTACATTGGAACAGAGTGCGTGCCGCCCTGGTTCCGAATGTAAGCAACCACCGTCGAATGGTCGGACAACAGAAGGACCTGGCGATTTGATAGGTGAGGGATCCACTGCCTGAAATGCAGAAGAAGAGCAAGAAGCTCCTTCTGGTTGATGTGTAGAGCTGCATGATCCTGGTCCACCATCCCGTGAATGGAAAGACCTAGAGGATCAACGTCGCACCCCATCCGAGATCGCTGGCATCTGCCGTCAGAACGCGATCGGACGTGGGGAAGTCCAACGGAACACCCTGCGAAAGCCACTGGACATCCGCCCAGAGGAGAAGGTGAGGATAAAGATAGTCTGGAAACTGAAGCACCAGATCCAGAAAATCTACATTCGGCCTCCAACGACTGAGCAGAAAGTGTTGGAGAGGTCTGACACGCAGCCGACCTAGAGGAATGAGATCCGTCACCAAACAGCAGAGACCGATTAGCCGGAGAAAACTCCGAGCCGTCGCGGATGTGGACTGGGACAGAGTCGGAGCAAAAGCTGAGAGAATCACAGCCTTGGCCTGGGGAACCGCCACCAAATTGAATTGTGTGCGGAAAGGATAAAACGACTGAGAAGGGACCAGGTCCGACTTCTCCTCGTTGACTCTGAAACGTAGCGACGTGAGCAAGCTCAACAGAGTGGCGACATCCGACTCCAGGAAGGCAGCATTGGAATGCCCCTGGAGGATATCGTCCAGATATGCCGAAGTAGTCACCCTGGACTGTATGCGATGGAAAGCTATCACATGCGACATCAGTCTGGTGAAAGACCAAGGAACCAGGTTGAGGCCGAAAGGCATGGCCTTGAACTGGTAAACTCGCCCCAGAAAAATGAACCTGAGATACTTCCGTAACGCACAATGAATCGGAACATGAAAGCAAGCGTCTTGCAGGTCGAAGCTGGAAGCAAGATCTCCCTGGTGAATTGAACGGAGGACCGACCTGAAAGTCTCCATGCTGAACTTGGGAGCAATGATAGACTGGTTCAGGAAACTCAGATCGAGAACCGGTGAGAGTCGGCCATCCTTCTTCGGCAACAAGAACAGGCGGGAATAGAAACCCACTGACCTAATGTTCTTGATGACCTCAATCGCCCCCTTTGTCAGGAGATTGTCTATCTCCGTGGACAAAAGTTCCAGACGTAAAATGTCTGAAGGAACTGTGGTTGGAAAAGGCACCCCAGACAGAGTGGAGTGCCGTCGGAAGGATATTCGCAGTCCGGACCAAACAACATCTAACATCCAAGGAACGGATGTGATGGTGGCCCACGGTCTGCAAACTCTGCTATCCTTCCTCCAACCTGGGACGAGTCGAGGTGAGGACCTTTATTGCGAACCCCGACGAGGCTCGCGAGAGGAGAAAACACCTCTACTGAATGAAGAATCCTGGGAGTTCCCTCAAGACTGCCAACGCTTACCCTTACCCCTTGAGTAAGAAGTAGAAGCGGTGGCAGAAGGATCAGCCCCTTTTGCTTCGCAGAGGAAGCAGAGGGTACTTGTTAGGCTTGGAACGGCCTGTGCCTACCCTAGAAGGCTGATCAAGCTGAAGAAACAGCAGCTGATCGTTGGAATGACGTAGGACGTCATCCGGACCGTCAACACAGAATCATGGAAAAGTTGCGGACCTGTCAAAAAAGCAGATCGAAGAGCAGCGTACTGCTCCTCAGGAAGGGATCGGCCTGTGTCCCGCACAGAGTCCCTTTGAACTAATTCCAGATTAGCTGTGTTACAGGCATGCGCGTGAGTAAGATGCATGAGCGCCTTGGACAGCACACGCAAAGGAGCCTATACCTCGTCAATCTTATCTGAAGGCAGATAAGCAGCAAAAGCTGAGACGACGTGATCGGAGAGAGAAAGCATACCAAGCATCTCTCTCGATAAGCCCAATGTGGACTCCAGAGTCGTCATCGGAATGACGGCAGACTTGGACTTGGAAAGCCCAAGGGAATTGGAGTCCTGATCCAAAACCGTCAAAGTCTGGTAGGCCGACGGATTGGCGGAATCGTAGGAACGATAACGCGCCGGAGGCAAAAAGGTGTCAACCCTGGTGAAGAACGAAGCCTTCATAGCCTTGGAACTTAGCTTGGAGTCCAAGGCTGAAAATGCTTCAACCAACTGTACCGAAGGGCACGGTCAAAGACGCCCAGAAGCAGGTTGCTCCATAGACTGTTGGCTGACACTGTCGACTGGTTAGATGGTTTGAGATCCGGAAGGAACCCAAACATGAAATCAAGAGCTGCCCCCAAGTCCGAAGACTGCTGGCTCTCGACATCAAGCATGTCTGACTCTTCCCCTGAGTCGGAAGACACATAGCCCATCGTGGGCAAACCAGCCGACGCCTCCCATGGTGTCGGAACACCAGGAGATCAGAAAGCGGCCTGTTTCTAATCCCGGGAGGCGGCGCCACAGGAGGCACCTGGAAACCACTCGTTGCCTCGCTGGAAGCAACAGGAAGGCTCGTTGACAGAACCTGAGTAAGGAGAGGGCCTCCCTAAGCTCACTGCCCGTACTGGCCGGTTCGACAGGGGAACGAACCGGCAAAGTGGCTTCACCGCTGACCCTCTGAACCAGCGAAGGGTCACGATCCTCCAAAAGACCCGACATGGGACGACGGGCGGCAGCCAAAAACGTCTGAAGCCAGACGTGTATAGGGGTGTGACACACCCGAGGATCAACATAGCAGGAAATCATGAGAGTCACCGCTGACCTCTGCAGGGCAGAAGGTCCAGGCTGCACAAAAGACGTTGGACCCCCAAAACTGGTCGTGTGGCCAGAATGAGGGACGGAAAAGCCACGGAGTTCATAGTGTGCCACTAAGAACAACCGAATCCAATGACAACTGTGCAGAGACCACAGGAGAGGGTCCGGCCGGCAGCCACTTCCAACTTCGCCGAGTTGAAGTCAGGGAAGGCTGAGGCCGATACCCCCACGTCTACACAACCAGACACCGCAGCAGCCCACTGCAGGTATAAAACTACTGTGCTCAATGGCTGAGAGGACACAGTATGGGGTTCAGTCGGCAGCCCCATTTGACTTCGCCGAGTGGAAGCCTGGGAAGGCTGAGGCCGAAACCCCACAACCACACTACAGACATCCCTGCAGACCCTGGCAGGGAGAAGCCGAGGCCGGCTAAAAACAGTGACCAATGACGTTGTAGACGGAACAGCAGTAGCAGCAGATACGATGGGAGCTGTTGGAACTGGCGGAAAAGCGGAGAGAGCCACCAAGCTCGGCCTCCAAAGGAGGAGTCACAACCCTAGTGACAGCCTCAGATGTCGACTGGAGAGGGCGCATAGTCCCGGAACCAGGCATCTCTACACCAGAAAACCAACAGCTACCGCAGTATCCACCCCAGTAAAACACTGCACATTCCCCACAGAAGGGGAATAACTCTCACCAGACATGGTCGAATCGGGAAGCCCCGAAACGAAAGCGGTCCCCACCCCCGCTGGTGCGGGAGGAGCTGCACATCCCCCACGGAGGAGGAGCAATTCTCATCAGACGTGGTCGAATCGGGCGACCCGAAACGAAAGCGTTCACCACCCCCCCGCGGGAGCGGGAGGAGCTGCACATCCCCCACGGAGAGGGTCAAACTCATACCAGACGTGGTCGAGTCGGGGGGCCCCGAAACGACAGTGCCCCCCCCCCCCCCCCCCCCCCCCCCCCCCCGCACGGGAGGAGCTGCACATCCCCCACGGAGGGGGTAAACTCACATCAGACGTGGTCGAGTCCGAAACGACTGCATTCCACACCACCCGCGTGTGCGGAAGAAACAGACACGAGAACGCACCAATGGCGAGGGCAAAAGGAATTGCCCTAAAGGAACCGAATTGGAAAGAACAGAGGTGAGAGCAGTAGAAGAAAAAGGTGAACTCAACAGAAACAGAAAGTAAAAGAACACCCTCAACTACGAGAGAAGGTGGCAGAACCCAAACGGCCGACACCGACTCCAATAAAATTTTTTATCAACCGAAAAAATTCATTGTCGAATCGCGATGACACGATGTCACAAAACATTCGTGAAAACGGAATAGTAATTAATAAACAATGAGAATGTGGTTGAAAATATAAACGAGAATATATAAAACACAGTCTTGTTATTATACGATCTTCAGATCCATAAATCCAGTCACAGGAAAACCATTATCCACGAGTTGAATTATCACTGTTTCATAATGCATATGGCGGAAACACATCCTGCTCATGCTTCGGATAGAAAAAGAATGGCGAATTGATGCATTGAGCACTGTGACGGAAGTCAGGGATTTGTACTATGGAAGAGCATCCCATACTGGGTGTGCGTCGATGGCGCTCGGCCCAGTTTTGGCTTATTTTTTCGTGGTGTTTTTACACCACTTTTCTTTCCCAAATCTTGGGAAAGATTAAAATAGAGAGTATTTTATCCGAGTTAGGTTCTTCCACTGTAGTGCAAGCCTGTTGTAAACAATTGAGGTAGGTTGATAAGAATGTGCCGAGTGTGACAAGCACACACCCAGCAGGGGACACACTTCTCTGTACTAAGGAGCATGTTGAGGGCCTCCTTAAGCCTACGGCCTGAATCTGCTGGTCTAACATGGGAAGGATCAGGCAAGGTAGCTCACATCTGACCCTCTTAACGAGCAAAGGGTCACGAACCTCAAGAACACCTGGCGCGGAATGACGGGTGGCAGCTGAAGCATCCAAAAGCAGATGCTGATAGGGGTATGAAATACCCTAAGGATCTGGAGTGTGGGAACTCGGGAGAGTCGCCACAGAACTCTGGGGGACAGATTATGGAGGCTGCACAGATTGCGCTGGTCGCACTAAACTGGCCAAAGGACCAGAATGCATGGATGGACCCCACCATGGACATCTGAATCCAAAGCAAAACCTGCCTGGTCTGACGGCTGGGAGACTGAAGCAGAGGAACCGACCGGCAACGCCGTCTGATTTTGCCAAGTTGAAGTCAGGGAAGGTTGAGGCCAAGAACCCATGTAGAAATCCCTGCAGACCTCTGTAGGGATAAGCAAGGCTGGCTGAAATGGAGGCCAAAGGAGAAGCAGCAGGAGTGGACACATCAGTAGAGCTGTTGACAAAGACGGAAAAGCAGAGAAAGCAACCAGGCTCAGTTCCAAAGAAGGAGTCACAACCCTAGTGACAGTCTCAGGTGTCAACTGATGGGGGGCACTTAGCAGTCCGGGAACCAGGCATCTCTTCGCCAGAAAGTCAGAAGCTACTGTGGTATCCACCAACAGAAAAGACTGCAAAACCACCACTGAGGGGGTAGAATGATTGCATTCTCCTTCCCACAGGTGTGAAGGAATGGCCACGTGCCCCAACTACACAACTGACTGAAGCCCAAAAGGTGGAAGACCAAGAACCACACAGCCCACAGGGTCTTTCAATGGAAACCCATTGCAAGTGGAGCATAAATCATGGGAATCTTCAACATGTTTAGGCAACAAGAGGCCTGCATCGCTAAGTGCTGCTAATGCCCCCAACCGCATAAAATTTTGTAAGTCGAAAGAGAGAAAAAGAGCCATAACTCTGGAAAAAATGTGTGGAAGAAACTCAAGCTACACTGGTATCAGTCCCCCATTCAAATTGGAATGGCAGTGGCTGAGATACAAGGGGAAATGTTGATATGGACGGATGAATGGACGGAGGTCTCCACTAGATACCCCTTCAACTTTTCAAGTCACAGGGCACAACAAACATTGCCCGCAAGGTATCGTCCTGGGCAATATAGATGGGAAGGTGAACCCAAAGAAAAAATAAAAAAAAATAAATCAGGACATCCCCAGCTACCAGAGTAAGGTGGCAGGAAACTAAGGCCTGACAGGAACAGAAAAGTACCCAAACAACCAAAAGAGGAAAAACTGGCAGAAATTCGACCCTCAACAGAGGGGAGAAAAGTTGCCACAACAGCCCCCAGCTTGACACCTAACTCATATAAAAGCAGAACCCAAAGGGTTAGCATTAAAGAAAAAGAGACCGAACAGCACGGTATGCGAAAATCCCATGCAAAATTGTTTTAGAGAAAAAATGTATATCACGAAAAATACAGTAAATAATCGAGAGAATATGCAACTAGAGGTACTGTGAGCAAGCTCACAAAGTGATACCCCCCGCACCTCAGTTGTTGTGCTTACAAGGATACAACCATGTGATGTAGCAATTGAAATGTATAAGTTAGATTATCTCCCCTTGGAAATGTCTGAACGGAATTATATTGCTTCATGCACATCTTCATATGGAGTTCTTCCATTGTGTAAAGTTTTATGAAAATTCTTCAAACGGTTTAGGAGGAGTTGCGCTTATAAAGGATTATGAAATAAGACAAGATTTGTGATAATTGGGAATACGTTAATTTCTGTTCCCTGTGTGCTGTGTTTTCAATAAAAATAATATGAGGTGTAGACTGTACTAAAGAATTGAGGGTGGGTTAATGTGGCCCTCATAGTTAATGTATATGCCCTCACAGTTAATGTATGTCAACGAAAGTTACCAAGTTACAGTGTAATTATTCCAAAATGAGTCATCCTTTCAAGTTACAAGGAAATCCCTTCATAAATATGGCCTGTAGACTGTGCTAAAGGTTTTTGGGCTTTGGGCATGTGCAGCAATCCTGGTTGACTGATCGCAACCAAAAGGAAACATCCTCATCTAGACATTATACTGAGTCATCTGACTAAGTTACAATGAAATCCCTTCATAAATATTACCTGTGGTATGTGCTAAAGTTTTTCGGGTTTTGGGCTCGGGCAGCCATCACAGTTGAATGGTCGTGACCAAAAGAGGATGCTCTCATCTGGACATTATCTGGAGTCATCCTACCAAGTTACAATGAAATCCCAAAATAAATATGACCTGTAGACTGTGCTAAAGGTTTTCGGACTTTAGACCCCTGTAGTCATCACAGTTGACCAGTCGCGCCCACAATTATTTATCTATTTATTTTATTGGTGTTAAAGGTCACATATTTCTGCACAATGGCTAATCATGACCACGACAGTTTTACGGGTGAAGGAAGCCGGAGTACCCGGAGAGAACCACCGAGCAATGACGAGCAGCAGTCAGCTCTCCAACATCGTAACTCTGAACGCTGCACCACAGCACAGGCAGGGTTAGATTGGTTAAGACATGCGCACCATCGACGTGCAGTACGCCTCAGTACACAGCGTCATCGTGCCCCCATGTAGGCAATCGGGGTGAAGTGTCTTGCCCAAGGACACAACGCGGTTGCCGCAGGTGGGATTCGAACCGAGGACCACTCGGCTTGCAGCCTGCACCTCTACCAACTGAGCCACCGCGCCCCTATTTACCATACCTTCAGTACATATTTGACCTGTTAATTGCATATAGGTTATACAGTAAACTCCAGTTAATTGCATAAAAATCTTGTGATGTGTTGAGAAATTACCCCAACAATCACTGAATTCCCCTTGTTCAAGGACCTATTTGGCCTCAGTTCATCCAATACAGGAATTTAATCTATTATATCATGTTTGACAGAGATTCACAAGCTCTGTCAAATGGGATATAATAAATTACATACTCAGTTTATCACAAGAATAAAGAAAAATGACCAAATTCCTGTTAACCCTTTACCTAACGAATCGCCCGTATCTGCCCGCGTAATTTGTAAATTGAGCAGTTGAAAAAAATTAATTTTTGAAAATATTTTAACAAAACCATATCATGTGACCCCTCATTGGAATGAGCTCATTGAGCTCGTTCCAGTGAGGGATCACAGGGTGTGGCTTTGTTGAAATGTTTTTGAAACAATATAAAAATAGTACTTAAATTGATAAATTTTGATATTCTCTATGTTGGGTAAAGGGTTAATCGAATACACCACTTTATTGAATATTTTCCCCTCGCAAAGTGACTATTCAATTAACATAGTTCCATTGTACTGGTGTGAGGACATGCACTTTCAGTATGTTTTTGATAAAAATGAACTGCCACATGACCTATGGTTCATTTTGAGTCATGTTTTTTAACATCTCTGAGAAACTCAGCTGGCATATGGCAGTGTTGTTTACCAATATTTTTATCTATTTTTTATTTTGTTCAAAGAACATAATTCAGCTTGGTATCAGACCACCCCCTATACAAACATTGACAGTACCCAAATGAAAAGAAAACCCGCTAAAATAATTATTACATGTGAGATACAGACTAATGATGAAAGAGAAATAACTACATGCTCCTTCTTCCAAGGAAATTTCCCTTCAATTTCGAAACTTAAAAAATTTATAGTAATTTATATATTTTTTATACTTACCAATGACCCAGACATAGCTGGTGCTAACTCTTAAAAGTTAAAAAATTTATAGTAATTTATATATTTTTTATACTTACCAATGACCCAGACTTAGCTGGTGCTAACTCCAACAAAACCAGGGCCAAACACAAATTTTGCCCCCCAATCCCCAAAATTTGCATCCAAAACAAAAAGAAATCATGTCCTAAAGGACCTCCATACTACGCCTCTACTGCGCATGCGCAGTGACGCAGTCGTCCCGAAATTGGCGCCAATTATCATTCTTACGGGCAGTGCCTGGTCAGCGCTATGTACTCAGCGGGGAGGCAAGAGTTCCCAACTCCAGGGAGGGCCATCCCCGTCTGGGTCATTGGTAAGTATAAAAAATATATAAATTACTATAAATTTTTTAACATTTTTATACTGTACCAATGACCCAGACTTAGCTGAATAGTAAACAGGCTGGAGGGCCTAGGACATAGAGGAAAATCCAATAAGCTCAACTATATAGTAAAGAGGTAACCCCTTAAGGAGAAAAGGAGTATTAGGCTTTACATGTATCTTTCTTATTTAATATTAAATTAGAAAGATACACTACCCTTAATAATTGAGCACAATAACATTCATGTTCTCTATTAACATCCAGTATAACCCTTATACTAATTATTTTTAAAGCAAGCCAATAAATAAAGTAGTCCAGAGAATTGAGACTCTTTATAATCATTTAAAAGTGTCCGAGTATTGTATATTAAAGCCCGTTTGACACTTGACATATACAAATGCTTCACACCGAGCTACACTTTAAAAATAAGACATGAATGAATTTAAACATTAATATTACACTTTAAAACCATCCCGGAAGCGACTCAGAAATACTGACTTGGAGGAGGCATTCCCTTGCTTTTCACTATAAAGCAGGTGACCTAAGGGAACACCCCCCCCCCCCCCCCCCTTCCCCTTGCCCTGGGTCAAATAGCCCAGAGCGAAGAGGGCAGCCGGACGGAGTCACTGCCGGAACAGAAAGCCTGCATAACTATAGTTGCAACTGTTTAGTGGACGACATTCTGAGCAACAGATAACGGACCTAAACAATGCAGGTCTCCAGAAATGGATTCAATATTTCTGAGATAAAAATTCGTAAATGTGGATGGCTGAGACCAATAAGCAGCCTTCATTAAATCTGTAATAGCAACACTATTAGCATAAGCCCAGGAAGTAGAAAGAGCTCTTACTTCATGAGCAGAAATCTTAAGCACAGACTGCTGAGAAGAAGATAAATCTTCATAAGCAGTACGGATAGTTAACTGAATCCATCTAGCAATAGAATGGACTGAAATGTCCTTTCTATTAGGCATCAAAGACAGAAAGAAACGTTTCCGTCCCTTTCTGATAAACTGAGATCTCTGTTTATAGATACGTAGTGCTCTAACAGGACAGAGTAAAGGCCTACGCCCGTCTGAAGACGGAAGAGCCTTAATAACAATAGGTTCCGGATATTTATTAGGAGCCTGATTCTTAGCTAAAAAACCCACATTAGTAGTGAAGGTGATAGTGTTCCTAACACTACGATAATGAGAATCATCCACCGATAGTGCATGAAGCTCACTGACTCTTCTGGCAGAAGAGAAAGCTAAGAGAAAAGCTGTCTTATAAGATAAGAATTTGAAATCTACTGTCCCAAGAGGTTCAAATGGCTTTTCCTTCAATTTAAGGAGAACCCAAGCTAAATTCCACTTAGGAATTAATCTAAGAGTTCTGGGTCTATTTATCGAAAAGTTTCTAACCAACTTCGATAAAGAGACATTAGATCCAATTTGTAAACTATCATGATGTGCATAGGTATCAGATAACATAGATCTATAACCCTTTATAGTAACAGGCTGCAGTTTGATTTCGTCAAACAAGTATACTAGAAAGTTTGCAATGTCTGGTATAGAGGGATCAAATATATCTACAGAATGATCCCTACACCAACGACGAAAAACCTTCCACTTAGCCGCATAGTTTAGCGAAGAGGAGGTCCTCCTACAGTTAGAAATTGCGTCCACTGCTCGTCCTGTAAAGTGCTTGCCATGCAAGAAGGACCGCACAACGGAAAAACGTGAAGGTTGAGACCTTGCGGGTTGTGATGGAGTTGGCGCGATTTCCCCTGCGAAAGAAGATCCTCTCGTGGAGGAAGCTTCCGCGGTAGGTCCCACAACAGACACCTGAGTAGATTTATCCACGGTCTCTGTGGCGACAGAGATGCTACCAACAGAATCTTGCATTGAGATTGTTTTATCTTTAGCAATACTTGTTGAATTAACGGCGCTGGAGGATACGCATATCCTATCATTTCGTCCCAAGGGATCGACAGAGCGTCTACTGCAAATGCTCTTGGATCCGGACACGGAGACACATACGTCTGCAACTGATTGTTGAGATGTGTTGCAAATAAGTCTATCATTGGCCTTTCCCATTGGTAGCAAATCTGATTGAATACTTGTTTGTTGAGAGTCCACTCCGACGGCAACAAGCGACCCTTTCGTGAAAGGGAGTCTGCTAGCACATTCAGACGACCCGGTATGTGACGGACCGAAAGAAGAACGTGATGTTCTAACGCAAACAGAAGGATTCTTTCCGTTAGATTGAACAACGGAACTGAATGAGTGCCTCCCTGATTCCGTATATACGCCACTACTGTCGTATTGTCGGATAGGATTTGGACATGAGCATCGTGAATAATGTCCATCCAGTGACGTAACGCAAGCCAAATTGACATCATTTCCTTGATGTTTATGTGCTTGCACAGGAATTGCGGATCCCAAAGACCCTGGCATCTCGAATCCGTTGGGATTAATGATGCACCCCAACCTGTTTGACTGGCATCCGTCATAACGGTAAAACTCGGATCCGGCAACTGCAGCGGAACTCCTTGAGTTAACCACTGAATGTTTGCCCAAGTCTGAATCTCTTGTTTCACTTGATCTGACAAGAGAACGTCTACCTCGAGTGAATGAATTTTCACACTCCAATTCTGAGTCAGGAAAATTTGAAGAGGACGTGTGCGTAGCCGCCCCATCGGAATGAGATCCGCGGCGGCTCCGCACAGACCTATCAGTCTCATAAATTCTCTCGCCGTGACTTTGTCTGCGTGCAGACAATAGCGAGCGTAACAACTGACTAATTTCGCTCTGGTTAACGGCAGACGAACGAGATTGTTGTGCGTCTCGAAGCTCATTCCCAGATGAGTGAATGACTTGGACGGCACCAGATCCGACTTCTCCTCGTTTACTATAAAACCGAGACGTCGGAGCAATAGAAGAAGATTCTGAACATCGTTCTGAAGCGTTAACTCATTGCCGTACCTCTGAAGAATGTCGTCCAGGTAGGCCGACGTTACCGCAGACGAATGAGCTCGGAAGTAGATCATTACCGAGTTCATTACCCGAGTGAAAGCCCAGGGTGCTAGATTCAATCCGAAGCACATCGCCCGGAATTGATACACCACTCCTAGGACTGCGAAGCGTAGATACTTTCGGAATGTTGGATGTACCATGACGTGAAAGTACGCATCTTTGAGATCTATGCTCGTTGCATAATCGTTCACCCGAATACTCGCTCTGACCGATCGAATCGTCTCCATATAAAACTTCGGAGCGACGATCAGCTTGTTTATCCAGCTCAAATCTATGACTGGACGGAACGAGCCGTCTGGTTTCGGAACCAGAAACAGATGGCTGTAGAATCCCAGAGATTCCTGGTTTTCTACGACCTCTACCGCGTTCTTCATTAAAAGAGACTGCACCTCTGATAACAGAGCGTCTCTTTTCTGTGGATTTGACGGAAGATGAGTCCACTTTGGACTTCGAGTTAATGGAGGCTTTCGTTTGAAGGATATCTTTAGACCTTCCGAAGTCACTCCTCTCACCCAAGGGTCGTCCGTAATCGACGCCCACTCTTGTGAAAAACTCGACAACCTTCCGCCAACCGGAACGCGATAGAGGTTTAAGCCATCACCTCCTGGACCTGCGAGGCCTGCGGTAGGAGAAACCACGTCTTCCACGACCCGCACCTCGCCTCGTCGACCTCGGGGCGTCCGACCGATTGTCCCGGCCTGAAGGACGTCCCGAACGAGAGTCGCTATCCTGACGGTCTCTCGAATAAGACCAAGAGGACGCACCGGAACCTCTACAGGAACCTCTCTTGGGCGCATTAGACCAAGAAGTGCCTGTCTTATTCGTGTCTGCTGTATCCGACTTTTTAGGAGCCGATCTGAACAACAGAGAATCATTAGCTTTCTTTTTAATTTTATCATAAATAGCGGAAAGCTTGCCGTCAAAGGGAAGTTCTCCTGAGACCGAAGTGACTCTAAGAGAGTTCTTCACCTTAGAATCCACTAGTGTGGATGTAGCTAGGGCTGCGTCACGTCTAACCAACTCCAGATTTGCCACTGAAAGGGCGGAGTTACACGTGGAATAAGCTACTGCCCTTGAAAGAAGTCTTAAAGAGGATTGTATATCCTGAAACTCTTCCCCTTGAAGGCGCAGTGATAACGCCTTAGTAAGGTGATCTGCGTAAGATAAGGCATCTAAATTGGCTCTGTTAGACGCAATAGCTGTTTCCAACACCGCGGTTGGAATAGAAGCTGACGACGGTAATGATAGCTCTAAGTCTTCCGCCTCGTCGTCCATACGCAGAGGAACTCTCGGTATACCCTGTCCTGCCGTATCGAATTTATTCCTTGCATTAATGAAAGGCAGGTTGAGAGTATTAGCGGACAAGAAACCTGCTTTCCCCATCCTGGAAGCAAGTTTAAATATAGCGTCGTTCAATAATTCAAATGTTCTTGCAACATTATTGGACTGCAACGGAAACTCGGGAGCGATGTCCCTGAACCGCTCAAAAAATTCAGAGTCCAATGACGCTATAATTCTCTTGTCCGGAAGCGCAGCAGTCTGGCCCGACGGAACAACTTGAGGGAGAAAGTGCCGGATGAAGTCCACGGCAGCTTTATGTTGTTCCGAAAGGGATAGCTCCAAGTCATCCGTATCCCTTTCACCATCCGGTCGGACCTCCCGATGTTCCCGGTCGTCCGCCCCCGATGCTTCGGCGGAGCGAACCGACCCAGCGCCGTCGGATAATTCTCGATCCGACACCGTTTCTGTCGGCTGCTGGGATGCTGCGATAAGCTGTGCTATCTGCACAAGAATGTCCGACGTCGAGACCTGCGGAGGCGCAGTCTTTCGCTGCTTCGCCGAGGGCAGCTCCGCATCAGATGGCTCCCGCATACTTTTCCTATGCGAACGTCCGGAGTCCATCGGTCTCGAATCCCTGGCTGCCGGATGGTGTGACCTGGTCGCCGATGAAGATCGGCGAAGCTGGTAAAATATCGGCGGTCACGCAGCCAAGGTGCGGTCGTGTGCGCTGACGAGAAGAGGAAGCCTTAACAGTCTCTGCGGACTGCTTATACAACGGAGCGTCCCGAGCGACGGACGTATGCTCCGCTAAAGACACATTTTGTACCACAACATCTGGTCCCAGATGTTGTTGTACGAGAGAGGGACCTCTCTCGCTCGCGGCCCGGCTGGACATGGACGAGCTAGGAACCGGACTAAAAGGCTTCCTCCGTTCTCGCTTACTATCCGCCGTCACTCGGTGTGCATCTATTATGTTTATAGTGCTCACATCACCCAAAATTTCCTCTTGGACCGCATCGGACGAACCCGGCTGCCGAACCATTCGGTGAATGGACGCTACACCGGGCGAGCTAGCGGACGACATTTGTCTAATCTCCATGAGCACTTTTGCCGCTAGCTCTGAATTCATTTGTGACGACGGACGCACACTTGAAGAAGATAACATGGAAACATCACCCTGTTCTGGTTCCTCTGAAATAGAAACTGAGAGAGTAGAGTGACCTTGTGGAGAAAGAGCCGGCATCGCTCTTTCTCCAGAAACAACATATCGTGACACACGTTTCCAATGTTTCTCATCCCAATGTTCACATATAGGACAGGGATTAATGCGAGAACACTGACTACAATTAATACAATGATCATGAAAGTCAGAGGAAGATTTCTTCCTATTACAATTTGAACAATGTCCCTTCATTGTGAAAGAACAACAATAAGTCCTAGTTACTCGCAAAAACCCCTGACACAAAGATACATAATAACATGATCCATTAATAAATGAAAAAACAATTGCAAAACAAAATAATTTTGAAAAAATATTTTTTCAAAGAAGCCCAAGTTGCTGAAAAGTAACGTTGAGCCCCGATGGATCCGATGGCAAAGTGTGGTCAAAAATTTTAAATTTATATAAAATAATTAATGAGACACTTTCGGATAATATAAATGTATCTTATAATGAGATAAACTACCACAAAGACAAACAGCCCCCCTCAAAAAAGGCTGTTGCCAATGAAAACAAACAGTGTAAACACACTAGAAAACATGACTCCAGGCACTGAAAAAACTGGCCCGGAATCAGTCATCAATTACACTCTATCTGATGCAAAACAGAGACTCCCAGGGGAGAATCTGTAGAACATCAGATGGAAGATGCAGAACACAAACGTTATACACCCATGGGAGAAAACGTAACTATGGGGAAAATAACAGAAAACATTCTGTAACCAAGCAACTCTCCCAGGAAATTTTAGAAATGAAATTTCTCAAAAATATGCCAAAAGCATGGGAGAATTGCCAGGGGGGACTTTAGAAGGCTAGGGGAGAGGAAACACTGAATAAGCAGTGCAACAATTAGCAAGAATGACAACAAGAGGCCCATGCCTCGAAAATAGGCAACTTAACATAATTTCATCAAAAAATTTTAAGTACAGCCCTGATTATTTTTTGCCACTTCTTTTTCCTCTCCTCCTTCTATCCTCCTTAGAATCACATTTTCTCCAAAAATTACGTGTCTGGCATCCTTTAAACTGAGATTTACAAGCACAAAGATCAGTGAGATGTTGACTGATGAAGGGCCAAACAGAGAATGATAATTGGTGCCAATTTCGGGACGACTGCGTCACTGCGCATGCGCAGTAGAGGCGTAGTATGGAGGTCCTTTAGGACATGATTTCTTTTTGTTTTGGATGCAAATTTTGGGGATTGGGGGGCAAAATTTGTGTTTGGCCCTGGTTTTGTTGGAGTTAGCACCAGCTAAGTCTGGGTCATTGGTACAGTATAAAAATATATAGGGCCAAACACAAATTTTGCCCCCCAATCCCCAAAATTTGCATCTAAAACCAAAGAAAACATGTCCTGAATGGCCCTCCATACTTCACCTCTACTGCACATGCGCAGTGTCAAGGACGTCCCGAAATTGGCGCCATTAATCATTCTTACTAACAGTGCCTGGTAAGCGCTATGTCCTCAGCGGGGAGGTATGAGTTCCCAACTCCTGGGAGGGCCATCCCCGTCTGGGTCATTGGTAAGTATAAAAAATATATAAATTACTATAAATTTTTAAAGATTTTTATACTGTACCAATGACCCAGACATAGCTGAATAGTAAAAAGGCTGGAGGGCCCAGGACATAGAGGAAAATCTAATAAGCTCAACTATATAAAATAGAGTCATCTCCTGTAGGAGAAAAGGAGAAATAGGCTTCACGTGTATCTTTCTTATTTATGACAAATTAGAAAGACACAATACCTTTTATAATTGAGCAAGGTAACATCCATGTTCTCTATTAATATCCAGTATAATTCGTATACTAATTATATTTAAAATAAGCCAATAAATAAAGTTAGTCCAAAGAATTGAGACTCTTTATACTCTTTAAAAGTGTCCGAGGATAGTATAATAACATCCGTTTGACACATGACATATACAAATGCTATACTTTAAAACTATGACATGAATGAATTTAAAAACATAACTTTCACTTAAGAAACCATCCCAGTAACAGCTCAGAAATACTAACTCCGGAGGAGGTATCCCCTTGTTTTCATAATAAAAACAGGTGACCCAAGGGAACACCCTCCCTCCCCCCCCCCCCTTTTTCTTGCCCTGGGTCAAATAGCCCAGAGCGAAGAGGGCAGCAGGACGGAGTCACTGCCGGAACATAAAGCCTACACAGCTATAGTTGCAATTGTTAAGTGATCGACTTTCTGAGCAGCTGATAATGGACCTAAACAATGCAGGTCTCCAGAAATGGATACAATATTTCTGAGATAAAAATTTGTGAATGTGGATGGTTTAGACCAATATGCAGCCTATTTAATCTATAATAGCAAAACTATACGTCAGCCCAAGATGTAGAAGAGTTCTTACTTCATGAGCTGAAATCTTAAGCACAGACTGCTGAGTTAAGGATAGATTATCCTAAGCAGTACCGATAGTTAACTGAATGCATTAAGTAATAGAATGGACCGTAATGACCTTTCTATTAGGCATCAGAGCCAGAAGAAGCTTTACGTCCTACTGATAAACTGAGATCTGTTAATAAATACATAAAGGTCTATCCGGACAGAGTAAAGGCCTATGCCCGCTCGAAGACGGAAGGACCTTAAAAACAATAGGTTCCGGATATCATTAGGAGCCTGATTCTTAACCAAAAATACAACATTAGTAGTAAAGGTAATAGAGTTCCCGATACTACGAAAGTGAGAATCGTCCACCGATAGTGCATGAAGCTCACTGACTCTTCAGCAGAAGAGAAGGCTTAGAGAATCGCTGCCTTAAAAGACCAGAATTTGAAACTGCTGTCTCAAGGATTCAAATGGCTGCTTTAGTTAATAAGAACCCAAGCTAAATTCCAAATAGGAATTAATCTAACGATTCTAGGTCTCTTATCGAAAAGTTTCAAACTAACTTAGATAAAGAGACATTAGGCTCCATTGTAAACTATCATGGTGTGCATAGGTATCAGATAACCTATAACCTATAAAAGTAACTGGCTGCAGTTTGATCTCGTCAAACAAGTATACTAGAAAGTTTGCAATGTCTGGTATGGAGGAATCAAAAATATCAACATAAAGATCCCTACACCAACGACGGAAGACCCTCCACTTTAGCCGCATAGTATAGCAAAGAGGAGGTCCTTCTACAGTTAGGAATCGCGTCCACTGCTGGTCCTACACACTGCTTGCTATGCAAGAAGGACCGCACAACGGATTACGTTAAGGTTGAGACCTTGCGGGTTGTGATCGAGTTGACACGATTTCCCCAGCGAAAAAAGATCCTCTCGTGGAGGAAGTTTCCGCGGTAAGTCCCACAGTAGACATCTAAGTAAATTTATCCACCGTCTCTGTGGGACAGAGATGCTACCAACAGAATTATATTGTGAATGAATAATTGTAGCAATACTTGCTGAATCAACAGCGATGGAGGATACGCATATCCTATCATAGCATCCTACTAGATCGATAGAGCGTTAACTACATATGCTCAGGGATCCGGACACGGTGACACATACGTCTACAATTGATTGGAGAGTTGTGTCGCAAATAAATTATCACTGGGCGCTCCCATTGATAGCAAATCTGATTGAATACTTGTTTTTTGATAGTCCATTCCGACGGCAACAAACGACGCTTACATGAAAGGGAGTCTACTAATACGATCCGACGACCGAGAATATGACGAACCGAAACAGAACTTGGTGTTCTATAACAAACAGAAGGATTCTTTCCGTTAAAATTAATAACGGAACCGAATGAGTGCCTCCCTGGTTCTGGATAAACGCAACTACTGTCGAATTATCGGACAGGATTGAACATGCGTTTCTGAATAAAATTCATCCAATGACGTAGTGCAAGCCAACATAATATTCTTCCTTGGAAGTAAGGAGCTTGCCTAAAAACTGCGGAAGCCAAAGACCCTGGCACTTCGAAACCGTTGGCATCAAAATTGTGTCCCAACCTGTTTGACTGACATCCGTCATAATCGAAAAACTCGGATCCGGCAGCTACAGTGGAACTCTCTGAGTCAACCACCGAATGTTTGCCCACGTCTGAATATCTTGTTACATTTGATAAACAAGAGAACGTGTATATCGAGCAATTCAAGATTGCTGAAAGGTTGCTGTCGAAGAGAAGCTTCTCGAGACCGAAGCGACTCTGAGAGAGTTCTTCACCTTACTATCCATGCGTGTGGATGTAGCTAGGGCTGCGTCACGTCTAACCAACTCCAGGTTGCCACTGAAGGGCAGAGTTAAACGTGGAAAAACTAATGCCCCTGAAAGAAATCTCATTCAGGATCATATCCTGGAATTCTTTCTGTTGAAGACGTAATGATAAACATCTCAGTAAGGTGGTATACGTATGATAAAGCATCTAAGTTAAGTCTATTATACATCATTGTCGTTTCCGACATCGTGGTTGGAATTGACATAGACGGCGAAAAAGATAATTAGCAGTCTTCAGTCTCGCCGTCTTAGACGCAAAGGAACTCTCGGTAAGCCCAGTTCTGCCAATAAACAATTATTTCCTAGAATTCACGAAAGGCAGAATAGAGCATTGCGGACAAGAAACTATACTAGCATGTTGATAGCAAGCTTATATATATATAGCGTCGTTCAATAATTCAAATGTTCTAAAGACATTATTGGACTGCGTCGGCAACTCAGGGACAATGTCCCTGAACCGATCCAAAACTCTGTGTCCAATGACGCTATAGTCTCTTATCCAGCATCGCAGCAATGTAGTCCGACGGAACAACCTCTGGAAGATAATGCCGGAAGAAATGTATGGCAGCTTCTGTTGTTCCGAAAGGGAAAGCTCGAAATCATCCCTTTCGCCATCCTGTCGGACCCTATAAAATATTTGGTCGTCCGTACCTGATGCAACAGCGGAGCGTACCGACCCAGCACTGTTGGATTATTTCTGATCCGACCGAGAATCTGTCGTTTGCTGGGATGCTACGAAAAGCTGTGCTATTTTGGATAGCACGTCCGTCACTGAGGCCTGTGGAGAAGCGGTCTTACGATGCATTGCCGCTGGAAGCTCCGTGTTTGTTACCCCGTACATACTTCTATTATGCGAGCGACCGGAGTGTGCAGGTCTCGTGTCCCTTGGCTACCGGATGGCGTGACCTGTTCGCCATGGAATCACTGAATGCCGAAGCTGGCCGGATATTCAAGGTCACGTAGCCAATGTGCGGTCGTGTGCGTTGCTGTGAGGATGAGGAAGCATTATCGACAGTCACTCGGACTGTCTATATAATGGAGCATCCTGAGTGGCGGACATACGCTCCGAAGGTGAAATGTCTGTACCACAACATCCGGTCCCATATGTTGTTGCACGAGAGAGGGATCTCTCTCGCTCGCCGCCCGGACGGACCGGACGAGCTAGGAACCGGACTAACAGGCTTCCTCCGATCTCTCCTCTAATCCGTCGTCACTGGGTGTGAACTAAAGTCTATTATAGTGCTCGCATCACCCATATCTCCATCCTAGGCTGCAACGGACAAACCCGACTGCCGAACCATTCGATGAATGGACGCTACACCGGGTGAGCTAGCGAATGTCAACTCCGTCGATCCTACTAGGGACCTCTTAGGGGATTGACGTAATCCATGAGCACTAATTGCCGCTAGCTCTTCATTAACTATGACGACAGAGGCACACTTTGAAAGACATCTCAGTAATTTTGCGAACAAGAAACCAGATATGCTTGTACATAGCAAGCATATAAAAAAAAATATATATAGCGTCGTTCAATAAATCGAACGTATCTGAGACATTATTGGACTGTGTCGGAACTGAGGGACGATGTCCCTGAACCGAACCAAAAATTTCTAAGTCCACCGACGCTATCAGTTTCTTATCTGGTATCGCAGCATACTGGTCCGACGAAGAACCTCTAGAAGATGAAGTCGGATGACATATACCACAGCTTATGTTGTTCCGAAAGGGAAAGCTCGAAAACATCCGAATCCCTTTCGGTATCCTGTTGGACCGTATGAAATTTTCGGACGTCCGCACCTGATGCTTCCGCAGAGCGTCCCGACCCAGCGTCGTCGGATATTATATTATGCGACAGAGATTCTGTCGTTGCTGGGATGCTGCGATAAGTTGTGCTATTTGGGATAGCACGTCCGTCACCGAGGCCTGTGCAGAAGTGGTCTTACGATGCTTTGCCGCTGGAAGCTCCATATACGTTGACTCCCGCATACTTTCTTATGCGAATGTCCGGAGTCTGCAGGCCTCGTGTCCCTGGCTATCGGATGGCGTGACCTGGTCGCCGAGGATTCTCTGATTGGTGAAGTTGACTGGATATCGGAGGTCACGTAGCCAAGGTGCGGTCGTGTGCGCTGCCATGAGAATGAGGAAGCCTTATTGACAGTCTCTCCGGACTGTCTATGTAACGGAGCGTCCCGAGCGGCAGACGTATGCTCCGAATGCGAGACATTTTGTACCACAACATCTGGGGCCAGATGTTGATGTACGAGAGAGGGGCCTCTCTCGCTCGCAGCCCGGATGGGCCTGGACGAGCTATGAACCGGACTAAAAGGCTTCCTCCGTTCTCCCCTCTAATCTGCTGTCACTGGGTGTGCACATGGATATTTATAGTGCTCGCATCACCCAAAACTCCTTTCTAGACCGCAACGGACGAACCCGGCTGCCGAACCATTCGATGAATGGACGCTACACCGGGCGAGCTAGCGGACGTCAAAGGCCATCGAACCTACTAGGGTCCTCTTAGGCAATTGACGTATTACCTGAGCACTTTTCCGCTAGCTCTACATTAATTGTGATGACGGAGGCACACTTTTTGGAAGACATCACGGATACATCACCCTGATCATGATCGTCTGAAATAGAGATTGATAAAGTAGAGTGACCCTGCGGGGAAAGGACCAGAATGGCCAATTCCCCACTAACATACCGTGACACACACTTCCGATGTTGTCATCGTAATCAACACATACAGAACAGGAGTTAGTGCGAGTACACTGACTACATTATACAATGATTATGAAAGTCAGAGGAAGATTTCCTCTTATTACAATTGAACAATATCCTTTCAATGTGAAAAGAAAACAAAGTCCTAGTACTCGCACGAACCCCTGACAATCAAAATACATAATAACAAGATCCATTAACATAGAAAAAATAATTGATTCAAAAACTTTTTGAAAAAATATTTTTTCAAAACAGCCCAAGTTTCTGAAAAGTAACGTTGAGCCCCAATGGATCCAAAGTCTAAGTGAGGACAAAAATTCTAAAAATATTTTAAACAATTTATGCAACACTTACGAACAATAATAATGTGTGTAGTTATGATTAAATAAACATCAAGATATTATTTTCAAGAAATCCCCCCTCACACAGAGGGCTGTTGGAAATGTAAACAATAAGTGTAAAAACACTAAATCAAGACTCCAGGCACCCTGGCCCGAAATCAGTTACCAATAATACACTATCTGATGCAAAACAGAGACTTCCAGGGAAGAAACTGCAGAACATCAGATGGTAGATGCAGAACACTACGCCTAACCACCCATAGGTGAAGACGTAAACATGGGGAAAAGAACAGAATACATTCTGTTATCCAGCTAAAACTTCCAAGAAATTTTAGTAATAATATTACAAAAAATATGCCAAAAGCATGGGAGAATAGCAAGAGGGGACTTAAAGGAAAGGGAGAGAGGAAAACACTGAATAAGCAGTGTAATCTTGATAACAAGAATGACCACAACAGGCAGTTGCCTCGAAAATAGGTAACTTAACATAATTTCATCAAAAAAATTTTTTTAAGTTACAGCCCTGATATTTTCTGTCACTCATTTTTCCTCTCCTCCTTCTATATCCTCCTTAGAATCACCATTTCACTAATATTTATGTGTCTGGCATCATTTAAACTGAGATTTACAAGCACAAAGATCAGTCAGATGTTAACTGATGAAGGGCCAAACAAAGAATGATTAATGGCGCCAATTTCAGGACGTCCTTGACACTGCGCATGCGCAGTAGAGGTGAAGTATGGAGGGCCATTCAGGACATGTTTTCTTTGGTTTTAGATGCAAATTTTGGGGATTGGGGGGCAAAATTTGTGTTTGGCCCTATATTTTTAAGAGTTAGCACCAGCTATGTCTGGGTCATTGGTACAGTATAAAAATATGCGCATGCTGTGTTGTAGCATGTATATATAAATGCTATATATATTTTTTTGTTGTACAGCGCATGCTGTGTTTGTGTTGAAAATAAGCAGTCCGACATTTGCAGAATGAGGTCCCCAGAGGGTGAATTTGATGATGCTATCCCATAGTGGTACAATGTATCCTCTGGGTACCTATTTCTGTTTAGTTTTGAGTCCCTGATATAGGTTGAGGTTCACAGAGGGTAAATTTAGTGATGCTACCCTGCTGTGCAGGGTAGCATCACTAAATTTACCCTCTGGGGACCTCATTTAGCAGATGACAGTCTGCTTATTTTCTGGCTGTGTTGTACATCCATTTGCAGGAGCGATTACTGATTATATCTGTTGAATATACTGAAAGAGATAATGCTGAAAAAGTGACAAACAAAAACAGGCATTATTTATAGAATTTTAATTCATTTATTATAAATTTGTTAGTTCAAACCCATATAGCACCTCACATTCACTGCATATTATTTCTCAGATGCACATGGAGGGAAAAGTTGGAAAGTAAACACACTGTAATTGATGTTGTTTTTTTTTTATTGAGTTCAAATTTAATAAACAATTATAATACCGTACTGACTCGTGTCGAAGCCCAGGGGGTGCTTGCAGTGGGGGGTGGGCTTCGGGACGAGTAATAGTGCTTGCAAGTCGCGTTGGGATGCGTCAGAAATTGGCGATGTAAGACAAATAAGTATCCACTGGGTATGTTACGTTTCTTTGGAAACTGCCTACCAATTTTATAGAATTTGCTTTAAAAATTCTCATAATTATCTTGTACATACGTTTCATTTCAGATTTTGGGTTTTAATCCTCAATTTAATGAATAAAACAAACAGAAAACCATGCAGTGTTGTTTTCATTTTTTTTTGTACAGGTTACTCTCGAAGCCAGAAATGGACGTATGTCAATCAACACTGCAAATCACCCCCTTGAAAACAGACAAACGTTAAAAAATTTATAGTAATTTATATATTTTTTATACTTACCAATGACCCAGACTTAGCTGGTGCTAACTCCACAAAAACCAGGGCCAAACACAAATTTTGCCCCCCAATCCCCAAAATTTGCATCCAAAACAAAAAGAAATCATGTCCTAAAGGACCTCCATAGTACGACTCTACTGCGCAAGCGCAGTGACGCAGTCGTCCCGAAATTGGCGCCAAATATCATTCTTACTGGCAGTGCCTGGTCAGCGCTATGTACTCAGCGGGGAGGCAAGAGTTCCCAACTCAGGGAGGGCCATCCCCGTCTGGGTCATTGGTAAGTATAAAAAATATATAAATTACTATAAATTTTTTAACATTTTTATACTGTACCAATGACCCAGACTTAGCTGAATAGTAAACAGGCTGGAGGGCCTAGGACATAGAGGAAAATCCAATAAGCTCAATTATAAAATAAAGAGATAACCCCTTAAGGAGAAAAGGAGTATTAGGCTTTACATGTATCTTTCTTATTTAACATTTAAATTAGAAAGATACACTACCCTTAATAATTGAGCACAATAACATTCATGTTCTCTATTAATATCCAGTATAACCTTTATACTAATTATTATTAAAACAAGCCAATAAATAAAGTAGTCCAGAGAATTGAGACTCTTTATAATCATTTAAAAGTGTCCGAGTATTGTATATTAAAGCCCGTTTGACACTTGACATATACAAATGCTTCACACCGAGCTACACTTTAAAAATAAGACATGAATGAAATTAAACATTAATATTACACTTTAAAACCATCCCGGAAGCGACTCAGAAATACTGTCTTGGAGGAGGCATTCCCTTGCTTTTCACTATAAAGCAGGTGACCTAAGGGAACACCCGCCCCCCCCCTTCCCCTTGCCCTGGGTCAAATAGCCCAGAGCGAAGAGGGCAGCCGGACGGAGTCACTGCCGGAACAGAAAGCCTGCATAACTATAGTTGCAACTGTTTAGTGGACGACATTCTGAGCAACAGATAACGGACCTAAACAATGCAGGTCTCCAGAAATGGACTCAATATTTCTGAGATAAAAATTAGTAAATGTGGATGGCTGAGACCAATAAGCAGCCTTCATTAAATCTGTAATAGCAACACTATTAGCATAAGCCCAGGAAGTAGAAAGAGCTCTTACTTCATGAGCAGAAATCTTAAGCACAGACTGCTGAGAAGAAGATAAATCTTCATACGCAGTACGGATAGTTAACTGAATCCATCTAGCAATAGAATGGACTGAAATGTCCTTTCTATTAGGCATCAAAGACAGAAAGAAACGTTTCCGTCCCTTTCTGATGAACTGAGATCTCTGTTTATAGATACGTAGTGCTCTAACAGGACAGAGTAAAGGCCTACGCCCGTCTGAAGACGGAAGAGCCTTAATAACAATAGGTTCCGGATATTTATTAGGAGCCTGATTCTTAGCTAAAAAACCGACGTTAGTAGTGAAGGTGATAGTGTTCCCAACACTACGATAATGAGAATCATCCACCGATAGTGCATGAAGCTCACTGACTCTTCTGGCAGAAGAGAAAGCTAAGAGAAAAGCTGTCTTATAAGATAAGAATTTGAAATCTACTGTCCCAAGAGGTTCAAATGGCTTTTCCTTCAATTTAAGGAGAACCCAAGCTAAATTCCACTTAGGAATTAATCTAAGAGTTCTGGGTCTATTTATCGAAAAGTTTCTAACCAATTTCGATAAAGAGACATTAGATCCAATTTGTAAACTATCATGATGTGCATAGGTATCAGATAACATAGATCTATAACCCTTTATAGTAACCGGTTGCAGTTTGATTTCGTCAAACAAGTATACTAGAAAGTTAGCAATGTCTGGTATAGAGGGATCAAATATATCAACAGAATGATCCCTACACCAACGACGGAAAACCTTCCACTTAGCCGCATAGTTTAGCGAAGAGGAGGTCCTCCTACAGTTAGAAATCGCGTCCACTGCTCGTCCTGTAAAGTGCTTGCCATGCAAGAAGGACCGCACAACGGAAAAACGTGAAGGTTGAGACCTTGCGGGTTGTGATGCAGTTGGCGCGATTTCCCCTGCCAAAGAAGATCCTCTCGTGGAGGGAGCTTCCGCGGTAGGTCCCACAACAGACACCTGAGTAGATTTATCCACGGTCTCTGTGGCGACAGAGATGCTACCAACAGAATCTTGCATTGAGATTGTTTTATCTTTAGCAATACTTGTTGAATTAACGGCGCTGGAGGATACGCATATCCTATCATTCCGTCCCAAGGGATCGATAGAGCGTCTACAGCAAATGCTCTTGGATCCGGACACGGGGACACATACGTCTGCAACTGATTGTTGAGATGTGTCGCAAATAAGTCTATCATTGGCCGTTCCCATTGGTAGCAAATCTGATTGAATACTTGTTTGTTGAGAGTCCACTCCGACGGCAACAAGCGACCCTTTCGAGAAAGGGAGTCTGCTAGCACATTCAGACGACCCGGTATGTGACGGACCGAAAGAAGAACGTGATGTTCCAACGCAAACAGAAGGATTCTTTCCGTTAGATTGAACAACGGAACTGAATGAGTGCCTCCCTGATTCCGTATATACGCCACTACTGTCGTATTGTCGGATAGGATTTGGACATGAGCATCGTGAATAATGTCCATCCAGTGACGTAACGCAAGCCAAATTGACATCATTTCCTTGATGTTTATGTGCTTGCACAGGAATTGCGGATCCCAAAGACCCTGGCATCTCGAATCCGTTGGGATTAATGATGCACCCCAACCTGTTTGACTGGCATCCGTCATAATGGTAAAACTCGGATCCGGCAACTGCAGCGGAACTCCTTGAGTTAACCACTGAATGTTTGCCCAAGTCTGAATCTCTTGTTTCACTTGATCTGACAAGAGAACGTCTACATCGAGCGAATGAATTTTCACACTCCAATTCTGAGTCAAGAAAATTTGAAGAGGCCGTGTGCGTAGCCGTCCCATCGGAATGAGATCCGCAGCGGCTCCGCACAGACCTATCAGTCTCATAAATTCTCTCGCTGTGACTTTGTCTGTATTTAGACAATAGCGAGCGTAACAACTGACTAATTTCGCTCTGGTTAACGGCAGACGAACGAGATTGTTGTGCGTCTCGAAGCTCATTCCCAGATGAGTGAATGACTTGGACGGCACCAGATCCGACTTCTCCTCGTTTACTATGAAACCGAGACGTCGGAGCAATAGAAGAAGATTCTGAACATCGTTCTGAAGCGTTAACTCGTTGCCGTACCTCTGAAGAATGTCGTCCAGGTAGGCCGACGTTACCGCAGACGAATGAGCTCGGAAGTAAATCATTACCGAGTTCATTACTCGAGTGAAAGCCCAGGGTGCTAGATTCAATCCGAAGCACATGGCCCGGAACTGATACACCACTCCTAGGACTGCGAAGCGTAGATACTTTCGGAATGTCGGATGTACCATGACGTGAAAGTACGCATCTTTGAGATCTATGCTCGTTGCATAATCGTTCACCCGAATACTCGCTCTGACCGATCGAATCGTCTCCATATAAAACTTCGGAGCGATGATCAGCTTGTTTATCCAGCTCAAATCTATGACTGGACGGAACGAGCCGTCTGGTTTCGGAACCAGAAACAGATGGCTGTAGAATCCCAGCGATTCCTGGTTTTCTACGACCTCTACCGCGTTCTTCATTAAAAGAGACTGCACCTCTGATAGCAGAGCGTCTCTTTTCTGAGGGTTTGACGGAAGATGAGTCCACTTTGGACTTCGAGTTAATGGAGGCTTTCGTTTGAAGGATATCTTTAGACCTTCCGAAGTCACTCCTCTCACCCAAGGGTCGTCCGTAATCGACGCCCACTCTTGAGAAAAACTCGACAACCTTCCGCCAACCGGAACGCGATAGAGGTTTGAGCCATCACCTCCTGGATCTGCGAGGCCTGCGGTAGGAGAAACCACGTCTTCCACGACCCGCACCTCGCCTCGTCGACCTCGGGGCGTCCGACCGATTGTCCCGGCCTGAAGGACGTCCCGAACGAGAGTCGCTATCCTGACGGTCTCTCGAATAAGAGCTAGAGGACGCACCGGAACCTCTATAGGAACCTCTCTTGGGCGGATAAGACCCAGAAGTGCCCGCCTTATTCGTGTCTGCTGAATCCGACCTTTTAGGAGCGGATCTAAACAACAGAGAATCACTAGCTTTCTTTTTAATATTATCATAAATAGCGGAAAGCTTGCCGTCAAAGAGAAGATCTCCTGAGACCGAAGCGACTCTAAGAGAGTTCTTCACCTTAGAATCCACTAGTGTGGATGTAGACAGGGCTGCGTCACGTCTAACCAACTCCAGATTAGCCACTGAAAGGGCGGAGTTACACGTGGAATAAGCTACTGCCCTTGAAAGAAGTCTTAAGGAGGATTGTATATCCTGAAACTCTTCCCCTTGAAGACGCAGTGATAACGCCTTCGTAAGGTGATCTGCGTAAGATAAGGCATCTAAATTGGCTCTGTTAGACGCAATAGCTGTTTCCAACACTGCGGTTGGAATAGAAGCTGACGACGGTAATGATAGCTCTAAGTCTTCCGCCTCGTCGTCCATACGCAGAGGAACTCTCGGTATACCCTGACCTGCCGTGTCGAATTTATTCCTTGCATTAATGAAAGGCAGGTTGAGAGTATTTGCGGACAAGAAGCCTGCTTTCCCTGTCCTGGAAGCAAGTTTAAAAATAGCGTCGTTCAATAATTCAAATGTTCTTGCAACATTATTGGACTGCGACGGAAACTCGGGAGCGATGTCCCTGAACCGCTCGAAAAAATCAGAGTCCAATGACGCTATAATTCTCCTGTCCGGAAGCGCAGCAGTCTGGCCCGACGGAACAACTTGAGGAAGAAAGTGCCGGATGAAGTCTACGGCAGCTTTGTGTTGTTCCGAAAGGGATAGCTCCAATTCATCCGTATCCCTTTCACCATCCGGTCGGACCTCCCGATGTTCCCGGTCGTCCGCCCCCGATGCTTCGGCGGAGCGTACCGACCCAGCGTCGTCGGATAATTCTCGATCCGACACCGTTTCTGTCGGCTGCTGGGATGCTGCGATAAGCTGTGCTATCTGCACTAGAATGTCCGACGTCGAGACCTGCGGAGGAGCGGTCTTTCGCTGCTTTGCCGAGGGCAGCTCCGCATCGGATGGCTCCCGCATACTTTTCCTATGCGAACGTCCGGAGTCCATCGGTCTCGAGTCCCTGGCTGCCGGATGGTGTGACCTGGTCGCCGAATAATCCTTCCTCGGCGAAGCTGGCAAGATATCGGAGGTCACGCAGCCAAGGTGCGGTCGTGTGCGCCGGCGAGAAGAGGAAGCCTTAACAGTCTCTGCGGACTGCTTATACAACGGAGCGTCCCGAGCGACGGACGTATGCTCCGCTAAAGACACATTTTGTACAACAACATCTGGTCCCAGATGTTGTTGTACGAGAGAGGGGCCTCTCTCGCTCGCGGCCCGGCTGGACCTGGACGAGCTAGGAACCGGACTAAAAGGCTTCCTCCGTTCTCGTTCACTATCCGCCGTCACTGGGTGTGCATCTATTATTTTTATAGTGCTCGCATCACCCAAAATTTCCTCTTGGACCGCATCGGACGAACCCGGCTGCCGAACCATTCGGTGAATGGACGCTACACCGGGCGAGCTAGCGGACGACATTTGTCTAATCTCCATGAGCACTTTTGCCGCTAGCTCTGTATTTAATTGTGACGACGGACGCACACTTGAAGAGGATAACATGGAAACATCACCCTGTTCTGGTTCCTCTGAAATAGAAACTGAGAGAGTAGAGTGACCTTGTGGAGAAAGAGCCGGCATCGCTCTTTCTCCAGAAACAACATATCGTGACACACGTTTCCAATGTTTCTCATCCCAATGTTCACATACAGGACAGGGATTAATGCGAGAACACTGACTACAATTTATGCAATAATCATGAAAGTCAGAGGAAGATTTCTTCCTATTACAATTTGAACAAGTTCCTTTCATTGTGAAGGAACAACAATAAGTCCTAGTTACTCGCAAAAACCCCTGACACAAAGATACATAATAACATGATCCATTAATAAATGAAAAAACAATTGCAAAACAAAATAATTTTGAAAAAATATTTTTTCAGAGAAGCCCAAGTTGCTGAAAAGTAACGTTGAGCCCCGATGGATCCGATGGCAAAGTGTGGTCAAAAATTTTAAAATTATATAAAATAATTAATGAGACACTTTCGGATAATATAAATGTATCTTATAATGAGATAAAGTACCTCAAAGACAAACAGCCCCCCTCAAAAAAGGCTGTTGCCAATGAAAACAAACAGTGTAAACACAGAAGAAAACATGACTCCAGGCACTGAAAAAACTGGCCCGGAATCAGTCCTCAATTACACTCTATCTGATGCAAAACAGAGACTCCCAGGGGAGAATCTGCAGAACATCAGATGGAAGATGCAGAACACAAACGTTATACACCCATGGGTGAAAACGTAACTATGGGGAAAATAACAGAAAACATTCTGTAACCAAGCAACTCTCCCAGGGAAATTTTAGAAATGAAACTTCTCAAAAATATGCCAAAAGCATGGGAGAATTGCAAGGGGGGACTTTAGAAGGTTAGGGGAGAGGAAACACTGAATAAGCAGTGCAACAATTAGCAAGAATGACAACAAGAGGCGTTTGCCTCGAAAATAGGCAACTTAACATAATTTTAACAAAAAATTTTAAGTACAGCCCTGATTATTTTTTGCCACTTCTTTTTTCCTCTCCTCCTTCTATCCTCCTTAGAATCACATTTTCTCCAAGAATTACGTGTCTGGCATCCTTTAAACTGAGATTTACAAGCACAAAGATCAGTGAGATGTTGACTGATGAAGGGCCAAACAGAGAATGATATTTGGCGCCAATTTCGGGACGACTGCGTCACTGCGCATGCGCAGTAGAGTCGTACTATGGAGGTCCTTTAGGACATGATTTCTTTTTGTTTTGGATGCAAATTTTGGGGATTGGGGGGCAAAATTTGTGTTTGGCCCTGGTTTTTGTGGAGTTAGCACCAGCTAAGTCTGGGTCATTGGTACAGTATAAAAATATAGACTGTTTAAAAATAGGTGTTTTTTTTAAATATACACATTTATTACGAATAAAACAAAATATAGCTTCACACAAAATCAATAAAAAAAATCCTAATATGAAGACCAGATAAAATTTACACAGCGGAATATGAATAACAAAATAGTCGCCTCCCTTGGCAACATTCGAAAAATTGATTTTACACTGAAAGTCATAACTTCACATGTTGCAGAGCATGATGCTCAAATACCAGAGTTGTAATTATTTTTTATTTTTAATTACGACTTTCTCATTAATTTCTGAACACCCGTTTTTCACAATGAGTTGTGCATGCTCGAAAGTGGCAGTGTTCTTTCACAATGAGTTGTGCTCTGCTCGAAAGTGGCAGTGTTCAATCAGTATCTTTCTGATGATATTCAACCACTGTGAAAACTGTGAAAACTATATGTTGTGGGCGTGTTTCAGACAACTATTGACAGCAGCCTGCACACTCATTTGAATAAAGTGACAGCTTCCAAAAACGAGTTCGACAGAAAAAATAAACAAGTCACTTTTGCTTGGAATAATTTTTTAATAAAGACTTATTACACTGAACACAGACATAATGTATTACACAAAAGACGAATTTAACAACACAAAAATCTCAACTCCAAAAAATATACATAATACAGTATTACAGTTCTATTTGGTAAGAACAGTGTTGCAACAAGTCACCTGTTTTTCCATTTGATGCCTGTAAATTTGATGTCTTGTCTCAAACAACTTTCATCCAATTTGAAACTTGGGGGGGGGGGGGGGGGGGGGGGGGGGGGGGGGGGGCTTTGACTCGAGTAGGGCACCATGGTTCACAAATCTGAAAAAAGCGGGGGGGGGGGGGGGGGGGGGGGGGTGGTGGACATATATCATATAACAATAATGGTAAAAGAAAAAAATCTGACCATCAGCAACGACTTAAATTTAACTCTTCTAAAATTTAATAACAAAAATAATTTGATACAAAAATGATACAAAAACTTTTCCACTATTTAGTTTACAGGATAATAAAAACAGAAATACTTAAAAAAAAATTTCAGTGGTCTCCAATAAATTCCAATAAAGCACTTGGCAAAATCCAATAAGTAATAGTGCCACAGGTAGTTTTAAAATAATCCAGTAGGATCCTCACTTTTCTCAAAAGTGAATTCTCTTTCACAAGAAGAATAAATTCCGTTCAAAATTCTCTTTTGGAAACCCTTTTCCAATACAAAATGAAGCACAGATCTCAAACACATTCCAACAAATATATAATAAATTCTTAGCTGCTTCTATGATAATGTACTTCCTGCAATAATAATCTCCTATGTTCAATTAATGCTGAATGTAAACAAATCACTTCCCAATGCTCTGTACATGAATAGAAAACCTGAATTCTGTTGACAGGTATTATTTATATAGTCTTCAGATAGAAAGTTCTGGAATAAGAAATTTCTCCAATGTTCTATTTTCCATTAATTATGATTGACTGAATAAAGACACATCATTAAGCTTTGAGATGATTCTGTCTAATTTCAAGTAAACAAGTGTGACCCAATGAAACAATCAGTGAGCTACAGTAAACTGAAAATAGATTTGGGGTAACAGTATTGTAAACATGTTGTACATTCAAAGGTCACTCAGTGCAATAAGTGATCACAAAAGCCAGAGTCTGCTTATTCTAATTAAAATATAATTTTATAAAATATAAATTGTTTATAAGTATTAACTAAGGACATATCAAGTATTATATTATAATAGGGGGGGCATAACACGCTTTCATCAAGAGTATTTAAATTAAAATCATACAGTAATTAAATAGCCTGGTAACAGTTGTAGCGGGCCATACTTGGTTACAGTATCGCTTCTCTGAGTTGTGTGAATATCCATGTGATGTTCATTTTATCCAAATTTGGGTGTTTAACAGTAGCTAAAATATACTTAACTTTTGAAGAGCCTCAAATCCCTCCCCCCAATTTTGGTTGCATGTTTTTAAAGTAAAAAAATATGGCAGACATGGTGTAATTAACAAATACACAGTTTTGACAACATTCCACCACTCTGACCCTCACATATGGAACCTGCCCCCCTTCCTGAGCCTGAACCCTCATGACACTCTGGACTAACGACCATGTTTGGTGGTCTCAATGGACTGTGTAGAGGTTAGGGAACAATCACACCAACACACACACCTATAATGATCAGCCGACCCAACAAAGTTCTCAGGTATATACCTAGGCACTTAGGTATGCTGGCATACAGCTTGTCAGTACCTTTCTTTTTATATAGGTTACAAGTTTATATGACAGAAAATAGTCATAGAATAAGGATAATGATTCAACATAACAAAAATATATAACTGAATTCGTAAAACTGAGTAAATTACATAAAAGATTGGCTATGTAAAGATTCAGGTATGTGGTTTTAGACCAGCACATTGAGGTGTGTGTGGCGGTGATAACATCACGGCACCATCCAGAGGTGCCCCTAATAATTTATCACAATATTCTGCACTAGAATGAATCTGTTTAGTCACATGTAAATATGAGTCAAGTGGTTGGGATTGTTTGCTTATTTACAGATATTCAAAGTCACTTTCAGCAGCTATGGCTTTATAAAGTAAAGTTTAGCTATTTATAGATAACTTTCACTCAAGGCATTGCTTATTTGATACCTATTATATGAGCAAAGAAGAACTCATTTATCATAATAATCAAGCTATGCAAGCAAGCAGACTGTCATCTGCAGAATGAGGTCCCCCAGAGGGTGAATTTGGTGATGCTACCCCGCATCACTAAATTTACCCTCTGTGAACCTCAATCTGAATCAAGGTCTCGGGCCTAAACAGTAAGAGGTACCCAGAGGGTAAATTGGCACACTGTATGGGTTAGCATCAGCAAATTCACCCTCTGGGGACCTCATTCTGCAAATAACAGACTGCTTATTTTCAGGTGTGAAGCTATGGTTCAAAGTCTTAAAACCCTTCATCAGAAAAATGTAATCTTCAAAACTACTTCAAAACTGCAACTCAAGCTTACCTTTCTGAGAGGAGCCGACCCTCGCATATCATACAAAACAATACTTCTGTCTGATGCACATGCTGCTAAGAGGTGAGTCTGAAACAAATTGAATTCTCAGTGAAGCAATTCTCAAGTACATTCTCAACTAAATGAAGCAACAAATTAAATTGTTAAGTAAAGTCTTGAATAAATGAAGCAAAAAAAAAAAAAAAGAAACTCTGGCAAATCATAAACTCACAGTAACTAAAACATATTTTCTTCCAAACTCCATGAATGCATAATCATTCAAAATTAGTGTAAATTTAGAGATGAACAGATAAAGGATTAATGTAATTTTGGTGGTCAAGATATGTTCATAAAATAGTTTGTTGCAATTTATTTCTTGCAGGCACCATCTGACGAATTGTTATGAAACAAACTTATACAGAAAAACTATTGTCCCTGAAATATGAAGCACATGCAAAATATGAAAATTTGATTATTAAAGAATATGCGCAGTTGGTTTGAGGCCTGCAGTTTGAGGTGAGCAATCACTCTCTATGGCCCACATGATTTGAAAATAAGGAGAGAAGTAAATGCCCATATAAAAAATCTTTGATAAACAAGAGTCTAAAATTAAAGAGTCTACAATCTATGTTAGCACAATAAATTTAATGGAAGCACATCAAGTCTCTTTTCACCCACAAGGGTCTAGGGAATTTTCTAGACTTTATACTACACCACAGCCTATGCGCCTGGTTACTTGAGGCCCAAAATATAAAATCTGTATTTAGAGAACCCTAGGAAAAAAACTAGGTTTGGTAGGTAGGGATTTTTTGGATTTTGTTAATTTTTCTTTTCTTGATAAATTATTCTTCAAGTTTGGACAAGAGAAAATTTTGGCGATATACATTACATAGATATATTTCTTGGCATACATTGACTGAAAAAATACAGAGAGATATTTAAGTTGGCTTGTGGTTCATTTCTTAATAATAAAATTTTTTTCATTTTGAATTTGAATTTTCTTTGCATAGATTTACTAACTGTACACACTTTATACAAATGTTCTGATTTTATGTTGATCAAAAATTTTAGTGTTGGTAGGCTTTTTTAAGAATGCTAGGGCTACCCAAAACATGTAATTTTTTTACCCAACATTGATTTCTAGCCAAGTCACGGCTGCCTGTAGAGACAGGCAAGATTTGGCTAGAAAACCACTATCAATGTATTTTGACTATTCTGTGTTTTTAAGTACCTGTTCTGAGGCCAGCATTAGATATAGGAATTAAAGGTCAACAGCTCCTCATGATTGCTTCCCAACATACTGAAATGACTGGTGAAGTATGGAGCAAATCACAAGCCTATAACTTATTCCAGAAGGGAATTAGTCAAACTCACTTGATTTTCAAAATTACAGGACTGGTAGGTTCCACTCAATGCTTGAAGGCCAGTTTCTGACTTTCATAAGCTTTATTTTTTTTAAAACAGGAGCCCCAACATGTCATTATGTCACTTCTTTTGAAGACAATAATCCGAACTGTATCTAGAAATCACTGCTAAGCCACAAGAGTTGTTAGAGAATTTGTGGTAAAATGTCTAGGCACTGAAGGACAAGATACTGGCTAATTATAATAGAACCAGTGGAAATACCTAACATAGTATAGGAGTTGGACATGAATCACTGCCAAGGTGGGGAAAAAATACTTGTTTCTAATCCTGAACTTGAGTGATGTCACGCATGCAGCCCAACTATCCCAGCAATGACAATGCTTAGACACAAAATAGTCAGAGCCATTACGTGAGTTTAAAAAAAAGTTCCGCATGAAGTGACTGTAAAGAGTTAAAAATGCATATTGGAGAAAAAAAAAATTAAAAAAAATGCCTAATTGGCGGGGGGGGGGGGGGGGGGGGGGGATTGGCTGCGCAGGGCAATACCTTCAACAATTTTCATTGGATGATTGTGATCATCACACTTGACCTAGAGGCATGTACTTAACAGAATTGAAATCTGTTAACTTTTGTTTAAGTTATGTTTAAGTTATGACATAAAGAAAGTTCTGACAGATGGACTGACGAATGGACGGATGGACTGACAGACGGATTGACAGACAGACGGATGGAGCGAGGTCTGTGCTATATCCCTCTCTTGTGGGAGGGGATAATGAAAGTGTCAATGAGACTGTAGCTTAACTTGTGTATGTGTTGTGTTTGATGAAAAGGATAATGTTCAATGTTTATGAAAGGATTATGAAATAAGGCAAGAATTGTGATAATTGGGAATATGTTCATTTCTGTTCCCTGTATGCTATGTTTTTAATAAAAGTTAAAAAATTTATAGTAATTTATATATTTTTTATACTTACCAATGACCCAGACATAGCTGGTGCTAACTCTTAAAATATAGGGCCAAACACAAATTTTGCCCCCCAAACCCCAAAATTTGCATCTAAAACCAAAGAAAACATGTCCTGAATGGCCCTCCACACTTCACCTCTACTGCGCATGCGCAGTGTCAAGGACGTTCCGAAATTGGCGCCATTAATCATTCTTATAACCAGTGCCTGGTAAGCGCTATGTACTCAGCGGGGAGGTATGAGTTCCCAACTCCTGGGAGGGCCATCCCCGTCTGGGTCATTGGTAAGTATAAAAAATATATAAATTACTATAAATTTTTTAACATTTTTATACTGTACCAATGACCCAGACATAGCTGAATAGTAAAAAGGCTGGAGGGCCAAGGACATAGAGCAAGTTGGAATACGCTCAATTATATAAAATAGAGTCATCCCCTCTAGGGAAAAAGAAGTATTAGGCCTTACATGTATCTTTCTTATTTATGATAAATTAGAAAGATACAACACCTTCCAAAATTGAGCATCATACATCCATGTACTCTATTAATATCTAGTATAATCCTTATACTAATAATTTTTAAAGTAAGCCAATAAATAAAGTAAGTCTAGAGAATAGAGACTCTTTATACTCCTTAAAAGTGTCTAAGGATTGTATAATAATATACGTTGACACGTGCTATATTCAAAAGCTATACTTTAAAAACTAAGACCTGAATGAATTTTTAAAACATAAACTTCTCACTAAACAACCATCCCAATAACAGCTCAGAATTACTAACTCCGGAGGAGGTATCCCCTTGTTTTCATAGTAAAACAGGTGACCCAAGGGAACACCCTCCCCCCCTTTTTCTTGCCCTGGGTCAAATAGCCCAGAGCGAAGAGGGCAGCAGAACGGAGTCACTGCCGAAACAGACAGCCTACCTAGCTATAGTAGCAACTGTTAAGTGAATGACATTCTGAGCAGTAGATAATAGACCTAACAATAGAGGCCTCCAGAAATGGACTCGATATTTCTGAGATAAAAAATTCATGAATGTGGATGGCTGAGCGCAATGAGCAGCCTTCAAAAATCTATAATAGCGACACTATTAATGTAAGCCCAAGATGTAGAAGAACTCTTACTTCATGAGCCGAAATCTCAAGCACAACTGCTGAGTCAATGATATACCATAAGCAGTATCGATAGTTAATTGAATCCATTAGCAATAGAATGGAGCGTAACGTCCTTCTATTAGGCATCAAAGACAGACTAAGCTTACGCCCGTAGTAATAAACAGATATCTGTTTATAAATACATAAACTCTAACCGGACAGAGTAAAGGCCTATGCCCGTACAAAGACGGAATGACCTTAATAACAATAGGTTCCGAATATTTATTAGGAGCCTGACTCTTATGCAAAAATCCAACCTAAATAGTAAAGGAAGTAGTGATTCCGAAACTATGAAAGTGAAAATCATCCACCGATGGTGCATGAAACTCACTGACTCTTCAGTAAAAGAGACGCCAACAGAATTACCGTCTAAAAGGTCAGAATTTGAAAACTACTGTTTCCAGAGGCTCAAATGATTACTTAGCTACATAAGAACCGAAGTTAAATTCCGTGTAGAAATTTAATCTAATGATTCTAAGTCTATTTATCGAAAAGTTACTAACTGACTTAGATAAAGAGACATAAGACTCAATTGTAAACTATCATAGAGTGCATAGGTATGAGGTAACATAAACCTATAACCTTAATAGTAACAGGCTGCAGTAGATCTTGTCAAACAAGTATACTAAAAAGTTGCAATGACTAGTATGGAGGGATCAACAATATCAACATAGTGATCCCTACACCAACGACGGAAGAGCCTCCACTTTAGCCGCATAGTATAGCAAAGAAGAGGTTCTCCTATAGTAAGAAATCGCGTCCAAAGCTCGTCCAGTACAATGCTTACAATGCAATAAGGACCACACAACGGAATACGTGAAGGTTGAGACCTTGCGGGTTGTGATAAAGATGACACGATTTTACCCAGCGAAAAAAGATCCTCTCATGGAGGAAGATTTCGCGTTAAGTCCCACAGTAGACCTCAGAGTAAATTTACCTACGGTCTCTGTGAAGACAGAGATGCTATCAACAGAAATGTATTGTGGTTGTTTATCTTAGCAATACTTGCTGAAACAACAGCGCAGGAGGATACGCATATCCTAATATTCCGTCCTATTAGATCAATAGAGCGTTAACAACATTAGCTCAGAGATCCGGACAAGCAAACACATACGTCTGCAATTGATTAGCAAGTTGTGTCGTAAATAAATTATCATTGGGCGCTCCCATTGATAGCAAATCTGATTGAATACTTGTTTGTTGAGAATCCATTCTGATGGCAACAAGCGACCCATAAGTGAAAGGGAGTCCGGTAATACAATCAGACGACCCGGAATATGACGGACCGAAGCAGAACTTGGTGTACTATAACAAACAGAAGGATTCTTTCCATTAAATTGAATAACGGAAACGAATGAGTGCCTCCCTGGTTCCGGAGATACGCCACTACTGTCGTATTAACGGACAGGATTGGACATGCGTTTCTGAATAATGTTCATCCAATGACATAAAGCAAGCCTAAAAAAAAAACATTATTCCGTGGAAGATAAGTGCTTGCTTAGAGACTGCGGAACCCAAAGACCCTGGCACTTTGAATCCGTTGGGATCAATATTATATCCTAACCTGTTTGACTGGCAACCATCATAATTATAAAACTCGGATCCGGCAACTGCAGTGGCACTCTCTGAGTCAACCACCGAATGTTTGCCCCAGTCTGAATCTCTTGCTACACTAGATAGACAAGAGAACATGTAAATCGAGCAATTCATGGATTGCTGAAAAGTTGCCGTCGAAGAGAAGCTTCTCCGAGAACAAGCGACTCTGAGAGAGTTCTTCACCTTACTATCCACGCGCATGGATGTAGCTAGGGCTGCGTCACATCTAACCAACTCCAAGTAGCCACTGAAGGGCGGAGTTATACGTGAACAAACTACTGCTCTCAAAAGAAATCACATTGAGGATCATATCCCGGAATTCTTTCTCTTGAAGACGTAATGATAAAACCTCAGTAAGGTGGATTACGTATGATAAAGCGTCTAAGTTAAGTCTATTAGACATCATTGTCGTTTCCAACATTGTGGTTGGAAAAGACATAGACGTCGAAAACGATTATTTCCAGTCTTTAACCACGCCGTCTAGACGCATATGAACTCTCGGTATGCCCTGTTCTGCCAAAATAAATTATTCCTATAAATGATAAAAGGCAGAAATGAGCATTGCGGACAAGAAACTAAACTATCATGCTTGGTAGCAGGCTTATATATATATAGCGTCGATAAATAATACACATGTTCTAATGACATTATTGGACTGTGTCGGTAAGTCAGGGACAATGTCCCTGAACCGATCCAAAATTCCGTGTCCAATGACGCTATAAGCCTCTTATCCAACATCGCAGCAATGTAGTCCGAAATAACAACCACTGGAAGATAATGCCGGAAGAAATGTATGGCAGCTTCCGATGTTACGAAAGAGAAAACTCGAAATCTTTCGAATCCCTTTCGCCATCCTGTCGGACCCTATAAAGCGTTCGGTCATCCGAACCTGATGCAACCGCGGACTGCACCGACCCAGCGCCGTCGGATAATTCCTGATTCGATTGAGAAACTGTCGATTGCTGGGATGCTGCGAAAAAACTGTGCTAACTCGGATAGCACGTCCGTCACTGAGGCCTGTGGAGAAGCGGTCCTACGATGCATTGCCGCTGGAAGCTCCGTGATCGTTACCCCGTGCATACTACTATTATGCGAGCGAACGGAGTGTATAGGCCTCGTGTCCCTTGGCTACCGGATGGCGTGACCTGTTCGCCGTGGAATCACTGAATGACGAAACTGATCGGATACTCGAGGTCACGTAGCCAATGTGCGGTCGTGTGCACTGCTGTGAGGATGAGGAAGCATTATCGACAGTCTCTCAGACTGTCAATATAACGGAGCGTCCCGAGCGACGGACATATGCTCTGAATGTAAAATATCTGAACCACAACATGCGGTCCCCTATGTTGTTGGACGAGAGAGGGACCTCTCTCGCTCACAGCCCGGACGGACCTGGACAAGCCAGGAACCGTACTAACAGGCTTCCTCCGATCTGTCCTCAATCCGCCGTCACTGGGTGAGTACTAAAGTTATTATAGTGCTCGCATCACCCAACTCTCCTTCCTAGACGGCAACGGACAAACCCGGCAGCCGAACCATTCGATGAATGTACGCTACACCGGGTGAGCTAGCGAATGTCACTCCGTCGATCCTACAAGGGACCTCTTAGGCGATAGACATATTCCATGAGCACTTATTGCCGCTAGCTCTTCATTAACTATGATGACAGAGGCACACTTTTGAAAGACATCTCCGTAACTTTACGAACAAGAAACCAGAAATGCTTGGTAATAGCAAGCATATAATAATACATATATAGCGTCGTTCAATAATTCGAAAGTTTGTGTGACATTATTGGACTAAGTCAGAACGGAGGGACGATGTCCCTGAACCGAACCAAAAATTTCTAAGTCCACCGACGCTATCAGTTTCTTATCCGGCATCGCAGCATTCTGGTCCGACGAAAGAACCTGTAGAAGATCAAGTCAGATGACATACACAACAGCATATGTTGTTCCGAAAGGGAAAGCTCGAAATCCTCCGAATCCCTTTCGGTATCCCGTCGGACCGGATGAAATTCTCGGACGTCCGTACCCGCTTCCGCGGAGCGTCCCGACCCAGCATCGTCAGATAAAACATTATGCGACAGATTCAGTTGTTGCTGGGATGCTGCGATAAGCTGTGCTATTTAGGATAGCACGTCCGTCCCCGAGGCCTGTGCAGTAGCGGTCTTACGATGCATTGCCGCCGGAAGCTCCGTGTACGTTGACTCCCGCACACTTTCCTATGCGAACGTCCGGAGTCTGCAGGCCTCGTGTCCCTGGCTACCGGATGGTGTGATCTGGTCGCCGATGATTCTCTGACTGGCGAAGCTGACTGGATATCCGAGGTCACGTAGCCAAGAGCGGTCGTGTGCGCTACCATGAGAATGAGGAAGCCTTATTGACAGTCTCTCCGGACTGACTATATGTCGGAGCATCCCGAGCGGCGGACGTATGCTCCGAATGCGAAACATTTTGTACCACAACATCTGGGGCCAGATGTTGTTATACGAGAGAGGGGCCTCTCTTGCTCGCCGTCCGGATGGACCTGAACGAGCTAGGAACCGGACTAAAAGGCTTCCTCCGTTCTCCCTCTAATCCGCCGTCACTGGGTGTGCATTTGGTTGATTTATAGTGCTCGCATCACCCCAAAACTCCTTCTAGACCGCAACGGACGAACCCGGCTGCCGAACCATTCGATGAATGGACGCTACACCGGCGAGCTAGCGGATGTCAAAGGCCGTCGAACCTACTAGGGTCCTCTTAGGCAATTGGCGTATTTACATGAGCACTTTTCCGCTAGCCCTTCATTAATTGTGACGACGGAGGCACACTGTTGAAAGACATCACGGATACATCACCCTAATCTTGATCGTCTGAAATAGAAATTGATAAAGTAGAGTGACCCTGCGGGGAAAGGACCGGAATATCCAATTCCCCACTAACATACCGTGACATACGCTTCCCATGTTGTCATCGAAATCATCAGATACAGAACAGGAGTTAGTGCGAGTACACTGACTACATATAGAATGATTATAAAAGTCAGAGGAAGACTTCCTCTTATTACAATTGATCAAAATCCTTTCAATGTGAAAAGAAAACAAAGTCCTGGTACTCGCACCAGCCCCTGACAATCAAAATACATAATAATATGATCCATTAACATAGAAAAAATAATTGAAAACAAAATATTTTTTCAGAACAGCCCAAGTTTCTGAAAAGTAACGTTGAGCCGCAATGGATCCCAAGCCTAAGTGTGGACAAAAAATTTAAAAATATTTTAAACAATTTATGCAACACTTACGAACAATAATAATGTATCTAGTTATGATTAAATTAACATCAGAGGGCTGTTGTAAATGTAAACAATAAGTGTAAAAACACTAAAATAAGACTACCAAAAATACACTATCTGATGCAAAACAGAGACTTCCAGGGAAGAAACTGCAGAACATCAGATGGTAGATGCAGAACACAATGCCTAACCACCCATAGGTGAAGACGTAAACATGGGGAAAAGAACAGAATTCATTCTGTTATTCAGCTAAAACTCCCAAGAAATTTTAGTAATAATAATTACAGAAAATATGCCAAAAGCATGGGAGAATAGCCAGTGGGGACTTAAAGGAAAGGGAGAGAGGAAAACACTGAAAAATCAGTGTAATTAAATAACAAGAATGACAACAAAATGGCTGCTGCCTCGAAAATAGGTAACTTAACATAATTTCATTAAAAAATTTTAAGTTACAGCCCTGATAATATTCTGTCACACATTTTTCCTCTCCTCCTTCTATATCCTCCTTAGAATCACCATTTCACTAATATTTATGTGTCTGGCATCATTTAAACTGAGATTTACAAGCACAAAGATCAGTCAGATGTTAACTGATGAAGGGCCAAACTAAGAATGATTAATGGCGCCAATTTCGGAACGTCCTTGACACTGCGCATGCGCAGTAGAGGTGAAGTGTGGAGGGCCATTCAGGACATGTTTTCTTTGGTTTTAGATGCATATTTTGGGGATTGGGGGCAAAATTTGTGTTTGGCCCTATATTTTAAGAGTTAGCACCAGCTATGTCTGGGTCATTGGTACAGTATAAAAATATAATATGAGGTGTACACGGTACTACAGAGCTGAGGGGTAGGTTAATATGACCTCACAGTTAATGTATGTGGCCCTCACAGTTAACATATGTCAATGAAAGTTACCAAGTTACTGTGAAATTATTTCAAAATGAGTCATCCTATCAAGTTACACTGAAATCCCTTCATAAATATGGCCTGTAGACTGTGCTAAAGGTTTTTGGGCGTCAGGCCTGTGTAGCCACGACAGTAGACTGATTGCAACTAAAAGGGAACGTCCTCATCTCGACATTATACTGAGTCATTTTACTAAGTTACAATGAAATCCCTTCACAAATACGACCTGTAGTCTGTACTAAAGTTTTCTGGGTTTTGGGCTTGGGAAGCCATCATGGTTGAATGATCACGACCAAAAGTGGGCGTTGTCATCTGGGCATAATCTGGAGTGATCCTACGAAGTTACAATGAAACCCCTTCATATATATGACCTGTAGACTGTGCAAGGTTTTGGGGCTTCGAGCTCCTGAAGCAATCACAGTTGACCAAACATGACCAAAAGGGGATGTAATCATCTAGGCATTCTATGGAGTCAACCTAACAAGTTACAATGAAATCCTTCCATAAATATGACCTATAGACTATGCTAAAGGTTTTGAGCCCGGGCAGCCATCAAGGCTAAATGATCGTGACCAAAAGTGGATTCTCATCTAGACATTATTTGGAGTCATCCTACCAAGTTACATTGAAATCCCTTCATAAATATGACCTCTGGGCCGTGATTTTAAGGTTTTCAGGCTTCGGGGCCCCTGTAGCCATCATAGTTGCTCAATTGCGTCCAAAAAGAGTCGTTTTCATCTAGACATTATATGAAGTCAACATACCAAGTTACAATGAAATCCCTTCATAAATATGACCTGTAGACTGTGCTATAGGTTTTTGGGCTTTAGGCTCAGGCAGCCATCATGGTTGAATGAGCACAACCAAAAGGGAACATTCTCATCTGGGCATCATCTGGAGTGATCCTACGAAGTTACAATGAAATCCATTCATAACTAGAACTATCACTGAAGGTGATTAATACCCCCGCTTTGGGTTTTTAGAGGAATGCACTTCTGATCATGCAGGCGAAGGCCATAAGGAAATGTATACATAAAGATCATTTTTTGTTGTTGAAATTTGTATTTGCATGTGGCCTTCCACAGAACAGCACTGAATACTTAAAGAGTCCACATATATATGGTTTACATTTGGAAAAACACATTTACAATGTGCAACATGTATTCAAAATCGGTTCATTAATGTAGGAGGAGTTGCACACACAAGAATCTCATTTGAAAATTAATAATAAATCCAAGTTAAAGGGAGATAACCTGGTTAAAATTGTCGCAGATCAAAAATTTGGGAATATGCGTATGTTCACTTAGTTGTGATAATGTTTGAAAGGTTTCGTCAAAATTGATTGATAAATGTAGGAGGAGTTGCACGCACAAGAATTTCATGTAGAAACCCATAATAAATCTAAGTTAAAGGGAGATAACCTAGTTAAAATTGCCACAGCTCAAAAATTTTGGAATATGCGCATGTTCACTTAGTAGTGATGATGTCTGTAAACTTTCGTCCAAATTGATTGATAAATGCAGGAGGAGTTGTGCACACAAGAATTTCATGCAGAAACCCATATTAAATCAAAGTTCAAGAGAGATAACCTGGTTAAAATTGTCGCAGATCAAAAAGTTTGGAATATGCACATGTTCACTTAGTAGAGATGATGTTTGAAAGGTTTCATCAAAATCGGTTCATTAATGTAGGAGGAGTTGCGCACACAAGAATTTGTTCGAACGGAAAGACATAATAAATCTAAGTCAAAGGGAGATAACCTGGTTAAAATTGTCGCAGATCAAAAATCTTGGAATATGGGCATGTTCACTTAGTAGTGATGATGTCTGAAAAGTTTTGTCCAAATTGATTGATAAATGTAGGAGGAGTTGCGCACACAAGAATTTCATGTAGAAACCCATATTAAATCAAAGTTCAAGAGAGATAACCTGGTTAAAATTGTCGCAGATTAAAAAGTTTGGAATATGCACATGTTCACTTAGTAGAGATGATGTTTGAAAGGTTTCATCAAAATCGGTTCATTAATGTAGGAGGAGTTGTGCACACAAGAATTTGTTCGGATGGAAAGACACAATAAATCTAAGTCAAAGGGAGATAACCTGGTTAAAATTGTCGCAGATCAAAAATCTTGGAATATGCGCATGTTCACTTAGTAGTGATGATGTCTGAAAAGTTTTGTCCAAATTGATTGATAAATGTAGGAGGAGTTGCGCACACAAGAATTTCATATAGAAACCCATATTAAATCAAAGTTCAAGAGAGATAACCTGGTTAAAATTGTCGCAGATCAAAAAGTTTGGAATATGCACATGTTCACTTAGTAGAGATGAAGGTTTCATCAAAATCGGTTCATTAATGTAGGAGGAGTTGCGCACACAAGAATTTGTCCGGACAGAAAGACGTACGGACGGATGTACGGATGAACAGACGTACGGACATATAGGGCGATTCCTATATAGCCCCCACTTCTTCGAAGCGGGGGTTTAAATATAACCTGTAGACTGTGCTCAAGGTTTTCGGGCTTCGGGCCCCTGTAGCAGTCATTGTTGACCAATCATGACCAAAAGGGGATGTCATGATCTAGGCATTATATGGAGTCAAGCTAACAAGTTACAATGAAATCCTTCCATAAATATGACTTATAGAGTATGCAAAAGGTTTTTGGGCTCTGGCTGCCATCAAGGCTGAATGATCGCGACCAAAAGGGGACGTTCTCATCTAGACATTATTTGGAGTCATCCTACCAAGCTACAATGAAATCCCTTCATAAATATGACTTGTAGACCATGCTAAAGGTTTTTGGGCCCCTGTAGCATCACACTTGCCCAATCGTGTTCAAAAGGGGCTGTTCTCATCTAGACATTATATGAAGTCAACCTACCAAGTTACAATGAAATCCCTTCATAAATATGGCCTGAAGGCTGTGATAAACGTTTTCGGGCTTCGGGCTCGGGCAGCCATCATGGGTGAATGATCGCAACCAAAAGGGCACACTCTCATCTGGGCATCATCTGGAGTGATCCTACAGAGTTACAATGAAATCCCTTCATAAAAATGACCTGTAGACTGTGCTCAATATTTTCGGGCTTCGGGTGCCTGTAGCCATCACAGTTGAACAATCACGACCAAAAGGGGAGGTCATCATCTAGGCATTATATGGAGTGAACCTAACAAGTTACAATGAAATCCTTCCATAAATATGACCTATAGACTATGCTAAAGGTTTTTGGGCTCGGGCAGCCATCAAGGCTGAATGATCGTGACCAAAAGGGGACGTTCTCATCTAGACATTATTTGGAGTCGTCCTACCAAGCTGCAATGAAATCCCTTCATAATTATGGCCTGTAGACTGTCCTAAAGGTTTTTGGGCTGCGGGCCCATGTTGCCGCCACAGTTGCTCAAAAAGGGGACGTTCTCATCTAGACATTATATGAAGTCAACCTATCAAATTACAATGAAATCCCTCCATAAATATGACATGTAGACTGTGCTAAACGTTTTCAGGCTTTGGGCTCGGGCAGCCATCATGGTTGAATGATCGTGACCAAAAGGGGACATTCTCATCTGGGCATTATGTGGAGTGATCCTACAATGTTACAATGAAATACCTTTATAAATATGACCTGTAGACTGTGCTCAAGGTTTTCGGGCTTCGGGCTTCTGTAGCCGTCACAGTTGCCCAATCACGTCCAAAAGGGGACTCTCTCATCTAGACATTATATGAAGTCAACCTATCAAATTACAATGAAATCCCTCCATAAATATGACCTGTAGACTGTGCTAAAGGTTTTCAGGTTTCGGGCTCGGGCAGCCATCATGGTTGAATGATCGCAACCAAAAGGGGACATTCTCATCTGGGCATTATGTGGAGTGATCCTACAATGTTACAATGAAATACCTTTATAAATATGACCTGTAGACTGTGCTCAAGGTTTTCGGGCTTCGGGCTTCTGTAGCCATCACAGTTGCCCAATCACGTCCAAAAGGGGACTCTCTCATCTAGACATTATATGAAGTCAACCTATCAAGTTACAATGAAATCCCTCCATAAATATGACCTGTAGACTGTGCTAAAGGTTTTTGGGTTTTGGGCTCGGGCAGTCATCACGGTTGATAGATCACACCCAAATGGGGAAATTCTCATCTAGACATCATACGGAGTTATCCTACAAAGTTACAATGAAATCCCTCCATAATAAACATGACCTGCGGACTGTGCTGAAAGTTTTGGGATTTTGGGCTTAGGTAGCCATCACGGTTGACAGATCATACCCAAAAGGGGACTTTCTCAGCTAGGCATTATACAGAGGCATCCTACCAAGATACAATGAAATCCCTTCATAAATACGACCTGTAGACTGTGCTAATGGTTTTTGGGTTTTGGGCTTGGGCAGCCATATCGGTTGACCGATCACGACCAAAAGGGGACGTTCTCATGTAGACATGACCTAAAACCTGCATATGAAATTTCGTGATGATCAGACAAGAACTACCGGGTGTAGCCTGTACTTGAATGTTGAATAAAAAACTTTAACCACAAACTTTAATCAAAACTCCAAATGTCAACTATTTAAACAGGAAAAAAAACAAAAACCCCCACCTGAACCTTCAGTAAAAAACTTTAACCACAAACTTTAACCAAAACTCTAAATGTTAACAGATGGACAGATGGATGGACAGACAAAAGTCATCACTAGAGCCCTCACTGTAAACAGTCAGGCTAAAAAGGGGTTAAATACCAATAAGGATAGATTGAAGATAACTGAAACACATCCCAAGTTATATCCATGATAAAACTACTCCGAGGAGCCAGATTTGAGTTCCATATCTTCAAAAATACTAAAATACATCGCTGTTAAAATTCATGCAAGAATCAGAATTGATTCCTGCAAATGATATTCTCACAAGGAAAACCAGGATAATCAACTTTGATTCTCTTAAAAAGATTAATTTGATTCTTGTCAAAGCTTCCGAAAGTATCCTTAACCCTTTACCTAACATGAAAAGCAGACGACACTTGAAAAAAAAATTCTTGAATAACTATTTTTTTTCATTTTTTGTCTCAAAAACATAGATTATGACCCCTCATTGGAACGAGCTCGACGAGCTCGTTCCAATGAGGGGTCATAACCTATGTTTTTGAGACAAAAAATGAAAAAATAATTAAAATTAATAGGCGATTTTTGAGAATAGCGCTGGCCGGTTTTGGCCGTTAACGTTGGGTATTATAAAGGGTTAAAAGACTGTAGAATTCTACTTACTTTTTGCTCACTCATAATAAGGTAACACTTTGACTTATTTATTTATTTACTGAGGTTTATTGACACTTTTGACAGCAAGGGTCACCTTATGTTGGACAGTTTTACGGATGGAGGAAGCCGGAGTACCCGGAGAGAACCACCGAGCAATGGTGAGCAACTGCCAGGCTCTCCAAGCAGGGTAAGCATTGGTTGAAGACAGGTGCACCATCAACGTGATGTACGCCTTAGTACACAATGCCACTGTGCCCCCACGTGGGCAATGGGGGTGAAGCATCTTGCCCAAGGACATGTGGTTGCTGCAGGTGGGATTCAAACCGAGGACCTCTCGTCTTGCAGCCTGCACTTCTACCTACAGAGCCACAGCACCCCTAACACTTTGATTTAGCAGTGGTTTCTAATGAAGGCTTGACTCCCTATACAGGCAGCCAAGCCTTCCCTAGAAACCACTGCCAAGATACTGTAACTTCCATTAGCAAGACCAACAAAAAGTGTGTTGGGACACATGTTCAAAATGTACATGTATGACAAGAAACTCAGCAAACTTGGAACTAGGTGCTAAGTTCAAGTAAATATACTCGCCCAAAAAAGAAAGTGTGCATTGAAGAAATTGAACAAACTCCAAAAAAGTTAAAAAATTTATAGTAATTTATATATTTTTTATACTTACCAATGACCCAGACATAGCTGGTGCTAACTCTTAAAATATAGGGCCAAACACAAATTTTGCCCCCCAATCCCCAAAATTTGCATCTAAAACTAAAGAAAACATGTCCTGAAAGGCCCTCCACACTTCGCCCCTACTGCGCATGCGCAGTGTCAAGGACGTTCCGAAATTGGCGCCATTTATCATTCTAATAACCAGTGCCTGGTAAGCGCTATGTACTCAGCGGGGAGGCAAGAGTTCCCAACTCCTGGGAGGGCCATCCCCGTCTGGGTCATTGGTAAGTATAAAAAATATATAAATTACTATAAATTTTTTAACATTTTTATACTGTACCAATGACCCAGACATAGCTGAATAGTAAAAAGGCTGGAGGGCCAAGGACATAGAGCAAAATGGAATACGCTCAATGAAATAAAATAGAGTCATCCCCTGTAGGGAAAAGAAGTAATAGGCCTTATATGTATCTTTCTTATTTATGATAAATTAGAAAGATACAACACCTTCCAAAAATTGAGCTTCATACATCCATGTACTCTATTAATATCCAATAATCCTTATACTAATAATTTTTAAAGTAAGCCAATAATAAAGTAAGTCTAGAGAATAGAGACTCTTATACTCCTAAAAGTGTGTGAGAATTGCATAATCATGTCCGTTGACATATGCAATATTCAAAAGCTATACTTTAAAAACTAAGACTTGAATGAATTTTATAAACTTAAACTTCTCACTAACAACCATCCCAATAACAGCTCAGAATTACTAACTCCGGAGGAGGTATCCCCTTGTTTTCATAGTAAAAACATGTGACCCAAGGGAACACCCTCCCCCCCCCCTTTTTCTTGCCCTGGGTCAAATAGCCCAGAGCGAAGAGGGCAGCTGAACGGAGACACTGCCGAAACAGACAGCCTACCTAGCTATAGTAGCAACTGTTAAGTGAATGACATTCTGAGTAGTAGATAATAGACCTAACAATAGAGGCCTCCAGAAATGGACTCGATATTTCTGAGATAAAATTCATGAATGGATGGCTGAGCGCAATGAGCAGCCTTCAAAAATCTATAATAGCAACACTATTAATGTAAGCCCAAGAAGTAGAAGAACTCTTACTTCATGAGCCGAAATCTTAAGCACAACTGCTAAGCCAATGATATACCATAAGCAGTATGCTAGTTAATAGAATCCATTAACAATAAAATGGAGCGTAACGTCCTTCTACTAAACATCAAAGACAGAAGAAGCTTACGCCCTTGTAATAAACAGATATCTGTTTATAAATACATAAACTGTACCCGGAAAGAGTAAAGGCCTATGCCCATACGAAGACGGAAGGACCTTAAAATAATAGGTTCTGGATAGTAGGAGCCTAACTCTTATGCAACAATCCAACCTAAATAGTAACGGAAGTATTGATTCCGAAACTATGAAAGTGAAAATCATCCATTGATAGTGCATGAAACTCACTGACTCTACAGTAAAAGAGAAACCAACAGAATTACTGTCTAAAAGGTCAGAATTTGAAAACTACTGTTTCCAGAGGCTCAAATGATTACTTAGCTAAATAAGAACCGAAGTTAAAATCCGTATAGGAATTTAATCTAAAGATTCTAAGTCTATTTATCAAAAAGTTACTAACTGACTTAGATAAAGAGACAAAAGACTCAATTGTAAACTATCGTAGAGTGCATAGGTATGAGGTAACATAAACCTATAACCTAAATAACAACAGGCTGCAGTAGATCTTGTGAAACAAGTATACTAAAAAATAGCAATGAGTAGTATGGAGGGATCAACCATATGAACATAATGATCCCTACACCACGACGGAAGAGCCTCCACTTTAGTCGCATAGAATAGCGAAGAAGAGGATCTCCTATAGTAAGAAATCGCGTCCAAAGCTCGTCCAGTACAGTGCTTACAATGCAATACGGACCACACAACGGAATACATGAAGGTTGCGACCTTGCTGGTTGTGATTAAGATGACACGATTTACCCAGTGAAAAAAGATCCTCACATAGAGGAAGATTTCACGTTAAGATCCACAGTAGACAAGAGAGTAAATTACTCATGATCTCTGTGAAGATAGAGATGCTATCAACAGAAATGTATTGTGGTTGTTTATCTTAGCAATACCTGCTAAAACAACAGCGCCGGAGGATATGCGTATCCTATCATTCCGTCCTATAGATCAATAGAGCGTTAACAGTATTAGCTCAGAGATCTGGACAAGCCAACACATACGTCTGCAATTTATTAGCAGGCTGTGTCATAAATAAAACATCATTGGGCGCTCCCATAGATAGCAAATCTGAATGAATACTTGTTTGTTGAGAGTCCATTCTGACAGCAACAAGCGACCCGTAAGAGAACGGGAGTGCGATAAAACAATCAGACGACCCAGAATATGACGGACCAAAACTGAACTTGGTGTACAATAACCAACAGACGGATTCTTTCCATTAAATTGAATAACGGAAACGAAAGAGTGCCTCCCTGGTTCCGGAGATACGCCACTACTGTCGAATTAAAGGACAGGAATTTGGGCATGCGTTTCTGAATAATGTTCATGCAATGACATAAAGCAAGCCTAAAAAACATTATTCCGCGGAAGTTAAACTGATAGCTAAAAGACTGCGGAACCCAAAGACCCTGGCACTTCGAATCCGTAGGGATCAGTATATATCCCAATCTGTTTGACTGGCAACCGTCATAACAGCCACACTCGGGTCCGGCAACTGCGGCGGCACTCTCTGAGTCAACCACCGAATGTTTGCCCCAGTCTGAATCTCTTGTAACACTAGATAGACAAGAGAATGTATAAATCAAGCAATTCATGGATTGCCGGAAAGTTGCCGTCGAAGAGAAGCTCCTCCGAGAACGAAGCGACTCTGAGAGAGTTCTTAACCTACTATCCACGCGTGGATGTAGCTAGGGCTGCATCACGTCTAACCAACTCCAATCAGCCACTGAAGGGCGGAGTTATACGTGAACAAACTACTGCCCTCAAAAGAAATTACATTGAGAATAATATCCCGTAAATCTTTTCTTGAAGACGTAATGATAACGCCTCAGTAAGGCGGATTACGTATAATAAAGCGTCTAAGTTAAGTCTACTATACATAATGTCGTTCCCAACATTGAAATTGGAAAAGACATAAACGGCGAAAAAGAATATATATGCAGTCTTTAATCACACCGTCTAGACGCGTATGAACTCTCGGTATGCCCTGCTCTGCCAAAATAAACTATATGTAAAAAAGATAAAATGGCAGAAATGAGCCACGTGGACAAGAAACTAAACTATCATGCTTAGTAGCAGGCTTGTATATATATAAATATATAGCGTCGAAAAATAAAACACATGTTGTAATGACAATATTGGACTGCGTCGGTAAGTCAGGGACAAAGTCCCTGTACCGATCGAAAAATCCGAGTCCAATGACGCTATAAGTCTCTTATCCAAGATCGCAGCAATGAAGTCCGAAAAATAATCACTGGAAGAAATGCCAGAAGATAAGAAAGGCATCTTCCGATACTACTAAAGGGAAAACTCGAAATCTTTCGAATCCCTTTCGCCATCCTGTCGGACCCTATAAAGCGTTCGGTCGTCCGTAGCTTGATGCAACCGCGGACCGCACCGACCCAGCGCCGTCGGATAATTCCTGATTCGACCGAGAAACTGTCAATTGCTGGGATGCTGCGAAACAACTGTGCTAACTCGGATAGCACGTCCGTCACTGAGGCCTGAGGAGCAGCGGTCTTACGATGCATTGCCGCAGGAAGCTCCGAAATCGTTACCCCGTGCATACTTCCAATATGCGAGCGAACGGAGTGTATAGGCCTCGTGTCCCTTGGCTACCGGATGGCGCGACCTATTCGCTGTGGAATCACTGAATGCCGAAACTGATCGGATACTCGAGGTCACGTAGCCAATGTGCGGTCGTGTGCCCTGCTGTGAGGATGAGGAAGCATTAAAGACAGTCTCTCGGACTGTCAATATAACGGAGCGTCCCGAGCAACGGACATATGCTCCGAATGTAAAATATCTGAACCACAACATGCGGTCCCCTATGTTGTTGGCTTCCTCCGATCTGTCCTCAATCTGCCGTCACTGGGTGAGTACTAAAGTAATTAAAGTGCTCGCATCACCCAAATCTCCTTCCTAGACCGCAACGGACGAACCCGGCAGCCGAACCATTCGATGAATGTACGCTACACCGGGTGAGCTAGCGAATGTCACTCCGTAAGCGATAGACATATTCCATGAGCACTTATTGCAGCTAACTCTTCATTAACTATGACGACAGAGGCACACTTTTGAAAGACATCTCCATAACTCTTCGAACAAGAAACCAGAAATGCTTGGATAGCAAGCATAAAATAATAATATATATAGCGTCGTTCAATAATTCGAAAGTTTGTGTGACATTATTGGACTATGTCGGAACTGAGGGACGATGTCCCTGAACCGAACCAAAAATTTCTAAGTCCACCGACGCTATCGGTTTCTTATCCGGCATCGCAGCATATGTTGTTCCGAAAGGGAAAGCTTGAAATCCTCCGAATCCCTTTCGGTATCCCGTCGGACCGGATGAAACTTTCGGACGTCCGTACCCGCTTCCGCGGAGCGTCCCGACCCAGCATCGTCGGATAAAATATATGCGACAGATTCAGTTGATGCTGGGATGCTGCGATAAACTGTGCTATTAAGGAAAGCACGTCCGTTCCCGAGGCCTGTGCAGTAGCGGACTTACGATGCATTGCCGCTGGAAGCTCCGTGTACGTTGACTCCCGCACACTTCCTATGCGAACGTCCGGAGTCTGCAGGCCTCGAGTCCCCGGCTACCGACCCAGCGCTGTCGGATAATTCTCGATCCGACACCGTTTCTGTCGGCTGCTGGGATGCTGCGATAAGCTGTGCTATGTGCACAAGAATGTCCGGCGTCGAGACCTGCGGAGGCGCAGTCTATCGCTGCTTCGCCGAGGGCAGCTCCGCATCAGATGGCTCCCGCATACTTTTCCTATGCGAACGTCCGGAGTCCATCGGTCTCGAATCCCTGGCTGCCGGATGGTGTGACCTGGTCGCCGAAGAATCCTTGATCGGCGAAGCTGGTAATAAATCGGCGGTCACGCAGCCAAGGTGCGGTCGTGTGCGCTGACGAGAAGAGGAAGCCTTAGCAGTCTCAGCGGACTGCCTATACAACGGAGCGTCCCGAGCGACGGACGTATGCTCCGCTAGCGACACATTTGTACCACAACATCTGGGGCCAGATGTTGTTGAACGAGAGAGGGGCCTCTCTCGCTTGCCGTCGGATGGACCGGAACGAGCTATGAACCGGACCAAAAGGCTTCCTCCGTTCTCCCTCCGATCCGCCGTCACTGGGTGTGCATTAAGTTAATTTTATAGTGCTCGCATCACCCCAAAATTCCTTCTAGACCGCAACGGACGAACCCGGCTGCCGAACCATTCGGTGAATGGACGCTACACCGGGCGAGCTAGCGGACGTCAAAGGCCGTCGAACCTACTAGGGTCCTCTTAGGCAATTGGCGTATTACATGAGCACTTTTCCGCTAGCCCTTCATTAATTGTGACGACGGAGGCACACTGTTGGAAGACATCACAGATACATCACCCTAATCTTGATCGTCTGAAATAGAAATTGATAAAGTAGAGTGACCCTGCGGGGAAAGGACCGGAGTGTCCAAATCCCCAACAACATACCGTGACATACGCTTCCCATATTGTCATCGAAATCATACGATACAGAACAGGAGTTAATGCGAGTACACTGACCACATATAGAATGATAATAAGGTCAGAGGAAGACTTCCTCTTAAAACAATTGATCAATATCCTTTCAATGTGAAAAGAAAACAAGTCCTGGTACTCGCACTAACCCCTGGCAAAATACATAATAATAATATGATCCATTAATATAGAAAAAATAATTGAAATCAAAATATTTTGAAAAAATATTTTTTCAGAACAGCCCAAGTTTCTGAAAAGTAACGTTGAGCCCCAATGGATCCCAAGCCTAAGTGTGGAAAAAAAATTTTAAAAATATTTTAAACAATTTATTCAACACTTACGAACAATAATAATGTATCTAGTTATGATTAAAATAACATAAAGATATTATTATTTAGAAATCCCCCCCTCACACAGAGGGCTGTTGTAAATGTAAACAATGAGTGTAAAAACACTAAAATAAGACTCCAGGCACCCAGGCCCGAAATCAGTTACCAAAAATACACCATCTGATGCAAAACAGAGACTTCCAGGGAAGAAACTGCAGAACATCAGATGGTAGATGCAGAACACAACGCCTAACCACCCGTAGGTGAAGACGTAAACATGGGGAAAGAACAGAATTCATTCTGTTATTCAGCTAAAACTCCCAAGAAATTTTAGTAATAATAATTACAGAAACTATGCCAAAAGCATGGGAGAATAGCAAGGGGGAACTTAAAGGACAGGGAGAGAAGAAAAACACTTGAAAAAACAGTGTAACTAAATAATCAGAATGACAACAAAATGGCTGCTGCCTTGAAAATAGGTAACTTAACATAATTTCATTAAAAAATTTTAAGTTACAGCCCTGATAATATTCTGTCACACATTCTTTTCCTCTCCTCCTTTTCTATCCTCCTTAGAATCACCATTTCACTAATATTTATGTGTCTGGCATCATTTAAACTGAGATTTAAAAGCACAAAGATCAGTCAGATGTTAACTGATGAAGGGCCAAACTTAGAATGATAAATGGCGCCAATTTCGGAACGTCCTTGACACTGCGCATGCGCAGTAGGGGCGAAGTGTGGAGGGCCTTTCAGGACATGTTTTCTTTAGTTTTAGATGCAAATTTTGGGGATTGGGGGGCAAAATTTGTGTTTGGCCCTATATTTTAAGAGTTAGCACCAGCTATGTCTGGGTCATTGGTACAGTATAAAAATATAATTTCGTAGGTGTAAAGAGTGTTAACCTGTTCATAAATAAGTTATATTGAACACAAAAACAGCTTTTCCCGTTAAAATTGCATTAACGTTAAATGATGTGCTGCACGTTTGTGAAAAGGAATGTTTTGCACGTGGAGTCTGAAAATTCATGCAGCAGTGTGAATCCTTGGGTATTTAAACACTAAAGTAAGGCCTTCCTATCGTTCACATTCAAACTTGCACTGCTGTTAAAACGACTCCACATTAGCATGCCAAGATTGACAATGAAACAACGTCTCCTTGCCCTGGGTATGATTAGAGCCGGCAGAACACACAGAGAGGTTGCCCAGCATTTGAACTGCCACCGTAACACTGTAGACACGCTAGTCCATCGACATGCACAACATGGTGACGTTCGAGACCGACCCCGCTCCGGGAGACCCCGAGTTACCACCCCTGCACAAGATCGGTATATCCGTGTCGTCCATCTCCGGAACCGGCAACAAACGGCAACGACGACAGCCAGGAACATCCCTAACCTGAGACGGATACATCCTCAAACAGTAATCAACCGGCTGAGAGAATACGGCTTACATCCTCAAAGACCTGCAATTCGTCCGATTTTGACATTATGTCATCGTCGTGCTCGACTGCAGTGGTGTAGACAACATCTCAGGCATCCCTTACACTGGTGGCGACGTGTTTTATTCACAGATGAATGTCGTTTCCATCTTTCATCATCAGATGGCCGCCAGAGAGTGTACAGACGTCGAAACGAACGCTACGCAGATCCATGTGTCGTGGAGCGAAACCGTTATGGGGGAGGGTCTCTCATGGTGTGGGGTGGCATCACTGCCCATAACAGAACTGAGCTGGTCATTATTGATGACAATCTCAATGCAACCAGATATCGTGATGAAGTGCTTACAACTGTTGTTGTCCCATTTCTGCAACGTCACGGCCCCGGCGTCATTCTACAGCAGGACAATGCCCGACCCCACGCAGCTCGTGTTGTTCAACAGTATCTGCAGCAACAACAAGTGGATGTTCTTCCTGGCCCGCAAATTCGCCCGATATCTCACCCATTGAGCACGTATGGGATGAAATGAAATGTCAGCTACGCCGGCTTCTCCATGCACCGTCAATGCTTGTGGAACTCCAAAGACAGCTTATCAGAATATGGAACAACACCCCACAAAACTTCCATGCTAACTTGTTCGCTTCCATGAGGCGTAGATGCACAGCAGTAGTCGATGCAGACGGAGGTCATACCAGATATTGAGTGTGTGACTTTTGTGTTTGACCCTTAGTGTCTTTGACTCTCCATGGCACCAAGAGTATTCGTCGTAGCGTAATGAAATTTCTCGTGTTGATCACAAATTGATTCATCTGTGATTGAATAAAATTTCCATGAATGAAAATGATATATATCTTTTTTTAATGTTATTTTTTAGCATGCACACTTTCTTTTTTGGGAGAGTATATATATGAATTTTTTTTTTTTTGCTATGGCATATGTACTGGGTGCATTCACAGGGGTTTAACAGTACTATAAAATTGTAAATTATTTAACAAACAAACATTGATTCTCGCAGCAGAAGTTCGGGAGATCAGAACTGATTCTAACAAATCAGGACAGATTTTAAGGCCTGGAGATTGATACAGAGGCAAACTTCCACATTATATGCATAATCATGATGACTGCATATAACATTCAAACACAAAACCATTTATAATACCAATTACACATGTCTCTGGAAATAAAGCAACCAGAAATCATAAACAGTTGGAAATAAAGCAACTAGAAATGAAGAGGTTTGGGAAATATATTTTTTATACATACTGTTAGATTGACGTGGCCAGTTTGGTAGAAAAGGGAGCTAACTTTTTTATTTCAATGCAAACTCACCTCAACAGGATTAAATTTCACATGATGAAGACTGTCTATTCCCCAGTTGAATGATCGAACTGGTTCCGTTCTCTCTTCATCCCAGATATCAACTTTTTCTCCTGCTGTACAAAATATGTTATCTACCCAATGGTGGTCCATTGATAAATAAACATTCTGAAAAGTAAATGTCGACAAATGCTGTTAGAAAAAGCCAATTACTTGCAGATATATTAATTATTTTCTCCTTGTCAATGCATATTAACTCTTTACGTAGCGAGTCAGCTGTATCTGCCCGTGGAATATACAAATTGAGCAGCTGAAAAATAGTATTTGTCAAGAAATTTCAACAAAACCATATCATGTGACACCTCATGGGAATGAGCTCATTGTGCTTGTTGCAATGAGTGATCATATATGGTTTTGTTGAAAATTTTGTTAAAGAATAGTTAAAGCACGGACTGCGCAATGTCAATGCTGGTCAAGATTTTTCTGCAAATGTAAGGCAGGTCATTATAAGAAAAAAAAATCCATTAATATTTGTTCAAGTTATCGTGCCAATGACCTGAAAACGGTCAAAAAGTAAAGAATTAATGGCCATAAATCCACTTAGTATGGCCAAACTGCACCTGTTTACGAACTCAAGCAAGACATTGTTAAAAAAGTATCACATACCAAATATTGACCAAATCCATTAATATTTGTTCAAGTGTCACACTAATGAGCTGAATACAGGCAAAAATAACTGACACTTTTCAAAGTTGTTCAAGACATTGTTATGAAAGTCTCATATACCAAATATTGACCAAATCCAATATTTGTTGAAGTTACCACACTAACAAGAAAGACGATGCCTGCATGCCCATCTGCCTGCATGCCCATGCACCGACTTCATCAAACTATAGTTTGAGTTTCTGATAAAAACTTGGCCAATAAGCAATTTCAATATCCTGTGCATTGGACAAAGGGTTAAATGATACTCCAAAGGAAAAAGGGTCAAGTAATCAACAGGGTTCACCCCACATACAACAGGGTTCCCCACAATTTCTGGAACTGAATTCACAAGCTCAAAACCAAATCAGTTGATACAAGTTTTTTTCATGTGGGATTGTTATTTTTTTGATGATTTTCTCATTTTATTGCCATAGTTGAGCATTCATATGGCAGTTGTCTTTACTAAACACAAGAATGGACACAAAATACAAACAAAAATTAAGGTTTTTTCCTCTTAGTTTATCAATGTAATCATTTTTGTGAATTTGACCAGAATATTAACCCATTACCCAACGCAGACGATATCAAAATTTATTATTTTAAATATAATTTTTAAAAAATTTTCCAAATATTTCAACAAAACCATATCATGTGACCCCCTCATTAGAACGAGCTCAATGTGCTTGTTCCAATGAGGGGTCACATGATATGGTTTTGTTGAAATATTTTGAAAAATTTAATTTTTTCAACTGCTCAATTTGCATATTATGCGGGAGGATGCGGGCGATTCGTTAGGTAAAGGGTTAAACCATCTTCAAGAGATTTAGGGGGTACAATTATTGAAAAAATGAAACAAACTGTTCACAAAGTACATTCTTCATTTTTCAATAATGAAGTTACATGTACTTGTGCCTCCATCCTGTCACTATGAACTGTATAGATTTGACCTCTGCTGAACATCCTTAATCAAAACATAAACAAGACAAAATGGCAGCTTTGGGAATTGTAAACTGGAATTAGTCCTTCTGCGTATTCCCATATGAATGACAAGATAAAAGTGTACTTGGAAGAATTGCAAAAATACAACTATTCAGCCATTTCTAAAGGTATTGTCAAAATGTTGGTTCTACTTTTGCCATAGCAGACTTTCCACTGCATGGCAGAAGTTCCATGGCAATGTTTTATGTTCCGTTTCAAACTTTCTGGTATATAATTTGTTGGGTATTTTTCTTTCTGGGCTTTTATGTATTTTAGAGAGTACCGGATATTTCCTGAAATATGAACAAAGTTTTGTAGGATCCCTTAACCATTCACTGATAGAGTAATAACTAATTTTTTTCGGGTCACCAAAATCTGTGTCTTTGTCCAATTACAATTTATGGCCATAATGGGATTATTTATTATTTATTGATGTTTAAGGTCACATATTTATGCACAATGGCTAATCATGACCGTGACAGTTTTACGGGCGGAGGAAGCCAGAGCACTCGGAGAGAACCACCGAGCAACGACAAGCAGCTGCCAGCTCCCCAACATCGTAACTCCGCACTGCAGCACAGGCAGGGTTAGATTGGTTGAAGACATGCGTACCATCGACGTGCAGTACGCCTTAATACATGGCGTCATCGTGCCCCCATGCGGGCAATGGAGATGAAGTGTCTTCCTCAAGGACACAATGTGGTTGCCGCAGGTGGGATTCGAACCGAGGACCTCTCGGCTTGCAGCCTGCACCTCTACCAACTGAGCCACCGCACTCCCGCCATAATGGGATACTGCCTATACATTGTAGGCACACTCCTATAAATTGTGACAAGGCATATCGACACAGATGAAATAATTTTATTTCAAAGCTAATATCAAGTGCATCCACAGATCATGATGTCTTCAAGTTGAGATACCTGCAGTTAACTGGTAGAGTGCTGAATTATTTTTAGTCATCAAAATTTGTTCACAAGTCTTTGCCATGTTGCAATTTATGGGAGAGTGCCTATAGGCACTCTCCCATAAATTGTAACAAGGAAAATCCATATGGACTAAATAATTTAGATTCAAAGATAATATGAAGGACATTCATTTAATTTGAAGCCTTTGAGTTGCAGTACGTACACTCTGGAGTAAAGCCCAAATATGGGCTTCCAGCACTCTACCAGTTAAAAATAAAGCTCAGATACTCTCCTAATTAACAGTGTAGTAACACTGACATGTATTGACTTGTTACCTTTCCAAGTAGAGTATTCAATGGTTCATCATTAACTTGACCATCGGCCGTCATGCTCCATTGTTTAATAGTACTGTCATTACTGCACTGAAATTAGGAAAAAAAATATCTAGCATTTTACACTTGAAAACAAAATTAGTATTCGAGAAGAGTGGGGCCACAACGTTGCCACTTTGAAGGTCATCCCACACATCTGCGCCAAGGAGAGGCATTAATATAAGTTGCATAACCTGTTTGCCAATCCTTGTAAAACAAATAAAATAAAAAAAATAAAACAAAATTATTCAACAAGTAATTTTTTTAGCATCAAAAACATAATTTATGCCCCCTTGTTTGAATGATTTCAATGAGCTCATTCCAATGAAGTGCCATAATCTATATTTTTGAGACAAAAATGAAAAAATAATAATCAAAATTGAATAGTGATTTTTTGCAAATAATGCTGGCCGGCCGACTTTTATCATTACTTTGGGAAAAGGGTTAAACACAATTCCAATTACATTTATTCTGTAATACTTTTTGGCTGAATTTCTAGACTCCGGAGAAATTTTTCAAACCATTCGTCCAATCGATAAATGCATGACAAAGGCCATTCACTCAAACTTTAAACAAAAGGCCCCATGGGGTCTGAGGCACTCACCTGACCAAAGTTGTTTAAAGAAGGATTTAATTACCATCTATCGTTAGGTAACAGAGGAATGAAGTTAACTTAATTATTTATAACTCTGCAGTCCATGCCAGATGATTTTTTTTTCTAGTGTTGGAATGCTACCACAGAAATAATGCCCTGATTTTCAGTAATGAAAACTAGGGAGTCCAAATATCAACCTAGGGACTTATTTAACTGGAACAAACCTGAAGATTGTTATATACCAAATATCAAAAGATTCTGACTGGTGGTTCTGGAGACGAAGATTTTTGAGAATATTACCAATTTTTTTTTAATAAGTTAAAATTTGCCGCTCCCCCCCCCCCCGCCCCCCAATAGGGAACACAAATATCAACCCAGGGACTTCATTTGAACAAACTGAATCTGAACCCTCAAAGGATGCTGTATAACAAATATCGAAAGATTCTGATTGTATCTAAAGAAGCAGATTTTTTAAAGATTACTCCTCATATTGGACTAAGATAAAATTCAGGATTCAATAGAGAGACCAAATATTAACCCAGGGACTTGATTAAAACTGGTCCGATTCAGATACTGTTCGTTCAACATTCCAATACAGTAACTCTTTCATGTCAAATAAGTAAATTCAACAAATCCACACCCAAATTATCATTTTTATGGATGCACAAATTCCTGCACACCTGTATTGCCATTTTAATGATTACAATGACCCAAATTATTATGAGGCGATGACTAATAGCTGGCAACTAGTCAAATAGAGAATTTACTAGTCGTTTCAACACTAGTACGGACGTATAGATGGATGGACAGATGGATCACAACCCATCCCTATAGCTCATATTTGACATTGTCAAGTTGAGCTAAAAATGTATCAAATAACATTTTTCAAAGTTTCAATGTGTGCCATGAGCTTACAGTGAAAGCAGCTGATCTGGCATCATGTCACCATGCTGCAAAGGGGCCAGTTACAGTACTGCAATCTCAAAAGTAAGTACAGAATTTCGCTCAGATTGCCAATGGGCTGTGAACTGGTCAAAACTATTTTTCTGCTTTTCTCCTCACAACACTGTAGAATCTCAGTGGATTGAAAAGAAATGCGAGCATACAAAAACATTAACTGTTGAGATCCTATTTTGTTGGTTTTTCATGAGTCGGCATTAATGATAATAAAAAGACTAATAGGAACTGCCCTGCCACGGACAGCCTGGAACTATGACCAAATGGCCTATAATACTGAAATGAAAAGTTTTGTGTTGAATTTGTTCAGGATGAAAAACCAGATTCTTTGAGAGAATTAAATTATCCCATTGCTGTGACCTTGACCTTTGTCACTCGAGCATGATGTTCCTGTACAACAGACCTTCCGTTGGTCTTCTTTACCTTTGTGTGAAGTTTTGTAGAAGTCCACCCAAGCATTATAGAGTTATGGCTCTGGACAGACCAATAATCTGTGAAAGAATTAAGTTTTCACATTTTTGTGACCTTGGCCTTTGTCACTCAAGCATGGTGTTGCTATGGAATTGACCATCCATCGGTCTTTACATTAGTGTGAAGTTATTGTGGAAATCCACCCGAGCATTATTGAATTATGGCTCCAGACAGACAAATAGTCTGTCTGTGAGAGAATTAAGTTTTCCCATTCCTGTGACCTTGACCTTTGTCACCCGAGCATGATATTGCTGTGCAACAGAACTTTCATTGGTCTTGTATAAAGTTTCATGGAAATCCACCAAAGTATTACAGAGTTATGGCTCGGGACAGGCAAATGAAGTCGGATGAATGGATGGATGGATAAACAGATGGACTGACAGACTAATGGATGGATGGACCATGCAGATTTAAGATGCCTCCCTATCAGGGGCATAAAAAAAACAAGTGCAATGCCGATCGCCCACAATCAGATAATAGTCCCCCATGGAAAATGGTATCACAAAATTTTGGAATATTGCTTCAAATTTTGAAACAAAAGTGTCAAAGCATCTCTTGAAATGCAGGTGATAACAAGACACACCAACATAATACATACAAATATGGCTGAAATATGGCATAATTTATTCGCGAGAATAAAATCTGTACAATATGTTAAGTTTTGTTCCACTGATACACTTCCAGACCAAAAAGTATTGAAATCGGAATTGTCGTTTAGAAGTTCTAGGCAAAAAACTAATTACACACAACAAAAATGGCCACCAGTTGGCCATCTTGGATTTTTTTTTTAAAAAGATTGATTTGCATCAATTTAACATAATGTCTGATCAATGCTGAAAATTTGAAACAAAAGCATTGATGTGACTCTGAGATACAGGTGTTAACAGGACAGACGGACAGACAGACAGACAGAGGGGGTGCAATCCATAAGTCCCCTCATGGTAAACAGTGGGTGACTGATAATTCTTGATTGTCAGGCACCTCCATCATCACAGAAAATCTGCCGCATCAATTTTTTTTCACCTGGAAATCTCTATGATTAGTGATGAACCGATTATCAAAACTTGCTATGAAACATTTACTGATTATTTCTCTGCAGATTATGCCGATTCTGATGGTTGAAATAGGACACAGAAGAAAATCTGTTGGTCCCTGTTGGTCCCTGTTATACAACAGAATTTTGTTGGTAAATCACTAATTATGAAAGCTTTACAGCACATAAGTTCTCAGAGTATGCATGTTTAGTACTGGGAAATATTAGACAAAATAATGTTTGCGTTTTTGGCCTTTTGGGGGGTGGGGTGGGGAGAAGATCGTTATTAACGATACAATCACATGATATTGTTCTCTTGTGAATATTGTGTTTATTCTGTAAATGGTGTTAATACGGTTTTGTGTAAGAATACAATACACTTGGCTGTATTAACCAGAAATATACTCGTCACACATACTATGTGTCTTAACTGAAAAACAACTTTGATGTTAATGTGTGTTGTGAACTTGTATGATGCATGGTTTACAGATACCCATGCAACATGACAGAATTTAATGTTCATTTTCAACTTGGAAGTTGTTACCTTCCTTGATGTGTTTCTCCAATGTTTACATGTACTCTGCAATCAATATAGGAGCGAAACATCAAGGGAGGTAACTGAATTAAAAAATTAACTTGAATAACTGAAAAAGTATTATTGACAGTCATGCGACTTACATGTTGCATAACAATCATCTATCATTGAAAAAAAGAGTGTTTTTTAGTTTTTTCTCCAATTTTAATCTTTTATTGTATTGTGATGCCTGACTGCACAATGAGGTACTGCAGATTACCAGATGAACACATTGTATTTATTCATTAATATGTACTCAATGCAACATTGTACAGCACCATGATTGAAGGCCACTGATCAGCTGGGAAATAGTGGCAATCTCGTACCGATTGCAGATGGTACATCCCGTTAACATTGTATCTCAGCTCTGCAACTTCGTAATTTATTTTTTTATTGGTGTTTAAGGTCACATATTTTTGCACAATGACTAATCATGCCCACAACATGAGTATCAACTCAAGACCAGGGGTGAGCATTATAATAAGCCATGTTGCCCATTTTAGAGAGAGTTTGCACCTCCCAAGCATTGGTGACTAGGTCCTATTTTACCAGTAAAACAAAACCTATTTACCACAGTGAACAGGCACTGCTTCACTTCCCGGGCAGACATGTTAACCTCCAGAATAATTTTTCAGGGAACCTGAGGGTGATTTTCAGGGAAATGGGATGGATTTCAGGGAAAAGTTCGCACAGGGACAAAATAAAAGAAAAAACTTGTGAATTTTCAGCTCATGGACCACTATTAACACCAGGTTATATCCAGAACTCATTGTCAATTATGCTGATGCATTTATGCTATGTTAAAAAATCATAAAATAACTGTTGATTTGACCCCCCCCCCCCCCCCCACTCCCCCGGGATCCTCTTCTTCAGGAGCCCCCCCCCCCCCCCCCCCTCCCACCACCACCCACCCACACTGTCCCACAGAGCACCTCCACCTGTGGTTTGCTCTTATCAAAGTCTACTTAGCTGATAATTTCCCAAGTCTGGAAATGTTAACAGGAAAAGATGTTCTAATGTTCTTTATCAAACTTAATGCATGTGGGTCGCTTGTGCCCTACACAAAACTTTTCTTTTCATCCTTGAAACATTTTTTTTAATTCCATTAGAAATTTTCTGGTTACAGATGGCCAACAGTTAACAGTTCTGCAGTCAGCACAACAGAATAAATGTGGTGTTAGAAAATAAGTCCATTGTGTTTAAATATGCAGTCATAATTTTTCGGCATCCTAAGCGACTTTAACCTACTTTTAAGCTGTGCTAAATAGTTGTTGTTTACGTTTTGATTTTGGAAAAGGGATGAGAATTGAAGCTATTCTATAAAGGAATAAATAAATATATATTATTTAATTCCTTTTCATATATTTTAATTTCCAAAAACTGCATTTAAATGAAGGTGGAGTTTTCAATTTTTTGAAAGTAAGTCACCTATTTTCACTTCGACACTCACACATTGATCACGAATCTCCGAAGAAAACCCCCAGAAATAAACATGAACACAGTTGAAATATATATCATAAAATAGCCTTTTCTTAAATAAATTTAACTTAAATCCATATTTTACTGCTTCATGGGTTTTTACCAGAGTTTGAAATGCATGTGATTTGACTCCGAACGTTTTTCATAAGTTACAACGGGAACGAAATATTTGACTGTTGTTTTCCGGGATTTTTGACCCAAAACTGATTCCCGTCCGGGAGGACAGGAACTACACTGAAATTCCGGGATTTTCCCGGGCATTCCGGGAGAGTTAACATGTCTGTTCCCGGGGTTCCCGAGGGGACTGCAACTTCCTAAACATTCTGCTATGCACTACACACATTTTTAATGAAGAGAAACTTTATTGAAATGGCCAGATATCAAAGAGATTTTTAATAGTCAGTGTTAAATATAGAATAATAAATAATCGGAAACTGATGGTTTTTAACTCCCTTCACTCTGATGTCAAAATAAGCAAATTTCAAGCAGCCATTTTCCCCATAATGCAACTGGGAATTTAACAAATTCAATCTTGTTTGACAGAGCTCAATGAGCTCTGTCAAACAAGAATGAATTGGTTAAATTTCTAGTTGCATTATGGGAAAAATTTGCACCTTGAACTTTAGATATTTCGACATCAGTGTGCAGGGAGTTAACTGCTGGTTTTCATAATCGGACGATGTACCATAACTGGGCAGTTCCTATTGCCGATTCTAATTATCGGTCAATCACTATCTACGATGATACTATTGGGTATTTGCAGCATTAAGCGTTAACCAACTATATCTTGATTACAGAGCTCCCCAGATATATTTAGAGATCAGCGGTTTTCAAATTTCATGTCGGTTCCAGTTTCAGTTTCATTGAAAAAGTCAGGTTTTCGGTTTCAGTTTTCATTGTACAAACATAACAATACACACATTGCATTTGCATATAGGAAGATGTATTTGGCAGTACATGCATTTACATCAAACAAATAAGAACTTCAAATAGACCCATTTATAATATAAAACAGAACATCATTACGAGACACTTTGCTGAGATATGCAAATCAAATTCAATCTTTTATAGCAGCACTCTCTGTTTTAAATTGCTTAAAACAGTAATTTATACAACTTGCGGAACTATAGTAGCTGGATACTGGAAAGTGAATTATTACTAAATTGCAGCCGGATCCATTTTCCACCGGCGATTATTCAAAATTTCTGAGAACAAAACACAAGTCTTTGCAAACTGGCATCTCGTGGTCACAGGGTACATACAATCCAGTGGTATGTGAGATCTCAAGAGTTTCAAGTTTGAGAAAAATAATTTTTGACTTGAGTCTGTTGCAAAATTAGCTCCCCCCCCCCCCCCCCCCCCCCCCCCCCCCCCCCCCCATTTAGGATAACCTGACTGACTCTAAAAAATTATGCCAGCCGTAAAAAATTTATTGAGTAAAGCCATTCATTTAGTTCATTGTAAACCTAAATTTCAAATCCGATTTCAACATTCAAGCTTTCAAAATTATGTTTAGAAATAAATAAATTTGACATTATAAACATGGAACAAGTGGCAAGTTCCAGTTCTGGAAAGGAAACAGCATTTGATAAACAGATGAACGTTGAAAAATTTGACATTATAAACATGGAACAAGTGGCAAGTTCCAGTTCTGGAAAGGAAACAGCATTTGATAAACAGATGAACGTTGAAAACACGATGTGTAAGAAGTAATTTTGTTGCCTATTTTCACAGTAAATGCCACACTCAAATGGAATACCAATTAATGCAGCTATTCTGAAAAAGGGGTATCGCGTCTCTAAAGTTTGAAAACAAAGTTAACTTTATGTTGTTTCTCTCTTTATTCTGAGAAGTGAAGACCTGATTAAAGTTTTTCAACATTGAAGTTGGAAACGGCGATGGCAGGTTTTCTGTGATTGTTTCGGTTTTGATAACAAAACCAAATCCGAACTGAATATTCAGTTAACAGCACATCTCTAGATATAGATATAGTTGGTTAAATTTACAATAGCATGAAGGAAAATTTTCAGTGCTGAAAACATTGTTTCTTCTACATGATACTGCAAAGAGTTAAATTTCTATTTCCAACTATTTTCAGGACTATTTTGTGGATTAACATGAAAAACAGAAAAAGGGGGAAAAAATGCTTCCCTCTCTCATCAAACATCTGAGAAAAAATTGCCTGAGAAACAAGAATTTTTTTTATAGGCCTAATTTCACATTGTTTTATTTTGGAAATCTTGAGTCATTGGCATACAAGTGTTGCGACCAGATCACGATCTGATCTGAGAAAAATACATTTGTGATCACAGTACTGTATTTTTTGACAATTAAAAAATATTTTTTGACAAAAGTTTTTAACAGGATGCAATATGCATCAAACAAAAAGGTAAAATAAAATCCCACACCAAGATCTTATCTGAAGGTGAGAAAGAGATGAAAATCCTATTGACTTACTGTGAAGAAGTATGACCCACTAGGGTGTGTACACATGCCTTGTACAAAAGCACTGTGTGCATTTACAGTTTTTACACATTTATGTTCTGGAAGATTCCATATTTTGACCTACAATAAATGAATAAAAAAAATGAGTTTTAAAATAACTGAAAACAAAATACAACACATATCAATGAACTACAAAACTGTAAAGAGACATTCTAATACAATCAACTCTTGGCATGCAACTGGCAGATATTTCTACCAAGACAATACTTTTTTTTATTGGGACTAATCAACACTTCCGACAACTAATGCAGTCTCCCTTTGGCGAGATTACACATAAGTTATTACTATTTATTTGGCGAAAATCTAAATTTTATAGTAAATTTCCTTTCTTATTATACCTACCACAATTGTTTACTACAGGCTTGCACTACAGTGTAAGTCCCTAACTCGGATAAAATACTCTCTATTTTTGTCTTTCCCAAGCAAGTTGGGAAAGAAAAGTGGTGCAAAAGCACCAATAAAAATAAGCCAAAACTGGGTCGAGTGCAACCGGCGCAGACCCAGTACGGGACGCTCTCTCCCAAGTACAACTCCACGACTTCCGTTGCCAGTGCGCATATACCGTCTCTAAAGACTCATTCTTTTTGAATCCGTAAACGTTAGAGTTATGTGATCAGCAGGGAGGAAAGATTCTTTACCCGTAAAGAAGACGGGAGGGCCGCCATGTAAACAATTGTGGTAGGTATAATAAGAAAGGAAATTTACTATAAAATTTAGATTTCTTATCAACCTACTCACAATTGTTTACTACAGGCTGAATAGACAAAAGGCTGGAGGGAATCGCATAACCAACCCCCACATAACCCTAGTGCACTGGAACCGTGAAGTAGAAGGAAGAGGTCCCAAGGCTTATCAACCATAATGTCGCAATCATTGGTAAAGGACAATGAAAAGAGACATATGAGCCTGTGTGACACACAGACAGAAAAAGGGCAGTAACAGCACAAGGCTGAAACTGACCTTCAAGAAGCCTAATGGCTATGGCAGACAACTGCCTGAGCAGAAGAAAGAGGACCCAGGGCAAAAAGGTCCTCCGACTGCTCCTGCAACTGGCGCAAATAAAAGGTGGAGAAAGTAGAAGCATTTCTCCAGTAGGCTGCCTGCATAACATCCGACATCTTGACGGAGTTAGAATAAGCCCAAGAGGTAGACAGTGCCCGCACCTCGTGGGCAGAAATACGATTGGTAATACAATTGCCAGCTGCTAAACGACTATAAGCCATACGAATAGCAAGACAAATCCATCGAGAAATGGATAGAGGAGAGATCTTCTGTCGACCCGGAATGAGAGACAGAAAAAAACATTTTCTGCCTTTCCGTATGAAGTGTGTCCGATCAAGATAAATGCGAATAGCACGGACCGGACAGAGCAAAGGGCGAGTACCCTCAACAGAGGGAAGAGCCCTGATACAGATAGGAGGAGGAGTAGTATCTGGTAACTGATTCTTAGCCAAAAAGGAGCAATCAGTGGTAAAAGTAACACTGTTGGGAGAGCTCCTAAAAAAGGCCGGGTCAACCGAGAGGGCGTGAAGCTCACTAACCCGTCTGGCCGAAGCAAATGCCATCAGAAAAGCCGTCTTATATGTGAGAAAATGCATATCCACCTGGGATAAAGGTTCGAACGGCGCCCCCCCCCCCCCCCCCCCCCCCCCCCCCCAAGCAAAGCAGCACCCACGAAAGATTCCATCGTGGAGTAAGCTGCAAAGTCCGAGGCCTTTTCAAAGAAAAGTGCCGAACAAGCTTGGACAGGTAAGGATTAGTGCCGATACGACGCTTCCCCACATAAGAAAAAGTCTCTGAAAGCATAGACCTGTAACCCTTGATGGTAACAGGCTGGAGACCCCGAGAATCAAACAGATATACCAGAAACTCTGCAATCTGGGAAATCGAAGGATTGGCATAATCAACAGAGTGATCAGCACACCATCGACAAAAGACCTTCCATTTAGCTGCATAAGCTAAAACCAGTGGAGTGCCTCCTTGAAGAAGAAATGCACTCCACTGCTCGTCTCGAAAAACCTCTACGGAGGAGACAGGACCTGACAAAAGATATGCGTGAAGGCACAATGAAGTCGGGTCGACGTGAAACCTCCTCGGGCGACCTTGACAAAGAAGGTCGCGACGTAGCGGGAGACGTGCCGGAAACGCCGCCATCAGCGAGCGGAGCTGATTGATCCACACCCACTGAGGCGACAGGGGAGCGATCAGAATGATTCGACAACTGCAGATTCGAATTTTGGCGAGAACCTGAGGAAGAATAGGAACCGGCGGGAAGGCGTAGCCGACTAGACCGTTCCAATTGAGTGACAGAGCATCCACGGCAAAAGCCAGAGGATCTGGACACGGGGACACGGGGACACGAAAGTGTCCACCTGATGGTTCCAACAAGTCGCAAAGAGGTCGATGTGGGGACGTCCCCAGAGATCGCAAAGCGACTGGAACACTGCCCTGTGAAGCATCCACTCGGTGGAAATAACCCTGCCCTGTCGGGACAGGGAGTCGGCTAGGACGTTCAGACGACCGGGAATGTGACGAACAACCACTCCGGCGTGAACATCCTGAGCGAGCAGTAGAATATCCCGAGCTAACTCGTACATCGGAAGCGAGTGCGTGCCGCCCTGGTTCCGAATGTAAGCAACCACTGTCGAATTGTCGGATAGTAGAAGGACCTGGCGATTCGACAGGTGAGGGATCCACTGCCTGAAACTCAGAAGAAGAGCAAGAAGCTCCTTCTGGTTGATGTGTAGAGCTGCTTGATCCTGGTCCCACATCCCGTTTAGGGAAAGACCGAGAGGATCCAACGTCGCACCCCATCCGAGATCGCTGGCATCTGCCGGCAGAACGCGATCGGACGTGGGTAAGTCCAGCGGAACACCCTGCGTAATCCACTGAACATCTGTCCAGGGAAGAAGGTGAGGATACAGAGAGTCCGGAAACGGAAGCACCTGATCCAGAGAATCTACATTCGGCCTCCAACGACTGAGCAGAAAGTGTTGGAGAGGTCTGACACGCAGCCGACCTAGAGGAATGAGATCCGTCACCGAACCGCAGAGACCGATCAGCCGGAGAAAACTCCGAGCGGTCGCGGACCTGGACTGGGACAGAGTCAGAGCAAAAGCTGAGAGAATCACAGCCTTGGCCTGGGGAACAGCCACCAAATTGAATTTGGTTTGGAAAGACATCCCCAGATGACAAAACGACTGAGAAGGGACCAGGTCCGACTTCTCCTCGTTGACTCTGAATCCTAGCGACGTGAGCAAGCTCAACAGAGTGGCGACATCCGATTCCAGTAAGGCAGCATTGGAATGCCTCTGGAGGATATCGTCCAGATATGCCGAAGTAGTCACCCTGGACTGTGTGCGATGGAACGCTATCACATGCGACATCAGTCTGGTGAACGCTCAAGGAGCCAGGTTGAGGCCGAAAGGCATGGCCTTGAACTGGTAAACTCGCCCCAGAAAAGCGAACCTGAGATACTTCCGTGACGCCCGATGCATCGGAACGTGGAAGTAAGTGTCTCACAGGTCGATGCTGGCTGCGAAATCTCCCTGGTCAATTGATTGGCGGACCGACCTGAAAGTCTCCATGCTGAACTTGGGAGCAATGACAGACTGGTTCAGGATACTCAGATCGATAACCGGTCAGAGTCGGCCGTCCTTCTTTGGCACCAAGAACAGGCGGGAATAGAAACCCACTGACTGAACGTTCTTGACGACCTCGATCGCCCCCTTTGCCAGGAGATTGGCAATCTCCGTGGACAAAAGTTCCCGACGTAAAACGTCTGAAGGAACTGTGGTTGGAAGAGGCATCCTTGACAGAGTGGGGTGCCGTCGGAAGGATATGCGCAGCCCGGACCGAACAACATCTAACACCCATGGATCGGATGTGATGGTGATCCAATGGTCTGCGAACTCTGCTATCCTTCCTCCAACCTGGGACGAGTCGAGGTGAGGACCTTCATTTCGAGCCCCGACGAGCCCCGCGAGAGGAGAAACCACCTCCTCTGCTAAATGAAGAATCCTGAGACTTCCCTCGATTCTGCCGACCCCTACCTTTACCCCGTGAGTAAGAAGTAGAGGCGGCGGCTGAAGGACCAGCCTTTTGCTTCACAGAGGAAGCAGAAGGGTACTTGTTAGGCTTGGAATGGCCCTTGCCTCCCCGAGAAGGCTGATCAAGATGACGAAACAGCAGCTGATCTTTGGAATGACGTAGGACGTCATCCCGGACCAACGACACGGAACCATGGAAAAGTTGCGGACCTGCCAAAGAAGCAGATCGAAGAGTAGCACGCTGCTCCTCGGGAAGGGATCATCCTGTGTCCAGCACAGCGTCCCTTCGAACTAATTCCAAATTATCCGTGTTACAGGCATGCATGTGAGTAAGGTGCATAAGAGCCTTGGACAGCACACGCAAAGGAGCCTTACCTCGTCAAACTTATCTGGAGGCAGATAAGCAGCCAAAGCTGAGACGACGTGATCTGAGAGAGAAAGCATGCCAAGCATCTCTCTAGATAAGCCCAACATGGACTCCAGAGTCGTCATTGGAATGACGGCAGACTTGGGCTTGGAAAGCCCGAGGGAAGTGGAGTCCTGATCCAGAACCGTCAAAGCCTGGCAGACTGACGGATTGGCGGAATCGTAGGAACGATAACGCACAGGAGGCAAAAAGGTGTCAACCCAGCTTGGCATCCAATACTGAAAATGCTTCAACCACCTGTACCGACTGGCACGGTCGAAGGCGCCCAGAAGCAGGTTGCTCCATAGGCTGTTGGCGCGCGACTGATGATCGCGGCCAGGCTGACACTGTCGGCTGGTTAGCAGGTTTGAGCTCAGGCAGAAACCCAAACACAAAGTCAAGAGCCGCCCCCAAGTCCGAAGACTGCTGGCCCTCGACCTCAAGCATGTCGGACTCCTCCCCAGAGTCGGAAGACACATAGCCCATCGTGGGCAAACCAGCCAATGCCTCCCATGGTGTCGGGACACCAGAGGAATCGGAAACCGGCCTGTTTCCAATCCCGGGAGGCAGCGCCATAGGAGGCGCCTGGAAACCACCCATAGCCTCGCTGGAAGCAACAGGAAGGCTCTTAGAAAGAACCTGAGTGAGTAACTTAGGAGAGGGCCTCCCTAAGCTCACTGCCTGTACCGACCGGTTCGACAGGGGAGCGAACCGGCAAAGTGGCTTCACCTCTGACCCTCTTAGCAGCGAAGGGTCACGATCCTCCAAAACACCCGACGTGGGACGACGGGCGGCAGCCGAAACATCTGAAGGCAGACGTGTATAGGGGTACGATGCACCCCGAGAATCAATATTGCGAGAACTCATGAGAGTCACCGCGGACCTCTGCGGGGCAGAAGGTCCAGGCTACACAAAAGGCGTTGGTCCCCCAAAACTGGTCGTGTGACCAGAGTGAGTAGACGGAAACGCCACGGAGTTCATAGTGTTTCCACTACGAACATCCGAATCCAAAGACACAACTGTGGTGCTCGATGGCGAAGAGACCACAGCGATGGGCTCGGCCGGCAGCCCCTTCCGACTTCGCCGAGTTGAAGTCAGGGAAGGCTGAGGCCGATATCCCACGTCTACAGTATCGGACAGTCCTGCAGTCCCCTGCAGCGAAAAGCCGAGGCCGGCTGAAACAGACAACGAAGCAGACGGGCCAGCAGCAGTAGTAGAGACGTCGAGAGTCGTTGAGGCTGGTGAAATAGTGGAGAGAGCACACCAGCTCGGCTCCGAAGGAGGAGTCACAACCCTAGTGACAGCCTCAGATGTCGACTGGAGGGGGACCGTAGTCCCGGAACCAGGCATCTCTACACCAGAACACTCAACGGCTCCCGCAGTATCCACCACAGGAAAAGACTGCACATCCCCCACGGAGGAGGAATAACTCTCACCAGACAAAGTCGGCTCGGGAGGCCCCGAACGACCACATTCTCCTTTCCCACGGGAGCGGGAGGCACGGCCACGAGAACGAACGACACGGTTTACTGACGCCCAGAAGGTGGAAGACCATGTTCCACAGACACCACACGGCCGCTCGGCCGAACACCCATTACAGGAGGAACAAGACGAATGTACATCGTCCACATGCTTTGGCAGCAGACATTGCCCACAAGGAATTGTCCTGGGCATGATAGAGGTGAGAGGAGCAGAGAAGGTGAGATGAGAAAACAGAACACCCCCAAAGAAGAGAGAAAGGTGACAGAAACAAAGACCACAGACGGTCGACCGGGAACCACCCAACAGGAAGACTACTCTCAAAAGAAAGAAGAAACACTGTAGGAGTGGTACCCCGCTGACACCTAACTCTAACACAATTAGAAAATTTTGCAAAAAAAGCATTAACAATAATTGTGAAAAATCTAAGTCCGAACCGCGTGGCACGCGAAATTCGCGCGCGACTCGAGAGAGAGCAAATAAATATACATTATGGACATATAATAGAAAAGAGAATATAAAACACTGTTCCTGAGAATACAAAGGATACACTGTGGTATAATGAATCAGGAATCATCAAACATCGAGCTGGTGGAACACTGATAAGCGTGCAAAAACATCTCGACACGAAGCGGATTTTAAAAAGAATGAGTCTTTAGAGACGGTATATGCGCACTGGCAACGGAAGTCATGGAGTTGTACTTGGGAGAGAGCGTCCCGTACTGGGTCTGCGCCGGTTGCACTCGACCCAGTTTTGGCTTATTTTTATTGGTGCTTTTGCACCACTTTTCTTTCCCAACTTGCTTGGGAAAGACAAAAATAGAGAGTATTTTATCCGAGTTAGGGACTTCCACTGTAGTGCAAGCCTGTAGTAAACAATTGTGAGTAGGTTGATAAGAAATTCTGTAAAGACGTGAATAATATGGCTTGCATATTTATTTGTTGGTGTTTTACACCACAACATCATCTAGGGCTATATTGTGGGGGAGAAAATATTAGGCTTGGAAATAACATGCGAACAATCATTCAGGTTACATGGGGTTACGTCAATTGTAAAACACGCGAATGCCGTGCAGGTTACAATAAAACAACACAGCATAAATTAACTGCCGAATCCAACATGTTTTGCCAGTGGGATATGACACTCTTTCAGAACAAATTCGACTCAAAGGTTGCACATTGCATCCAAATATGACTAGAGTGACATACTGTTTACATCTTAACAAAATTTCCATCAAAATAAATAGCAACAAGTAACGCGCAATGATACTTCAATCTCGCAAAGCAAGATCACATGTTAGTTGTTATTTATTTTGACAGAAAATCTGTAGAGATGTAAACAACATGAGTTGTAAAAACAGAGAAAGCAGAAAAGGATTACAACACTTTTTTCCTGTAGGTTACCACCATATTATATAGCAACCTGGTAATGGGTTACAATGTAATCTCTTTATTTCCAGGCCTGCATTAGGAGCATAAAAAATGTCAGTAACAATGATTGATTAAAAATAGAAAATAATTACAATACAATGTCCAAGATGGGTGCGGCTTGGATAGCAATAAGTGAAGATATTAGCAGTGGCGTGAATGCTGTATTTTGCAGTAGTCAAATTTTTATTTCGCATATAACCACTTCAGATACCTCAAAATGCATTTTGGAGCAAAGAAAAACAAGATTTAGTCGGAATTTTTTAAACAAAGGGCAATAACTCCCATAATTTTCATCGGATATTGGCGGTCATTGAACTTGACGTAGACATTGTTGCTGTAGAGACATATACCAAAAAGAATTGAAATACGTCAACTATTGTTCAAGTTATGCCATAAACAAAGTTTGGATGGACTGACGGATGGGCACACAGACAAGATGGGCAGACAGATGGACAGAGGTCTTCACTGTATCCCTCCCTTATGGACGGATAATAAAGAATTTCTGACATTCTGTGCATCGGCTAAAGGATTAATTTGAATGTCATCATTTGACTGGCAATGTATAAAATTTGCAATAGTAAAATTTGGATACACCAACTGCAAACTTTGGGAGACTCACGACAGTTTGAAAAAAAGTGACTCTCCACACATTCAGTTGAGGTTTCCCCCACTTTTGGTACAAAAAGAAAATAATGGTGATGCATCACAGGCAAAACTCATTTTCCAACAGTAAAAACATTGTTTAAACTGCCAAATAAATGAACGCTCAACACAATGGAGTTAACACCTAAATGACCTCTAAATTAAAAAAAAAACAGTAGGGCTGCCAAGATTAGTTGATTAATCGAATAAGCACCGATCGTTATTTTTATTTTCAGAGTCAGTGACAAAATTGTATGACAGTAGATGTATCGCGATCCTGTGGACTGAAACACAGTTCACCCTATACCCAACACACACGATATCCAAATTTATAATTCTAAATATTTTCTTTTCAAATTTTTCAAAACATTTCAACAAAACCATATCATGTGACCTCTCATTGGAATGAGCTCAAATGATATTGGTTGTGTTAAAATTTTTTGATATTTTTTTTTTTCAACTACTCAATTTGTATATCACATGGTAGGATGTGGCTGATTTGTTTGGAAAGCGTTAATGGTGAAGAATGCAAAAAACAACACAAAGTTGGCTATCCTGACACCAACGAGCATTAAATAGGCAGTTAGATAGAGAACACTGTGACAGCAGACAAGTGTTGAGTAACAGTGTCATGCTCAGAGTTTTTTTGGTGAACGATGATACCTGGGCTTGGAATGTTTTGGAATGTCTGCCTGTTCAACTGTTGCCGACAACCCAAAATTGAGTGGTGTCAGGTCAAAATAAAACATACATGTTGCATGTAAAAGACAGAGATTCTTCCGCCCTCTTTGGGAAAGTAACAGTCATCCGCCCGAGTTCAAAATTCAGTGGTCGGTAAATGTCTGCCTAACCCCAATTTCTTCAGCCCATTAATTCAGTCGAAGGCACATCAAACGGCAATTTTCACGAATTGAAGGAGGTACATGTAACAAAACCGCAATTTGTGAAGTTTGTAGTGTGTCGTCAATGCAGTCACCCAGAGACAGTAAGTAACTTTCCAAATATGAGCGGGAGGTCTACCAATTCCAAAGCTGTAATTAGTTATTACACTGTACATCAGACTGAAACAACTCTCGTGTCACGAGCGATTACGGGATGTATCATCCCCAAGCCAGTTCAACCCCTGACGATTTGTCCCAAAAACATAGCAGGGATGATTCGTCCCCCAAATTTGATTCATTCGTCCCAAGTTATCGACATCTGGCGGTGAGCACAGTGCACTGACTTTTATCGTCATGTAATGTATAGATATGGGATTGGTTATTTGGATGCAAGATAACTATAACACTCACTGTTGGTGAGTGTCATGAGTAACCTAGTATCTTGCATCCAAATATTCAAGCCTGCATCTATACATTATGTGGTGACGTACATCATTTTTACACAAAACATATACCTTAAAATGATATTAGTTGTCTACCCATCAGCCTGAAACAAAATGGTCCCTGCAAATCATAAATGACCCTCCTGGGGTCATTTTAGGCTGAACCCAAAATGGCCCTCCTGGGGTGATTTGAGGCGAACCATAATGGCCCTCCTGCAGTTTTCAAAATGACAAGCCTGGCCCATGCAAATGGGAAAATCAGCATCCTGATGGCTCCAACTAGGAATTTAATTAGAAGAAAAAACAAAGAATAAGAAATGTTACCTTCATATCGAACTGAGAACATTAATATAGAAGCTACTACGTATAGTACATGTAGTAATTAAATAACAAACAGTTGCATGAAATAATAATCAGTCTCTGTAATCTCTATCAAATAAATTGTTCTTGTACTATTAAATAATGAAGATATTTATGCATATTGTTACTCTTTAACAGTTGACATTCTGTGGCTATGCAGTTGTTTCTACAGTTAAAACTAGAAGTCCTGTCACGAATTGTGCGCTTATCTAGGCTTAATTGCATGTAGGAATTGCGCAGAATTGCCATATCGATGGCATCCAAAGCAGGGTCACCTGGTTACTCATAGCAAACACAGGCAATGTTTCTGCTAATGGACCTCCGGATTACCCGGAGGTTCATTGGCTGAAAAGTTAAAAAATTTATAGTAATTTATATATTTTTTCTACTTACCAATGACCCAGACTTAGCTGGTGCAAACTCATTAAATTCAGGGCCAATCACAAATTTTGCCCCCCCCCCCCCCCATCCCCAAAATTTGCATCAAAAAATAGATGTCATGGTAGGTCCTCCATACTTTTACTGTACTGCGCATGCGCAGTGTCAAGGAGGTCTCAAAATTCCCGCCAAAATGTCATTCTTACGACCAGTGCCTGGTAAGTGCTATGTGCGCAGCGGGGAGGCAAGAGTTCCCAACTCCTGGGAGGGCCATCCCTGTCTGGGTCATTTGTAACTATAAAAAATATATAAATTACTATAAATTTTTTAACATTTTTATACTGTACCAATGACCCAGACTTAGCTGAATGGTAAACAGGCTGGAGGGACCAGGGCATAAAGGAAAATCCAATAGGCTCAATTACATATAACAGAATTATCCCCTCAAGGAGAAAAGGAGAGATAGGATTTATATGTATCTTTCTTATTTTTATCAAAAAAGAAAGACACAAAACCATTCCGTAATTGAGCACAAATACCTCAAAGATCTCTATTAATATCCAGTATAACCCTTTATACTAATTATTTTTAAAGGTAAGCCAATAAATAAAGACAGTCCAGAGAAATGAGACTCTTTATACTCATTAAAAGTGTCAGAGGATTGTATATTAACGCCTGTTTGACACGTGACATATGCAAATGCTTCACACCGAGCTACACTTTAAAAATATTACATGACATAAGTAAACATTAGCTTTACACTTTAAAACCATCCCGGTACAGACTTGGAATTACTGACTCTGGGGGAGGTATTCCCTTGCTTTTCACTAAAAAGCAGGTGACCTAAGGACCCCCCCCCCCTTCCCCTTGCCCTGGGTCAAATACCCCAGAGCAAAGGGGGCAGTAGGACAGAGTCACTGCCGGAACAGAAAGCCTACATAACTATAGTTGCAACTGTTTAGTGGACAATATTCTGAGCCAGGGACCAGCCGTGAGGGCGACTAGGGCGATTATGTCGCCCTTCTAAGCCCAGAGTCGCCTAGAAAAATAGTTGGGGCGATTACAAGTCGCCCTCTAAAAATTGGCCAAAATGAGGAACGGCTGAACTGAGTGATCTGCGGTTTACATAAAAACGATTATTTTCAAATCGAATGTGCTTAAGTGTGATAAATGGGCATTTTTGTTTGTCAAATGAACAACCATTTATTTGAAATCACACGACAATCAGTTTCCATTGTTGCTTTTGGCGGATTTTTTATTTCTATTTTGTTCCACTTCAGTCGGAGCTTCAAGTGTCGAAACGAAAATAGGTGACTTAAGCGACTCAACAAAATAACCCAGTTTGAAAGTAGGTTACCTCGCTTAGGATGTCGCAAATGTATACACAACGGACGTATTTTCTAACACTGAATTTTTATTTCATTTTGCTGACGACTGTGAACTGTTGGGCCGTCTATTCCCAGAAAAACACGAGTGGAATTGAAACACATGAAAACAAAGGTTTAGTGATGACAAGAAAAGCTTTGTACAGGACACAAGTGTGCATGTGAAGGATCTTGAAAAAGGGGTCCTCCTAAACACCGGAATGACACAAAATGACGCGGAAAGACACTGGAATGCTATAAAAATGATGCGGAATGACATCTATTTTACAAAATACTGGACCCCAGAATGTATTTTGTTTATTAACTAACAAAGTACCCTCCAAGCAACCTTCTTACATCTGGTCCTGTTCACACTTTCAGACTTAGGAAATTATTAGCTTAGTTGGACTTTGGTGAAAGGCAGGGTGGTGCTGTGGGATTGGAACGAAGAAGAGGGGAGTGGTCATGAAGGAGAGGGTAGCAGTGGGGGATTTTCAGTCAATAGTTACTTTGTGATTTTTTAACCTGGCATAGATGCATCATAGACAACTGGACCTGGATTAATCAGATGTTAATGGAGGACCACAAGCTGAAAATATGAATGGGCGGCAGGGGGTAGTACATAAATATTCTTAATTTTCCCCACTTGCCTATGAAGTCTCCCTACTTGACTTTGCAGTCTCCCTATTTTTTTCTGGAGGGAGACATGAAGTCTCCCTAAAATTCCCCCCTAGGCTGGTCCCTGTTCTGAGCAACAGATAATGGACCTAAACAATGTAGTTCTCCAGAAATGGACTCAATATTTGTAAGATAAAAATTAGTGAAAGTGGAAGGCTGAGACCAATATGCAGCCTTCATTAAATCTGTAATAGCAGCACTATTAGCATAAGCCCAAGATGTTGATAGAGCTCTTACTTCATGAGCCGAAATCTTGAGAGCAGACTGCTGAGAAGAAGATAACTTTTCATAAGCAGTATGTACAGTTAATTGAATCCATCTAGCAATAGAATGAACCATAATGTCCTTTCTATTAGGCATCAAAGACAAAAAGAAATGCTTACGTCCCTTTCTAATAAACTTAGACCTACGTTTATAAATACGTATTGCTCTAACAGGACAGAGTAAAGGCCTACGCCCATCTGAAGACGGAAGTGCCTTAACAACAATAGGTTCAGGATATTTATTAAGAGCCTGATTCTTAACCAAAAATCCAACATTAGTAGTAAAAGTAATAGTATTACCAACACTACGATAGTGAGAATCATCTACCAATAAAGCATGAAGCTCACTAACTCTTCTAGCAGAAGAGAAGGCTAAGAGAAAAGCTGTCTTATATGTTAAGAATTTGAAATCCACTGTATCAAGAGGCTCAAAAGGTGCTTCTTTTAGCTTAAGAAGAACCCATGCTAAATTCCATTTCGGAATTAATCTAAGAGTTCTAGGTCTATTTATAAAAAAATTTCTAACTAATTTAGATAAAGAGACATTAGAACCAATCATTAATGTATCATGGTGAGCGTAGGAATCAGATAACATAGACCTATAACCCCTGATAGTAACAGGCTGCAGTTTGATCTCGTCAAACAAATAGACCAGGAAATTAGCAATGTCAGGAATGGAGGGATCATATAAATCCACTGAGTGATCCCTACACCACTGGCGAAAGACCTTCCACTTTGCAGCATAATTAAGCGAAGAGGAGGTGCTCCTGCAGTTAGAAATTGCGTCTACTGCTTGTCCAGTAAAACGCTTACTGTGCAAGAAGGGCCGCACAATGGAAATACGTGAAGGTTGAGATCTTGCGGATTGTGGTGAAGCGTGCGCAATTTCCTCTGCTTCCGCATCATGTCCAGGGACCGACCAGACCTCCAAAATTATGGAGCCAATCTAGGCATCTATTTCACAAAACTTGGGGCCACATTTAACATCTTGGAGCCAGGATGCCATTAAGTTTTATTTTCAACTGTCATATTTATTTATTGATGTTTAACTTCACTTAACAGCTACAGCTATAAACATAAAATCATGACATCAAGTATAAAGTCCAGCTAAGCCAATTGTTTATACCGATCGTTTTCTTTAGAGGACTTCCACCCAGGGCAAGCGTTGGCCACTGCGTATTTTACCAGTATTAGGCAGCTTGTTTACCACAATGAACACATGTTGCTCCACTTCCTGGGGTTTCCAGGTTAGTCAGGGAACTCCTATAGTTATGGTCACAGAACTCATTTTACCCAGATTTGTTATCACTGTATCTGAAATTAAATTACATAAATTTCTGTGAAAGTGTTTTTTTCATTATCACCAACTTACAATTACGATACGTGACTACTACATAAATGTGAAGGGTATGGAATTACAGGCAATATCTTGGAATAGATAAAAGATTCTCTCCAACAGAATGCAGTGTGTCATCGTCAGAGACTAGTTCACCAATCGGCAGACATCACTTCAGGAGTACCCCAAGGAACTGTCCTGGGACCGGTGCTGTTCTAGGGATATGTTAAATTGACCTTCCCTAATATGTGAGAGCAACACCAAGTCTGTTCGCTGATGAATGCTTGCTGTTATAACCATAAACAAGAGGCCCCAGGGGGCCTGAGGGCGCTCACCTGACATGGTAGTCTAAATATCAAACCAGGGACTTGACTTGAATAAGCTGCATAAGCCCCTCCTAAGAAAAGCATATACCAACTAGATGAAGCGATTGTGCCCACACAATACACAGGATTTCCGATTTTCAGTTCCTGCACTTTTACGTCCCAAAATGGAGATAAACACATAAAAAATAGTTTTTTTTCCCAAACAAAATACTTTCAGCCGAAATTTTTTTCTTCTTCTTAAAACGCATAAAAAACGATAAAACTAATTTCCGGATTTTGGTCCAAAATTTTCTAAGTCCCACCCGGACCCCAAATGTTAAGGGGAAATTTTTTTTTTTTTTTTGTCTTAAAATTGACAGAAACGCATAACCCCCCCTCGCCCCCCCCCCCCCCCCCCCCCCCCCCCAAAAAAAAAATTCCGGATTTTGGTCCAAAAATTTTCTAAGTCTCACCCGGACCCCAAATTTTCAGGGGAAAAAAAAAAAAAAAATTTTTTTGTCTTAAAATTGACAGAAATGCATAAAAAACAAAAAAAAATTTTTTTTCGGATTTTGGTCCAAAAATTTTCTAAGTCTCACCCGGACCCCAAATTTTCAGGGTAAAAAAAAAAATTTTTTGGGGTCTTAAAATTGACCAAAACGCAGAAAAAAACCCAAAAAATTTTTTTTCGGATTTTGGTCCAAAATTTTCTAAGTCCCACCCGGACCCCAAATTTTCATGGGAAAAAAAAAAAAAAATTTTTTTGTCTTAAAATTGACAGAAATGCATAAAAAACAAAAAAATTTTTTTTTTCGGATTTTGGTCCAAAAATTTTCTAAGTCTTACCCAGACCCCAAATTTTCAGGGTAAAAAAAAATTTTTTTTTGTCTTAAAATTTACCAAAACGCAGAAAAAATAAAAATTTTTTTTTTCGGATTTTGGTCCAAAATTTTCTAAGTCCCACCCGGACCCCAAATTTTCAGGTGAAAAATGTTTTTTTCTTTCTTGTCTTAAAATTGACAGAAATGCATACCCCCCCCCCCCCACCCCTCCCCCCTCCCCAAAAAAAATTCCGGATTTTGGTCCAAAAATTTTTTCTAAGTCCCACCCGGACCCCAAATTTTCAGGGAAAAAAAAAAAAAATTTTTTTTGTCTTAAAATTGACAGAAATGCATAAAAAACAAAAAAAAATTTTGGGGGGATTTTGGTCCAAAATTTTCTAAGTCCCACCCAGACCCAAAATTTTCAGGGGGAAAAAAAAAAAAAATTTTTTTTGTCTTAAAATTGACAGAAATGCATAAAAAACAAAAAAAATTTTTTCGGATTTTGGTCCAAAATTTTCTAAGTGATCCCAAATTTTCAGGGGAAAAAAAAAAAAAAAATTTTTGTCTTAAAATTGACAGAAATGCATAAAAAACAAAAAAATTTTTTTTTCGGATTTGGGTCCAAAATTTTTAAGTCCGCAACGGGACACCAAATTTTCAGCCTAAATATGAACCTAGGGACTTGGTTTCAACAAACTTGAATCTCACCCCTCTAAGGATGCTGCATACCAAATATCAAAACATTCTTATTGCTAGATCTGAAGAAGATTTTTAAAAAATACTCCTCATGCTGCACTAATTTAAACATTTGGGCTCCCATAGAGAGCCCAAATATCGACCCAGGCAATTGATTTCAATAAACATGTGAAACAATCTTCCAAAGATGTTATATGTGAAATTTGAAAGCTTTTGGAGCAGTGGTTTGGGAGAAAAGTAGTCTTATATGTTTTTCCCATTACCCACAGTGTTAAAAAATGATGACTCAGCACTTTTTCAAAGTCCCCAAAAAGTACCCCCATGATAAAACCGATGGCAATTTTTTTTTACCATTCCATTCTGTTGGTTCTATGGAAGCTTCACAACAAATAAGAATTCTCAGTGCCATGTAGTTTTGGAGATATGGGCGTTTTCATTTTTTTCTATTTTTAGCTCCTGCGGTCCCCATGGGGCAACGGGAAAACAATTTTTTGGCATAAATTAAGTACTTATGACCCAATAAGCCCTCATATCAAATTTGGTCAAAATTTGCCTCTCGGTTTGGAAAATAGAAATTTTGGGAGGGGCAAATATTCTTTCCCCTCCCATTACGACGCCAAGTATAGCCCCACAAACTTCTCTTGAACAAATCTGAGTCTACACCTCAAAAGGAAGCTGCACACCAAATATCAAGTCTCTGCTACTGCTGGTTCATGAGAAGAAGATTTTTTAAGATTTCAGCACACTTTTTGGGTGTGGCCCTACCCACGGACGGGGCAACTTGATTTGAACAAAATCAAATTGCGATGTCATAACAAACTATTATCTCAAATATCAATTAAATTGGTTCAGCGGTTTGGGAGGAGAAGATGCAAACACCATGTTCACGGACGACGGACGGTGAGTGATCACTATAGCTCTCCTGACTGAAAGTCAGGTGAGCTAAAAAATGAAAAACCACTCTGCATGGCTTCAGTAAGATCTCGGCTTCAGTAAGATCTCAACAAACTTCAACA